>CM024241.1:67559372-67686930 GCA_013421045.1 Propylea japonica | reverse complement strand
CTAAATCAGCTTTACAAATTCAACAAGGTGTTCTGAGATCAAATTGAATTTTTATTAGAAAAAACTCATTTCGATAATTATGGTTAACTGTATTATAACTGTCGTTAGCATATCTGATCCTTGAAACGTTTTATACAATCGATCAAAACTATTGTTGTTTCGTTACCCAGAACTTTTGGGGATAATCAGAAGAAGGGATTAGATGCTGTTGAACATAAAAACGTACCATTACGGAACTAACTCAAACGTTGAAAAGCGAAATAAGTTGTTCATTCTAATCTCAATAAAACAACTGGACCCCTACTAAAATATTTGCTCCACTCATTCAAACAAATCGCAGCTCAACCCCGATTTTTTGCCCGCACCGATCTAATTCCTGGAGGACCGCGCTCCTGTTTATCTAAGAACAGGAAGGATTGATTTAAACTACAGAAGTAACCTTAAAAACAACGGTACGTGATCCGAAAAAGGAAACATTCAGGAATCCGACCGTGAACAAAAAATGTTTTATTTTCGCAGTATCCAAAGGTTGGAAAATCGTATGTGTTGTTATTTGGGTTATTTCCATCAGCCTTAATAACATTTCTATGAATTTTCCACCTTCAAGAATATAGCTATAATTGTTGTATTGTCAGGTTTGCTTATTCTATTGTCTTCAATATTGTCTATATTTAGATTGTTTCAAATATTGGTATTGCCACTTTTCGTCTACTCTTCATTCAGTGTTGTAAATTTTTTTGTTAAAACTCTATCAGAAGAACACATACTATTAACTTAAAATTCTTCTTACTTTACTACCCACATTGAAAATTTCAGCGAAATCAGCTTGACAAAAATCAACAAGGTTTTCTGAGATTTAATTGAATTTTTATTAGAAAAAACTTATTTCGACATTTATGGTTAACTGTATATAACTGTCATTAGCATATCATTCTTGAAATGTTTATACAATCGATCAAAACTATTGTTTTTCGTTACCCAGAAACTTTTGGGAAAATCAGAGAGGGATTAGATGCTGTTGACATAAAATCATTACGGAATTGACTCAAACGTTGAAAAGCGAAATAAGTTATTCATTCTAATCTCAAGTAAAACAACTGCACCCCCACTATAATATTTGCTACACTCATTCAAACAAATCGCAGCTCAACCCCGATTTTTTGCCCGCACCGATCTAATTCCTGGAGGACCGCGCTCTCCTGTTTATCTAAGAAACAGGAAGGATTGATTCAAACTACAGAAGTAACCTTAAAAACAACGGTACGTGATCCGAAAAAGGAAACATTCAGGAATCCGACCGTGAACAAAAATGTTTTATTTTCGCAGTATCCAAAGGTTGGAAAATCGTATGGTTGTTATTTGGGTTATTTCCATCAGCCTAAATAACATTTCAATGAATTTTCCACCTTCAAGAATATAGTTATAATTGTTGTATTGTCAAGGTTTGCTTATTCTATTGTCTTCAATATTGTCTATATTTAGATTGTTTCAATAATTTGGTATTGCCACTTTTCGTCTACTCTTCATTCAGTGTTGTCAATTTTTTTGTAAAACTCTATCAGAAGAACACATACTATGAACTAAAATTCTTCTTACTGTACTACACACATTTAAAATTTCAGCTAAATCAGCTTTACAAATTCAACAAGTGTTTCTGAGATAAAATTGAATTTTTATTAGAAAAAACTCATTTCGATAATTATGGTTAACTGTATTATAACTGTCGTTAGCATATCTGATCCTTGAAACGTTTTATACAATCGATCAAAAGTATTGTTGTTTCGTTACCCAGAAACTTTTGGGGATAATCAGAAGAAGGGATTAGATGCTGTTGAACATAAAACGTTACCATTACGGAACTAACTCAAACGTTGAAAAGCTAAATAAGTTATTCATTCTAATCTCAAGTAAAACAACTGCACCCCTACTAAATATTTGCTCCACTCATTCAAACAAATCGCAGCTCAATCCCGATTTTTTGCCCGCGACGATCTAATTCCTGGAGGACCGCGCTCCTGTTTATCTAAGAAACAGGAAGGATTGATTCAAACTACAGAAGTGACCTTAAAAACAACGGTACGTGATCCGAAAAGGAAACTTCAGGAATCCGACCGTGAACAAAAAATGTTTTATTTTCGCAGTATCCAAGGTTGGAAAATCGTATGGGTTGTTATTTGGGTTATTTCCATCAGCCTAAATAACATTTCAATGAATTTTCCACCTTCAAGAATATAGCTATAGGTAATTGTTGTATTGTCAGGTTTGCTCATTCTATTGTCTTCAATATTGTCTATATTTAGATTGTTTCAATAATTTGGTATTGGCAATTTTCGTCTACTCTTCATTCAGTGTTGTAATTTTTTTGTTATACTGTATCAGAAGAACACATACTATGAACTTAAATTCTTCTTACTGTACTACACACATTCAAAATTTCAGCTAAATCAGCTTTACAAATTCAACAAGGTGTTCTGAGATAAAATTGAATTTTTATTAGAAAAAACTCATTTCGACAATTATGGTTAACTGTATTATAACTGTCGTTAGCATATCTGATCCTTGAAACGTTTCATACAATCGATCAAAACTATTGTTGTTTCGTTACCCAGAAACTTTTGGGGATAATCAGAAGAAGGGATTAGATGCTGTTGAACATAAAAACGTACCATTACGGAACTAACTCAAACGTTGAAAAGCGAAATAAGTTATTCATTCTAATCTCAAGTAAAACAACTGCACCCCTACTAACATATTGCTACACTCATTCAAACAAATCGCAGCTCAACCCGATTTTTTGCCCGCACCGATCTAATTCCTGGAGGACCGCGCTCCTGTTTATCTAAGAAACAGGAAGGATTGATTTAAACTACAGAAGTAACCTTAAAAACAACGGTACGTGATCCGAAAAAGGAAACATTCAGGAATCCGACCGTGAACAAAAAATGTTTTATTTTCGCAGTATCCAAAGGTTGGAAAATCGTATGGGTTGTTATTTGGGTTATTTCCATCAGCCTTAATAACATTTCAATGAATTTTCCACCTTCAAGAATATAGCTATAATTGTTGTATTGTCAGGTTTGCTTATTCTATTGTCTTCAATATTGTCTATATTTAGATTGTTTCAATAATTTGGTATTGCCACTTTTCGTCTACTCTTCATTCAGTGTTGTCAATTTTTTTGTTAAAACTCTATCAGAAGAACACATACTATGAACTTAAAATTCTTCTTACTGTACTACACACATTCAAATTTCAGCTAAATCAGCTTTACAAATTCAACAAGGTGTTCTGAGATAAAATTGAATTTTTATTAGAAAAACTCATTTCGACAATTATGGTTAACTGTATAATAACTGCCATTAGCATATCTCATTCTTGAAATGTTTTATACAATCGATCAAAACTATTGTTTTTTCGTTACCCAGAACCTTTTGGGGATAATCAGAGGAAGGATTAGATGCTGTTAAACATAAAAACGTACCATTACGGAACTAACTCAAACGTTGAAAAGCGAAATAAGTTATTCATTCTAATCTCAAGTAAAATAACTGCACCCCTACTAAATTATTTGCTCCACTCATTCAAACAAATCGCAGGTCAACCCCGATTTTTTGCCCGCGACGAAATAATTCCTGGAGGACCGCGCTCCTGTTTATCTAAGAAACAGGAAGGATTTATTTAAACTACAGAAGTAACCTTAAAAACAACGGTACGTGATCCGAAAAAGGAAACATTCAGGAATCCGACCGTGAACAAAAAATGTTTTATTTTCGCAGTATCCAAAGGTTGGAAAATCGTATGGGTTGTTATTTGGGTTATTTCCATGAATAACATTTCAATGAATTTTCCACCTTCAAGAATATAGTTATAATTGTTGTATTGTCAGGTTTGCTTATTCTATTGTCTTCAATATTGTCTATATTTAGATTGTTTCAATAATTTGGTATTGCCACTTTTCGTCTACTCTTCATTCAGTGTTGTCAATTTTTTTGTTAAAACTCTATCAGAAGAACACATACTATGAACTTAAAATTCTTCTTACTGTACTACACACATTTAAAATTTCAGCTAAATCAGCTTTACAAATTCAACATGGTGTTCTGAGATAAAATTGAATTTTTATTAGAAAAAACTCATTTCGATAATTATGGTTAACTGTATTATAACTGTCGTTAGCATATCTGATCCTTGAACGTTTTATACAATCGATCAAAACTATTGTTGTTTCGTTACCCAGAAACTTTTGGGGATAATCAGAAGAAGGGATTAGATGCTGTTGAACATAAAAACGTACCATTACGGAACTAACTCAAAAGTTGAAAAGCGAAATAAGTTATTCATCACCTTAAAACAACTGTACGTGATCCGAAAAAGGAAACATTCAGGAATCCGACCGTGAACAAAAAATGTTTTATTTTCGCAGTATCCAAAGGTTGGATAATCGTATGGGTTGTTATTTGGGTTTTTCCATCAGCCTAAATAACATTTCAATAAATTTTCAACCTTCAAGAATATAGCTATAATTGTTGTATTGTCAGGTTTGCTTATTCTATTATCTTCAATATTGTCTATATTTAGATTGTTTCAATAATTTGGTATTGGCAATTTTCGTCTACTCTTCATTCAGTGTTGTCAATTTTTTTGTTAAAACTCTATCAGAAGAACACATACTATTAACTTAAAATTCTTCTCACTTTACTACACACATTGAAAATTTTCGGCGAAATCAGCTTGACAAAAATCAACAAGGTTTTCTGAGATTTAATTGAATTTTTATTAGAAAAAACTTATTTCGACATTTATGGTTAACTGTATAATAACTGTCATTAGCATATGTCATTCTTGAAATGTTTTATACAATCGATCAAAACTATTGTTTTTTCGTTACCCAGAAACTTTTGGGAAAAATCAGAGAAAGGGATTAGATGCTGTTGAACATAAAATCATTACGGAATTGACTCAAACGTTGAAAAGCGAAATAAGTTATTCATTCTAATCTCAAGTAAAATAACTGCACCCCTACTAACCCTATTAAAATATTTGCTACACTCATTCAAACAAATCGCAGCTCAACCCCGATTTTTTGCCCGCACCGATCTAATTCTTGGAGGTCCGCGCTCCTGTTTATCTAAGAAACAGGAAGGATTGATTTAAACTACAGAAGTAACCTTGAAAACAACTGTACGTGATCCGAGAAAGGAAACATTCAGGTATCCGACGACCGTGAACAAAAAATGTTTTATTTTCGCAGTATCCAAAGGTTGGAAAATCGTGTGGGTTGCGTATTCTTATCATGGACAACACTGTAAATAACGGCTATTTGTCGGTGTCCGCCGGCGAACAAATGCCCTGCCGGAATGGGGAATGTGCAAAAGATTGAGAACGCGGAGAGAAAAAATGAATACTATTTCTCGGAGAGACGGCGAAGACAATTTTCTGTCTCATTTCCCGCGTCAGTTAAGGACCGGCCACGGCGACGGAAAAATACCAGGCTTAGGTGCGTAATTAGAGTCAATAATAATTAACGGCGGGCGCATAAATCAACGGGGGAAGTTTTTAATTTAAATGAGAAGACCGGACCGAGCTATTTTTCTGACTGAATGTCTGAGTAAATTAAGCGGTGGATTAAAAATTCTGTCACCCAATTAAACAACACAAATAGGTAAAGAAGTATTATTTTTCCACTGGGGGAAATTGTGCGTGAGAAAAGTTTGGATTCAGCTAAGATTGCAATGAATTTATTCTTTATACATTTGTATTTATCTGATGAATTTTGTTGATATCAGGAGATATTTTCTGACAACCTTTAAATAAGTTATTTTACCTATCGACAATTGCATGAGTTCATATACTTTCAATTCCATATACAGTGGAACTTCAAATTCGTTAAAAAAAATTTCGTTATACAGAAAATTTGCTTCAGTAGTCGGCAATGTCGCGGTCGACTTCACTGATAAATTTAAGTTTATCATTTAGCTTAAGCACTTATTTTTAGACAAATATATACATGTTTTTGAAACGCCTGGAAAAATCATATTGATATGTATAATATTAAATGTTTTTGTTTTCTTATGATAGCCAAGTTTCTTCATTCGTATAAATTAATGAAATAAGTATGATCACTTGTCTAGTATGAAGTTTCAGTAATTCTATATTTATTTTTTTTTCAGGTATGTTCGTGCAACGAGAAACCAGAAACACCATTCGATCACAAAATTGTGAGTATGCGTTTTGATTCTGAACGAAAGAACGTTGTCAGTATCCGAAATATACCGATTTGGAAATTCACATCGAAAACATACGATATACAATGCATCAGACAGAGAATTCTTCCCTCCAGTTGCACAGATGAATAGTCGAGATAATCAAGTGCGATAACTGAACGAATTCAACTGTCTTACTGCAATAATCTAGTCTTGTCTCTCTCTTATCGGAGTATGGTAGGGAACCCGCACTTCAAGTATAGAATTTTTAATTTGTCAGGCTGCCCGTAATACTCGATTCAAGTATTTAATGTTGCCTACCCTACTAAAGAACTACGCTCCTCTCAACGATAAGAGAGAGACAAGACTAGAATAATGAAGTAAGACAACTGAATTCAGTGTGTTATAGCAAGTGATTGTCTCGACTATTCATCTGTGCAACTGGAGGGAAGAATTCTCTGTCTGATGCATTGTATATTGTATATTTCAGATGTGAATTTCCAAACCTGTATAAGGTGAAGTCGAATTAGATGGATCAACTTCTGTAAAGATCAATATAACTTTTCATTAATCGAATCTGAATCCTATTGGGTTGGGATTTTATACATACAAACTTCTAAGATGTAGAGACCAAATATACAAATTTCAAAACTCCATTTTGTGACAACGAGAATCAGGTTTTTAGATTCAACAATGGTACATTCGGCGAATAGAGTGAAAGTAGGTATTATTGTCATAATTCTAGAATAGTGATTCGCCTCCATAATAGTACGCATTTTAGGCAAAACAATGAAATTTCAGAACATCTTCATAATTTCCTAAAATTGGAATATAATTGAGGAAAGGCCAAAATTTTGGTGATCAGGAACAGTAGGTATTACTTGAAATTTCCCGAATCAATATCCACATCCAAATAAATTTCAATTGATAAAAAATTGTTCAATTTAGAAGTTTCTACATGCTCGTAGATATTGCAAAAACGATAATTAAAACTTGACCTTGATTCTTTCTAGTCAAATATGAATTCAAATTTCCTATTCAAATCTGAAACCTACCCTGAGATTTTCGAGTTTTGATTTCGATCCTTTCGAAAGTTATCTTGTTCACGACCCGCCGTTGATGAAAGAGATGCTTTCAAGGTTACACTACTTAACTCTATCACCAACGCAATTACTTTTCGAAAAACGATTACAAGACTTTGAAGAATCGAAAAAGGTTTGAGATTTAAATAGGAGCGTTGAATTTAAAAATGAAGAGAATAAAACTTATGGATCTAATTTTCATATCATCAGTTGTGGTCGAAGCTACCTAAGGTTTGAAAGATAAATTTGCTATTATAAAATTAATTGTCAACCGTTCCATTTAACGGCAAATTCGATAAGATATGTAAATCTCGTTCATTTCCTCCATAAGAGATTGAACACTGTTCCTGGAATCCTGTAGGTTCATCGGTGTTAAGTATCTCCGTATAACGTAGATAAATCAGTCACTTGTGGGCGAACTATCAATTTTGTTGTGACATGCAACAATTAGCAGGGCAGTATTTTCAAATTCTAAGTCGGGTATTCGGATGAAAATTTGTTGAGTATATAAATTTTTTCAAATCGTGATTTGTTCGAATTAAGAAAGCAACGCGATAACCTTGGTATAAAATCTAAGTGCTTTTTATTAGTCAACAAATAATTTTAATTGAATTCAATTTCAAATGATTTATTGAATAAAATATACAAGTACGAAAAAATTACATTCACAATCCCCTTAACAGTACCCTAAACTGGTATCGAGGACAGTAAATACAGAATTCCATTCAAATTAAACAATGCTTTTGTAAGCAAATAAAATCTTTTTTCTGTGACGGGACTGTGACATTATATCCATTGACAGGTCACAAAATTTGACTTTTTACGAAATTACTTTTTTCCCTGTCAAAAAAATGATTCTCTGTGTAGACGGGAAAAAAAGTACTCACTTTTTTCCCGGGGAAAAAAAGTAATTTCCTGAACAGTTATATTTATTTCACTATTAAATGGTCGTTTTTTCCTGTCACAAAAAAAATAGTGTAATATACTAGGGAAAAAAGTAATAGATTTTAGCTCTCGGCTTTTTGTCTACCTCAGCTTAAGGTCGGGAGACAACATGCGGAGGTAGACAACATAACCTCGAGCAAAAATCGAATACTTTTTTCCATTGTATAACAAATAACTATTTTCGTACATACACTTTTGATGTTCGATGAAATCGCAGTTCCACTTCAACACAAAATTTCAAAAAGCAAACTCAACATTATATTGAAAAAGCGGATAAATTACATTACACCAACTCTAAGTATTCTCTTATTTGATCAGACAATTTGCTAATTGAACTCACAGATTTTATGGAAGTAGGTTATTGACTAAATATTTTTGAAGCTTGTGCTATTGGGTTATTCAACCCTTATTGGCTTTTTACTCTTATCTGATATAAGTTTTGATGTGTTCTTCTTTCATAACTATGAATATCTTTCGTGAATTTATACTCTGTATTGCACTTTTGTACTTTATTTATGATTTTAAAAATGAGTTCACATTGTTCTAATTCTAGTACTTTCTTCAAATTTGGTATTTTCTACAGGTTCCCCAAATCGGTATTAAGTATCTCTTATATGTGATATAAAAAACGTATTGTAACCTGATATTTCCTTTTTTTGATAAATAAGATCGGACCTTGTATAAAGCCAAAACCATCTTTCCGATTATGGAGTTAACGTGGCTTTTCCAGCTCAAATTTGTGTCCAACATCAGACCCAAGTACCTCGCCTCACAGACCTCTTGAAGTTCAATATTATTAATGCTTACCTTCAGACTCGTAACTTTTTTATTCTTTTGCTTGCATAACATAAACTTAGTCTTGTTTATACCAATTAATTTTGAATTTATTGCTCCAAAGCCAATGTAAATACCGTTGTAGATCTTTATTGATCTTATCCTTCTTAATCGAATGACAAAGTATGGGCTACTTTCTCACAAATATCGATCATTTCAAAGTAACGGGCTAAAACATGACAGACCTAAAACGCGGCAGTCATGAAAGAGAGAAAATTCCAATAGATGACTGAAAGAAATCTTACTAAAAAAAATTAAGAAAACCTGTGCAGGTGCTTTTGAGCGCTCGTTCATTGGTGAAGCATTAATGTTATTGCCTCAAAATCTTGTATAGGACTTGATATTCATGCTAAAGTATATGAATACAAAATTCCAACACGATCGGAATTATTTTCTGTAAATAACTCAAAAGATTAACTATGTAAAAAACACTTAAAAAATTTAAGAAAAGCCCTGATCAGAAAGAAGCTTTTGAAGACTATTACCTCAAATTTTATATGAAATTTGAGATTGATACCTAAATATGAATGCAGAATCTGAGCCCATTCGGAATTATTTTCTGGAAATTTTTCGAAAAATTAAATATGAAAAAATAAACAAAACAAAAATTTACTCTTTGGTTCGGATGATGCAAACCTCTTTAAATTTTGCATGAACATTCAGTATTTCAGTCCTGATTCACAAAATAAATTTCATTTGAATCGGTTATCCTGTTATGGAAATATAAGAATTCTTCTTTTCAATATTCCAATTGAATTTTCTATGGCCTCCAAATTTTGCATGAAAATTCAGTATAACAGTCTTCATTCACAAAAAAAATTTAATCTAAATCGGATATCCTATTATAAAGGAAATACAAAGATTTTTCTTATCTATATTCCAATTGAAATTTATATGGTTCTGTTATTATTATGGACATAAAATTCTGCATGAACATTCAATTCATCAATCTTTATTTATAAGATAAATTTCATTCGAATCGGATATTTTTCATGGAAATTTGAAATTTCTTCTTTCCAATATTCCAATTGAATTTTCTATGATTCTGTTTACACTATGGCTACAAGGTTTTGCATGAGGCTTATTATAAGCATCTTGCTTACGGCCGCAACATCTTATTTCGATGGGTTTCGTTTTGTCTGAGATATTCAGGAACAAAAATTTTGAATGACCATATTTTATGGAACACTCAGTAGGATTTGGCTGGTTAACGAAATTAACCGAGCCATTTGGGAACCGAACTCCCGAACCGAATGGAATTTGACCACGAATTCGTCAAAATTCGAAAATTACATACATTTGGGCAAAACGATATAGCACTCAAAAACGGTTTTAATATGGAAGATAAAATAATATGTTATGATAAAAATTATTATAATTTTAGCATCAAATGAAAAAAGTTAGTTCCCGGGATGATATTTCCGTTTCCCGTGAAACTCAATTTAAAATTCTTGGTAACAAAATGAGAGTAGAGAGATACATGTAATTAGTTCATTGAAATTTGAAATATTAGAGCGAAGTCAAGACGGGTCTGCAAATTATTCATAAAACCCTTGATAGCAGAAACGTGAGTAGTAAAACCTCTTGAGTGGTTATAATTTGATTTTCTATTATATTGGAACAATGTTTATAGGAAATAGTCAGTACTCCAAGCAACAAAACGTAGTTTCGCTATAGAGTAATTGATCTGTTTATATTAATTATACTGATTTCATTTCTGATGTCAGAAATGCATGCCATACTAAAAAACAAATGAGACATGAGAAAATTCATTATTCACTTTGGGCGTGGATGTAATTGTATTTGAATGGCAATAGGTCTTTTAAGAGCTTTTGAGTTTTGTGTAGGACTGATTACGGAAAAGTCAATATTGAATTCGAAAGTTGCATATTGTGCTAATGGATGGCGGGACGGCCCCACGGACAGAATTGAATTGGACCACGAATTCGTCATCAGGGAGTGAAACACTATCGCTTAATAGCATTTTCGGCTCATAATTCGAAAATTACAGACATTTGGGCAAAAGGATATAGCACTCGTTTAAGGAACACGAGCGCTGAAAAAGTACTTAATAGGTACGGGTAGAACAAATGTGTTCAATAATTCTGAAAGGGCAAAATTCAATATGGCAGAATTGATTCGTATCTGTTGAACTGAATTTGCATTATACTTAATATAATGACTTATAAAAATTACGTTTTTCGAAATATGGAAATATTGATCAATTCTACGAGCAATTTTTTTTCTGATGAACTTTTTCATGGAATAACTATTGAATAATAGAAAATATGCAGAAATCGCTTCAAAATTGAACAAGTGCAAAACTTCCGCTCTCTATTTGTTAGCTAACAGCTTCTATCTATTGGTTATAGGTTCATTATTCAAACTTTTACAGCCAGAGATTTTTTCCGTTTTTTTGAGATGTTGTTTGGATAATTGAATATTTCTCTTCTGAAAATGATGAAATAGCTAGCTGATATCACTGGCATTTGCAACCTATTCCCCAAATTGAAATTCAATATAAAAGAACTTTCTTCCATCGGCAGTCATCGATAACACCTCTGAAAAACCTGAAATCAATTTATTCAGCCCACAACCGCTTGAAAGCCGATTCACTGAAACTTTCTTCTGGCATGATCCTATCCTAGTCCGGACCTTATTGATTACATATCACGTTGTTCGTTTCATTCTGGAGGACGCACAAAGATTCCGTTCTTATCCATAATCCGGGTCGACGGCAAAATAAAACAAAACATCATTAGGAGACACCCACGTGGTGCAAGTGATGCCTGCAGTCGGAAGGATGTCACCACGATAAGAAATCAGGAAACGCCGTCCGATGCTTTTGCTCAGGTTCGAGAACGTGCCATTTTGCTGTTCTGGAAAATGCAGAGGCTATTTTATTGCAAACAACGAAGTAAGTCTCGAAATTGAGAAATCATATTTCCATATCTAATGGTGATTTCCTGCTTTTAATCTTTAAGTTACGAGACTGTAACGTACGATTACTACGATTGATCTGTAACTGGCCGACTTACAGATTCGTAAATAATGCAATTCTGAAATCGTTCCTGTAACTTTCTTATTTACAGTGTCGCTTTTGATCTACTCATCGAAAAACATAACCTTCAATCGTAAGATTCGATCATGGAACTTTATGTATTATGAGTAAGTGTTTTTGATTTGAATTTGAAAATACATTTATCTGAATGTAGTTTGCGTTTGTTTCTTTCATCTAATAAATTGAAAACAGGAAAGGAAAAAAATCTTGGTTACAATTGCTGTGGATCATTTATTAAGTTTAGAGTACTGGTTCTTCAATCTGAACATTTTCTAGGCATCCGGCATTTCAAATGGATTCATTTGATCACGCAAGCTTTTCCTTTCAATTCTCATAACGTTCCTACTTTCAAAAAGAATGATTTTCAGGTAATGTATATTATAGAACAATGTTTTACCTGTTATGATTTTCTTCTGATAACAATCAAATAAACAAAGCCATATTATTTTTATTTATCATGAATTCCTTATATTAAAACGTTTGTGTTCGTCCTAAAATAAATAAAACATTCAACGTAACCTCACAATATGTCATTCGATAATGCGTCCGATCACCCGTCGAGTACTCGTAAATATTTAACGATTTCTGTAAGCTACAGAATCCTTAAAGAGGTCCAGAATTGCAATTTTCCTGTAAGCTTATGAAAAGTTACAGATTGGCTTACAGATGAAAGCAGAATACCACAAAATGAAAGCTAATGCCTTCTACATTGTTATTTGAAATAAAGTCATTTCACGAAGAGATAATGTGAAATTCCACCTAGGCTTGAAGTCAACAACAAATTATATTTGAAAAATACATAAAAACTTAGAAGAAAACAACTTTAACTCGAGCTGGACAATTTAGGTCTCGGACATATAAAAATCTGTAAATCAGCCGAAAAACAGCGATTGATATTTATGAAATGATGTGCTGACCCTTATTAGATTAGGAACAAACTTTATTCCTAAGAAGGAATATAATAGGTATAACAGACAGGGAAACTAAGACATCCTAACACAGAAGAAATTGAACCAAGAGTGGGGAGACAGCAAATAATTCTGCGCAAACAAAAAAAGTTTAGAAATAATGGATCTACAGATGATATACCACGACAACATATCAGGTTTGTTCCAACAGCTGACTTTTGTACGGTAACTTGACGGTCACGAAACTGTTAGTAATCGATCTTATGCGCATGTCTAAACTTTGACCGTACAAGAACCGTCCAAACAGTACTTGCTCCAGACCAGGGATCGAAATGACGATCACAAAACCGTTCCACTCACGGTCCCGAAGCAGGATGGAACAAAAACGAAACCGTTCTGAAACGATACATTTTCAGTTGGAACACATTTTTATCTATTGCGCAGAATCTTGACGATCATTGTACGGTCAATTCTTGAGTTGGAACAAACCTATCATATACACCGAAGACAAAGTTGCCAAAACTTCCATCATTCGAATACTCTAAAAAACCAGAATTATATTTTAATTTATTATATACAACTGAAGTGTTTTGATAGACTTTTTCTTTAACTTCTATTTAAATATTCCGCAGAAAGTAAAATGTATACAGGTTTGGTAAATTCAATCGGAAGACGGAAACATAGGATTTAGCGTACAAACCTCCAAGTACTTCTGGCTCCAATGGAACAGTGGAAGAATCAAAACATGAGTTCGATGCCATATCAAGTAAAAATCTGGTCACAGCGCTGGCAACTGGTAGTGGGGATCTGTCGGGTCTTCCGACCTGCTTGCGCGATGGAATCAGACGAATCAGTCGCAATCTTAACGTGATTTGCGTTGGACCATATCCATTTGAAAATTAATTGTGTTCAGTTTACAAGAAAAATTCAAGTAATAAAATGGTATTTTTGTGGTCAATCAATTCAGGAGACCATAAATTCATTCATTGTTGCCTTCGATAGGACGATATCAAGATCCGCGATTTCGGAAATAATAGGAAAATTCGAGACATGTGGATGTTTACAACAATGAATTCATTGCAGAATTGATAAACCTACCAAAACCATAAATGAAAATCGTCTGGCGTCTTAATTTTTTTCTCCGAATATTTCGATGAGCAACACATTCCTAACTTTGTATCCAATAACATTAATTCAATTGGATCACTTATTTAGATCGTATTCATTAAAATAATGATGAAAAGAGTCACATTAATTCAGAAGCTTAGCACGCTTGTTTTCAATTATTCTGAAGTCCGATGATAAATTAAAAATGAATATCCAAAGAACTTTGGCACAAAAAATTTAATCAATTCTTTGTGCCAAATATAAACAAGTGTAGTAGTTCGATCAGTTTTATTTTATCCTGTCACTAACGGTGACATCGATAAATTCTAGCACATTCAATAACAGAAAGAAAAGCCCATTATTTATACGAATTTTCCACATGTGCCTTCTATCGCATTCAATGGAAAACCACTCTACTCACAACCTGGAGTGACTACCCTATCAATTACAACTTCAAATTTTTCATGAATTTATTTTCAAGAGAATTAATTGTCTATAACTTCTTCTTCCAAAAATTAATTGATGTGAAAGGAGATCACAACCATATCTACATATAATATACAAAAGCATGATTGATCTGACATTGATGACATTCATTGGTGAATACGACTTTCATAGAAATTGAATATTTGGAAAACCTCCTCTGTTGGAAATATCTTTGGATTGTAACACATAACTTTGTATCCTATAACATATCTTTATTGTGACATTTATCCAATTGGGTCACTGATTTGGATCGTGCTCATTGCAATAAATATTAAAACAGTTACATCAATTCAGGAGCTTAGCACGCTTGTTATCAATTATTCTGAAGTACAACGACACAGTAAAAATGAGTTTTGCAGAGAACATTGGCACAAAAAATTGAATTGTGAGGCATCTTGTGCCAAATATCAACAAGTGTAGTAGTTCGATATGTTTTATTTTATCCCGTCACTAACGGTGACATCGATACATTCTCGCACATACAATAACAAAAAGAAAAGCCCAATATTTATACGAATTTTCCGCATGTGCCTTCTATCGCATTCAATGGAAAACCACTCTACTCACAACGTGGAGCGACTACCCTATCAATTACTACTTCAAATTTTTCATGACTTTATATTCAAGAGAATTTATTGTCTATAACTTCTTCTTCCAAAAATTAATTGATGTGAAAGGAGATCACAACCATATCTACATTGTATAATATACAAAAGCATGATTGATCTGACATTGATGACATTCATTGGCGAATACGAATTCCATAGAAATTGAATATTTTGAAAACCTCCTCTGTTGGAAATATCTTTGGATTGTAACACATAACTTTGTATCCTATAACATATGTTTATTGTGACATTTATCCAATTGGGTCACTGATTTGAATCGTGCTCATTAAAATAAATATGAAAACAGTTACATCAATTCAGCAGCTTAGCACGCTTGTTATCAATTATTCTGAAGTACAACGACACAGTAAAAATGAGTTTTGCAGAGAACATTGGCACAAAAATTGAATTGTGAGGCATCTTGTGCCAAATATCAACAAGTGTAGTAGTTCGATATGTTTTATTTTATCCTGTCACTAACGGTGACATCGATACATTCTCGCACAGACAATAACAAAAAGAACAGCCCAATATTTATACGAATTTTCCGCATGTGCCTTCTATCGCATTCAATGGAAAACCACTTTACTCACAACCTGGAGTGACTACCCTATCAATTACTACTTCAAATTTTTCATGACTTTATATTCAAGAGAATTTATTGTCTATAACTTCTTCTTCCAAAAATTAATTGTTGTGAAAGGAGATCACAACCATATCTACATATAATATACAAAAGCATGATTGATCTGACATTGATGACATTCATTGGTGAATACGACTTTCATAGAAATTGAATATTTGGAAAACCTCCTCTGTTGGAAATATCTTTGGATTGTAACACATAACTTTGTATCCTATAACATATGTTTATTGTGACATTTATCCAATTGGGTCACTGATTTGAATCGTGCTCATTACAATAAATATGAAAACAGTTACATCAATTCAGCAGCTTAGCACGCTTGTTATCAATTATTCTGAAGTACAACGACACAGTAAAAATGAGTTTTGCAGAGAACATTGGCACAAAAAATTGAATTGTGAGGCATCTTGTGCCAAATATCAACAAGTGTAGTAGTTCGATATGTTTTATTTTATCCTGTCACTAACGGTGACATCGATACATTCTCGCACAGACAATAACAAAAAGAAAAGCCCATTATTTATACGAAATTTCCGCATGTGCCTTCTATCGCATCCCAAACAGACGTGCCGGATTTGTTTGAAAAGTGTCGGATTACGTATTCAACTCTATGAATAGGTAAATAAGTTCGATGGCAAGAAGGTATCCGAGGAAACCCGTGAGACCTGGAGTGTAAAGTATAAAAAGCTAATAAACCAACCATATGGGACGACATATCAGGCTGCCAGCACATGTGCCCACTGGGGAGAATGTATGATATATGAATTCAGGTTGGACCGAGTCAAGTGGGGTCCAGGTGAATATCTGAGGGTTTATTTCTCCAGCATAAGAAGTCTGTGTGTCGGTTCCGAATCGCAAATATGCGGTCTCGGATAGGATCCCTAGGGATTTTTGGAGAGGTTGAGGGAAATAAATGGTGAGGTCTTGGGGTAGTTTAAAAGAATATGATTCATAGAGATGTCAATACGCCCGAATAGTTTTCCAAAATTGAGCTGTACTGTTTTCCACCTCCAATCATCTAATAAGCTGATTTTTATCCAGAACTATAACAAAAATCAAAAAAATGTAACAAAACAAACAAGTTCGAAATTTCCACAAGTCAGATGTCATATTGAAGGTATATGCAGAAAGGCCAAAGGCAATCATCAAAAATAGCCAAAAAGATCTTGTCATGGATTGTGACCAAAAATTTTTTTTATTTGAACAATCGAATATGGATGAATATTTCTTTTCCAATTCGTTCTGATATTAAATTTTCAAGAATTTGTCCTCATCAAATGTTCAAAGTGACAACCGTTATTGCAGAGTATAGAAATCAACACATGGGTTTCCTTAACAAAAAACATCCAGAAGCATTTTAAAAAACTTCACCCACTAGCAAAAATTACATCTTCTACGATTTTCTGAAAATTCGTGAATTTCAACAAAAAATTATAGGAGATAGCATCTCTTAAGTATTGACCAAGTTATCCAAAATGTATTTTTCAATCCTGCATGTTTCATGACATACATGGTTGAGCAGTGGGGAATTTCCTAAGCCTTACAATTTAAAATAATTTTTTTTTTATATTTGAGACTAACTATCGAAGAATGTTCCTCAAAAATCAAGAATAAGGGGTGGTTTCTTTTACCCTTAAAAATAGGGGAACAGAACCAAAAAAATTCTAGAGTGCCTTTTCGTCCACAGGAAACGTTAGGTCAGTTATAGTATAGTATTGTCAAATTTTTAAGGGAGGTTTTTGAGCGCTTTTTTAAGGAGGCTGTAACTAAGGAGAAGGCGTTCAGAAAAATGTTTATATGTGAGACCCATCCTATTTTCCGAATGGAAATCATCCCCTACATTTTTTCTCACCCACACATATACTCCGTTCACATATTATTGAGCGCAAAGGAGGCGTTTCTTTATTTATCTGAGATTGGCAGTTAGTAGTTGCTGTCATAACGATGAACAAAGTCGACGTTGTCGAATGTACCTACCTGGCCTCGTCCGACGAGCTTCCGAGTTATTAGAGAACTCTATGCAATATAGACAATAGTGCATATCAATCTGACTAGAAAATAAACAACAAAACCTAAAACTTCAATATACATAGTGGAATGTGCCGACAGCTCAAAGTTTCGTGAACGGACTATATACATCTTGTACATCGTATTTGACTCTGCATAAGGTCGATAAAATCATTGAATTTTTTTATACTCAGTACATAAAAATCCAATTGCTCTCGAGCATGTTAATAAGATGGAATATTCGGTTTCTTCTGATTCAACAATGCCACATTAGGTCAACAATAGTCAATGTATTTTTCGGATAGTTTGAAATTTTAATTGACTATAAGTGAGTGGGATCGAGTTTTGAAGTAAGTTGTTTCGAAAATGAGTTTGGAACAACAAAAAAAACTTTTAGGAAGGGGTCGTGGACACGATAACATCCGAAAGAAAAATTTTGAATTTTCAGGGTAGAGTCTAAATGGTAAAATGAATTCATGTAGGTATGTACATATAGAATTTCAGCATATTCAAGTTTTTCCAATATGAACGAAAGAGCGAAAACTTTCTAACGATTAACCTCAAAATAGAATAGAAAGAAACCACAAGCTCTCAGAATAGTCAGATTTGAACAATCGTATTTTCAATATGAACAAGCGACAAAACCTTTTGATTTGACGTCAGGTTTTTCATCATTTTTTTAATATAACTGAAACTCTAAATCGATGATGTTTATGCTGTCCGTTTCGCTAAATACATTTTTCTATCCGAAGCCAATTAGTGTTAATCCAAAGTACCGCATGGAAACATAGGAACAGAGCCAACTAAGCCCTGCTGAGTCCAATGGCAGCCGCAGGTCAGCCAACAGGCGTCATATCACTGATCATTCTCGTGCAAGTCCAGATTACAGGTCTTATTAAGGCTACGCGATGGCAATATAAAAGCTTTGTGGTCGTCCATTCCTGTATAATCAGAAATTAATATGAAATTCGCTCATGTATATGCAATTACTAGCCGGATGTTTTCAGAGGAAGGGCCCCTATAGGTGAGCTCTGTTGCGGTAAACGTTATTGAATATTTGCCAGCAAAGCTTCCCGTCTTTTATTTTCATTCCAAATATTGTTAACGTACTTTCCGTGCCCACTATGTCTGCATCAAGTTTCCTACTAATAATTATTGAACCAACTGAGCGGGCTCGATTTGCGTTTAATAAAACTTTGTTTGAAGTTCAGTGTTCCGAAAATTATCACGGAATGACCTCTTCGTACGCGATTCGAACATCAAGTACATTTATGCTTTATTTTGATCTCCACTTTGTGAGAATTAGTGTAGATGGTTTCTCCCTATCATTTACATATTTCCATACCATGTAATAATAGGGATCGGGATCGAGCGAATGTGATTCGATAAAATCAAGTCAGAGGGAAAATCATCAAAGATGGATGGATGGCTACTGATTGACGGACTGCTTTTGACTGTAATTATGCATGAACAAAACTTAACGGTAAGAACAACTTAGCTTTTGAAAGAATACAACACTCGCTTGATATGTGCTTTTGAGCGCTCGTTCTCCTCAAACAAGGGCTATATCGTTTTGCCAAATGTCTTTAATTTTCGAATTTTGAGCCGAAAATTGTCTGAAACTATAGGGTTCTAGGTACTCCCTGAACACGAATTTGTGGTCAAATTCAATTCTCTGCAGGGTATGTTTGGTTCCCAAATGGCTCGGTTGAGTTCGTTAAACCAGCCAAATTGTACAAGTATTCCATAAAATATGGCCATTCAAAATTTTTGTTCCCCAATATTTCAGACAAAACGGAACCTATCGAAATGAAATGTTGCGGCCATATGCAAGATGCCCATAATAAGCTTCATGCAAAATTTGGTGCTCATAATGTGAACAGAAACATAAAAAATTTATTGGAATATTGAAAAGAGGAATCTCTATATTTCCATAACAGAATGACCGATTCAAGTGAAAGTTATTTTGTGGATCAAAACTAATAAACTGAATATATCCAAAAAATCTCGTCCTTGCATTCAACTCAGGAAATAGGGATCTTTGCTTCAGGACTGCTAGTAGGGTGAATAATACACTCCTTTTAAACTGTCAACGTTTCGATCCTATTTGGGATCTTCTTCAGGACTGAAAAATATTTATTGAGAATCTTTTAGACAAATGAACAATCTGGTTAAATTAACACAAAAAACAATACACAAAATCATTAAAACACGGTCTTATACACTTATACTCTACTTGTATATAAAATCATCAACAGCAAATAAAAACAGAAATGACTAGAATTCAGGTGGAATTTTGTTGTTTTCTTCATTATTTTATTTTATAGCATTATTGTTATTTTATTTAATTTTTTCCCATTCCTATTTCATTTATGAACTGAATTATATAAATATATATTTTTTTTTCCTCCCAGGGTACCAATCAACATAAACACTCACCAATTTAGTCTTGTGTATTACAATGTGGTTGTTGAAGCTGCTGAATTCCATTAAACCTATGCTAAGATATTCGATTTCGCCAATAGTTTTAT
Source organism: Propylea japonica (assembly GCA_013421045.1). Taxonomy (NCBI): domain Eukaryota; kingdom Metazoa; phylum Arthropoda; class Insecta; order Coleoptera; family Coccinellidae; genus Propylea; species Propylea japonica. The sequence goes on along the minus strand of CM024241.1, from coordinate 67,666,512 downwards.
CTTTGATTGTTGTATTTTGTCACGAAACGTATGAGGTAGTTCTCTTTGTTTGGATGATATATTACTGGACGGTGGTGTTTTGTACTCGAGTATAAATATGTTATCATTAGAGTTTCAAACACGTTCTTATGATATTCTCACTGACACGAATTCATTATATTTATTTGATCTCTCGTAATAGGTTGTTGTAAATTAAACTTAATTTTTGAGTATCTGTTCTGACATTCATTGTTTCATGTATGGAAATGTGTATCATTTCACTGATACATCTTTTATAATAATTACATTCTTTATCCAAGATTTTCACTTCATTAAAGTCCAAATTGTGATTTTCTTGGAAGTGGTGTACAGCTAGAGCGGTTTTCTCATTTTTGTCTATGTTCTTTTCTTGGCAATCATATTGATGTTGACGTAAACGATTTTTCAGATATTGTTTGGTCATGCCCACATACGATAGGTTACAATCTCTACAAGGAATTTGGTATACCAAATTAGATGTCATTAATTTCGGAATAGGGTCTTTTACCTTTGTGTATTTGCTGAGACTGTAACATCTGAAAAATAGGTTCTTCATGGTATTGTTCTTATGGACTTGTGGGTGGTTTGAAAAGTAATTGAGAACTCGGTTTGATGCAGTTGCTTTGGTATGCCAATTGGTCAAGATTGTACCATCGTTTTTCTGATAAGTTGGACATCTAAAAATGCTATCGAATTATCGACTTCCTTTTCTAAAGTGAATTGAATGCAGCAAAGAATTTTGGCCGGTTAATGAGATGAAAATAAAAAAATATTTAAGAACAGACATTACCCCACAAAAGCTGATAAACAAAATTATGCATTCCTATAAAACATATTCATTGAGATCACCAGAAATATTATAGAAAGGCCGGAAAAAATGGAATCATCTATTATAAATTTCCATACATTGAAGGTCTGTCGGAAAAAGTTGGTAATTTGATGAAAAATCAGGCAACAAACATCAAACTTGCTTTCTATCCCCTCAAAACTGGAGAATATATAACAAAGGTAAAGACCCTATTCGAAATTAATGACATCTAATTTGGTATACCAAATTCCTTGTAGAGATTGTAACCTATCGTATGTGGGCATGACCAAACAATATCTGAAAAATCGTTTACGTCAACATCAATATGATTGCCAAGAAAAGAACATAGACAAAATGAGAAAACCGCTCTAGCTGTACACCACTTCCAAGAAAATCACAATTTGGACTTTAATGAAGTGAAAATCTTGGATAAAGTTTATTATTGTACAAAATGATACAACCTATTACGAGAGATCAACATAAATAAATAAATGAATTCGTGTCAGTGAGAATATCATAAGAACGTGTTTGAAACTCTAATGATAACATATTTATACTCGAGCACAAAACACCACCGTCCAGTAATATATCATCCAAACAAAGAGAACTACCTCATACGTTTCGTGACAAAATACAACAATCAAAGATAAAACTATTGGCGAAATCGAATATCTTAGCATAGGTTTAATGGAATTCAGCAGCTTCAACAACCACATTGTAATACACAAGACTAAATTGGTGAGTGTTTATGTTGATTGGTACCCTGGGAGGAAAAAAAAAATACATATCTATATAATTCAGTTCATAAATGAAATAGGAATGGGAAAAATTAAATAAAATAACAATAATGCTATAAAATAAAATAATGAAGAAAACAAAAAATTCCACCTGAATTCTAGTCATTTCTGTTTTTATTTGCTGTTGATGATTTTATATACAAGTAGAGTATAAGTGTATAAGACCGTGTTTTAATGATTTTGTGTATTGTTTTTTTGTGTTAATTTAACCAGATTGTCCATTTGTCTAAAAGATTCTCAATAAATATTTTTCAGTCCTGAAGAAGATCCCAAATAGGATCGAAACGTTGACAGTTTAAAAGGAGTGTATTATTCACCCTACTAGCAGTCCTGAAGCCAAGATCCCTATTTCCTGAATAAACTGAATGTTCATGCAAAATTTTTAGAGGATCGCATCATCAGAACCATATAATTTAATTTGTGTAATTATTATTTATTTTTTCATTTTTTATTCTTTGAATATTTTCCAGATATAATCCGATTGTGCTGAGGTTCTGCATTTATATATTTGGTATCAATCCCATATGAAATTTTGAGGTAAAAGTCTTATTCCTCCACGAAAGAACGAGTGCTCAAATGCTCCTGGCTAGGGCTTTACTTAAATTTTTTCAGGTAGCTACTCATATCTGTTTTCGTTCCTGAATTCAGAAGATAATATTATGTTTCACATAGAATCTATGTAGTCACTACACTATACATATAGTATCATTTTCTGTACTGCAGATCATTTTTTAAAATGTTGGTGTGGCTTCACGAGTGTGAGTAAAGTATCCCAAAAGAAAATATATGAGTTTTGTTATCAATCGTTACTCGTTTTATGCTTCATTCTTAACTATAATGTATGTAATACACAAGAAAAGTTGAGTATATTACTTTATAAGTTTTAATTCTGGTAAATAGATTTTGATTGAACATCAATCGACAAAAAAGAAAATATCTTTGCATAATACTTGAATGGAATTTCAGTTGAATCGATATATTGACCCGTTCATACTCTCACTTTCAAAACTTTTTGCCAGTGGATTTATTTCCACAGCCGACTGCCCTCTTGTCAAACTTCATCTGAAAATCCATAGTAAACCATCACAGTATACGAGTAACGAAATATCAATAACAAACCACCGTCAGCTTCAGCGTAAAACCTGAATCGTTACAGTATTGTGGATTTAAAATCTGATCACCTTGTCTGAGAACCGGGTTAGCGGCTGTAAGGCCATGGGCACCTTGTGACACCCTGTATGCATCCATGTATATCATGTCTATATCCCTCAAAATTTAGGTATGAAATATAAAACCCTAAATCTATCTTTATTATCCTCTACGGATTCATTTCTACAGCCGACTTCCCTCTTGTCAAGCTTTGTCAACTGAAGATCTATAGTGAACCATCATGGTATACAAAATTATCTTGTAAAACTAACCACCGTCAGTTTCAGCTTAAAACCTGAAACAAGACAGTATAGTGGGCGTGATTCAAGAACTCGTCTGGTAGTTCTTGATGCCATTTGAAAAACTTCTTGTTAGAACATTCCACCTTGTCTGGGGAGTCGATATATTGCCTGTATGGAACATCTTGTGACACCATGTATGTATCTATATCATTTCCATATCCCTCAGAACTTAGGTATGAACTGTAAATCCAAAATCTATCCTTATTATCCTCTAGGGATTCGTTTGACCAGCCGACTGTCCCCTTGTCAAGCTTCGTCACTGAAGATCCATAGTGAACCATCATGGTATACAAAATTATCTATACTAATATTATAAAGAGGAAGATTTGTATGTTTGTGTGTTTTGTGTGTTTGTGTGTTTGTGGCGTTGTATGACATCACTCATAAACTACTGGACCGATTTCAATAATTCTTTCACCCTTAGAATGCTACAATATACCTGAGTAACATAGGCTATACTTTTCACCCGAGAAAATGGAGGAAACCTACTATAACTTCAATGATAATAAATATGAGTACCAAAATCAGCTATTTTCAGGTGCGCTGCGAAAACCGTAAGACGTACATGGAAACAATGTATGACGAAAATGTACCTCTTCTATAGTTCTACAAAAAGTCCGCGATAGCATATATCTATCTTTCAAGGTTTACTCGTTATCACCTTTTAAAGGTATCCGAATGTTTCTCAAAATTATGCATTTTTTGGGAGTATTTTTTTATGATACGCTATTGATCTTTATCCAATTAAATACGTCCTTCATATCCAGTATTTAATATAGAACGAAATTGCCTTTTACACATCATTCAATTATGATGAATACATCAAAAGATATGGCAGGTTGAAGATGAAATCGCACCAATATCGAATTGCGTCTCCGAGCACGATATACACAAACACTGGTATGCCGACGCCCACCGAGATGTGACGTCACAGCGGAGAATTTCCATTGCGTTTGCGGGATGAAGTGTTAGAACTCGAGGGAATGATTGGAATAATGCAATTAATCGCAAGTTTCATTGAAATGCAATCAACTAACTATTTTAAATGAAATTTCTTCGATGTCTTTGTTTGTTGATCCTGGAATATATCAATGAAGTTGTATAAATATGGATGTTAGTGCTAAGTTTACGAGTATTTGTTAATAGAGAATAAATTATTCAAGTGTCATTTAAAAACTTCGAATAAATGAAAATATTTTTATCATATTCAGGAAATTTCTATGAATGTCATTATAATTCGTGAATTTGGAAAGTTTTTTGTTCATTTTTTTCTTCATATTCTGAAAACTGATCTTATTCAGATCCCGGTGTCTTAAGTTGGTACGGATTCTGCTCAAAACGGTAGGTTTTAGGAAAAAGTGGTCAATAGAGCGTTTGTAGAGAATTAATTAACCTATTAAATGAGGTATCAATCGTCCTGATCGAATGAGCACAGACCGATTTATTTTCATTAGAAGATGAAAAATAGTATATTATATTATAAGGATTAAAAGTGCATCTTTTTTTACGAGCAATATTGCGAGTTAAAATAGGCACTTTTAATCCGAATAATATATACTATTTTTCTCCAACCAAGTCAAAATTACAATAAAATTGGTTTTAGTGAAAAAACGTTCATAATTTGGTTATGAATTTGAACACAGTATCATGACAGTGATTGTCAAGTAGACTTCAAATGCATTTACAAGGATTAAAAGTAGCGTTTTTAATCTAGGATTAAAAGTGTTGCTAAGTAACGAGTGAATTTTTGTACGGTAAGAAAATCTATGACTTTTGCACCTGAAAAGAGTACAAAAATGTCAACATTTTTGATGGTTGGAGAAAAATAGAATTTTTCATCTCCTCCCAACTTTATTCGAGATATTTTCAAAACGATAGGTTATAGAAAAAAGTGGTCAATAGGGCGTTTGTAGAGAATTGATCTCTATCTTACTAATATTATACTTATACCTATATTATAGAGGACAGATTTGTATGTTTGTGCGTTTGAGGGTTTGATACGAGTTTACTCATAAGCTACTGGAGATTTCAATAATTATTTCACCCTCAGAATGCTACACTATCCCTGAGTAACATAGGCTATACTTTTCACCCGAGAAATTTAAGGAAACCTACTATAACTTCAATGATAATAAATATGAGTACCAAAATCAGCCATGATGAATACATCAAAAATATGGCAGGTTGAAGATGAAATCGCATCAAAATGTCTCCGAGGTAGGCACAAGGCGGCTAGGAGATGGTACCGAAGTGTGAGGGATGTTTTGTATGAATGTATTTTGGATTGCCTATGCCCGTATGTTTATGACCACACATCAGATCAACAGATGGCGCTGAAGTCGTTATTCAGGTTATTCATCTACTCTGCAACTAAACGGCTCGATCGAATTGAATGAATTTTTGTGTATACAGAACAACGTCTGTTGGGTCTGCTAGTCTTGTATAACTAACCACCGTCAGTTTCAGCATAAAACCTGAAAGGTAACAGTATAGTGGCGTGATTCAAAAACTCATCTGGTAGTTCTTGATGCCATTTATGCCGATATATTGCCTGTATGGAACAACTTGTGACACCCTGTATGTATCTTTTTCATCTCCATATCCCTCAAAATTTAGCTATCAAATATAAAACCCAAAATCTACCTTTATCATCCTCTGGGGATTGATTTCTACAGCCGACTTCCTCTTGTCAAGCTTCGTCAACTCGAGATCCATAGAGAACCATCACGGTATACGAAATTATCTTGTATAACGAACCACCGTCAGTTTCAGCGTAAAACCTGAAATGTAACAGTATAGTGGGCGTGATTCAAAAACTCATCTGACCATCGCTTTGAGCAGGGAAGCGTACGGACATGGTAGGTGGCCACGGGGAACGGCTTAAAACCTTGCTTCTTTCATTAACATGCAGTCAACATTTCAATAACCCGTCTTCATATCCTTCGGACGCTTAAATTCGGATAAGGGGTATTAAAAAGACCGATTGAATTTTCGACAGATATTATACTGAAGGTTGTGTTTGCATTACAAGAGATGATAGCTTTTGAACTTTGATGTATGTATATAAAAAGCAGATATGGCTTTGGTGTACATGGACTGAAAATTGTTGGTGGATAGTGTGTGTATTATCATTTTAGTTTTTTTTCGGTCGGCATCTTGTTTTCTGACTACATTCAACTGACTTCTTTCTACGGTTTTACATCTCGAGTAAAAAAATTATTCGAATGATGAATACGGACTGATATTTAGGAAGAACTGAAAATCGACCATTTGTGTTTTTTTTGTGAAAAAAGAACGAAAGAAGAAAACTCGCTTCATCTCTTGGAGTTGAAATGATTAACCTATTTGACTCATCAACATCATAGTAGGTTCGAGAAAATTCAAGTTCATATAAATACTGAACAATTCAGGTCGTTCCAAACAAAAATTTTATGTTTTTTTCATTGGAAAATAGTAGAGTTGGTCGAAAAGGTTAGATGTAACTTCTCTAGATCAACGGGTTCTTTATTAATGATTGTAATATGCAGTGGCGGCTCCTCAGGGGAGGCAGAGGAGGCCGGGCCTCCCCTAATTTCACTGCATTTTATTCAATTTTAAATTCAAGTTTAAATGAAAAATAATAACGTTTCTATATCTGTATTATATCCATCATTCTATCTATATCCAAATCTCAAATTAATAAACATTTGTTTATTATTCAGCGATCTAAAACATTCATACATTATACGCAACACAAAATACGTATACTACGTATTTTGTGTTTGCCTGCTATATACGTAACGTAACGTAACGTAACGCAAACTCTTAGCGGAGGAGGCTCGCCTCCACGAGTCGAGATTCGTTAGCCTGTAACATTTCAAACTTCTTCAAGTGAACGGTGCGGGAACCACTTAAGTTCAAGCTGTAGACCACGTGACCGGAGGCCCGACTCCACCAGCCTTCTTTCCTCTTCTATGCGAACGAGCTTAGCCGAAACTGGCGTCCGATCGGGCCGAATCAACCCCGATCATCGTGGATGGAGATCAGCTGTTGTTTTTGATTTCCTCCCTTTTTATTAACGAAGTATTAATCCTTTATCGTTCTACAGTGGGTTTTATAAAGCTTGATCGGCCAATCAAATCGTTGATTTTGAATTAAGTCGATGGTTTACCTCAAAAATGAACTGAAAATTGCACAGAAATAATGACATTTCATTTATCACCGTGATCAGAGTTTTATGAAACCCGGCATTAGCGTGTGGTTTGTAGTTTTATGACATTTTTCGGAAAAGTATGTAGGGGTAAGATTCCAATAATTCAGCAAGAAAGATGGAAACGGAAAGAAGAAGTGAGAAAAATAATGCAAGTAGTGAACACAAGATCCTGTAGATTTCATTTTGAATATAATTTCAGTAGAATGCCTTCCGATGATAAAATTTTCATAACTCAAGTAATTAAGATACCTCGACCAGCAATGTTAAATTTAATTGTTAATTCTCTTCATAATGGTTCGTTTTGCGAAGAATGGTATAATACATGCTAGTGGCTGACAGGAAGCCAAGTTCGAAAGAAATTATTTTGTTGGTGGCGTGGTCTTGGGCCTCCTCTGATTGAAATCTCACGAGCCGCCACTGGTAATATGCAAAGTCTACAAATTAATGATTCCAGTCAAATTATTCAATTCTCTTTCGGAATGACCATCGTAAACTCACAGTATAGTTTGTTTAAATTAAAGTTTACACCAGAATAAAAATATTTATAATAGTCCAACGCCAACTGCGTTGTTAAATCATTTATAGAGACCCTGTGTAGTCCATATCTAATGCGTAATAATAAATATCGGTAGAAAAAGATTAGATAAACTCTGAAACATATTCATAATTTCGGTTGAAATGTTGGTTTCATAACAAATATAATAACAAATCGTCCAAAATTGGATATTGAGGTGATAACTCGGATAATTCAATTTGTCATTTCTTTCCCAATGTTATACAGGGTGTTTCTGCATTGATGGAAAAGATTTAAGTGTGATTTCCCAGATCATTCTACGAAAATGCATTGTTTCAGAGATACAAGGTAAGTTTTACTCGAAAATTGACTGAAAACGTGGTGGTACGCCTCTGAGATATTTTGAACTAACAATTATTTTTGAATTCTCCGTTCAATTTGTGATATAAAATGTTTGCTACCATATTTTCGTGTATTCATTCAAGAAAATAAAATCATGTAGAAGAGACAATATTTCTATATTTTCACATGAAAACAGCTCTCAACACGAAGAAAGACGTAGGAGATTTTTTCACCTCGATTACACTTAGCTCACTTTCACGGTAGGGAGCAGGGAAGTGGGCAGCGCAAGAATGTAATCACTACACTTCCCTGCTGCCTCCCATTGCCACTCGTGCTGCTCTAAACTCCCTGAATTGGCGGTTTTACGTACGTAAGTCAAAGGACCGGCAGCGTGAACTGCTGTGAGTGATTAAATTTGAAGGTTACTGAGGAATTTCTTTGTCCGTCGTTGTCGACACTTGGTTGTGAGGGAAATGTTGCAGCAGAGTGTAAATGCTCACTGCCTTCGATACTGTCGTAGAAGTATTTCGGGAATTATAGCCGACAACGCGAGTGGCAATAGGAAGGGCTGAGTGTAATTCAGACAAATATCACAAATTGAACGAAAAACTTAAATATAATTATGAGTTTAAAATATATCAGTGGCGTACTACCTTCTTCAGTCAGCTTTAAATAAAAGCATAAACACCCTGTATCTTCGATACAATGCATTTCCGTACTCACATTTATTGGAACTTTTCAGGGGTGCATTTAATATTCACGGAAAATTCGGAATAACGAGTTTCTGAGTAATTTGTTCTAACAAATAGCATGAGCGATAGACGGGAATTTTTCCACTTTCGCGAAATCTATTTGTTAAAACAGATTACTTAGAAACGAGTGTTTCGATTTTTCCAGGAAAAATAAGATGAACGAGGGATATTTGGTGAGATAATTTCCTGAGTTAATTGAACATTTTTTTCACAAAAATAATAAGAGCAACAATAAACCCAGCATAGAAACCATCAACTTGTCAAACTTGCATGAAAACTTTCCGATTTTATTCCGGAAAAGGTGCTGACAACTGAGTTGACAGTTGTTAAGTTATTTTTTCACATAAAATTCATATTTGGCATACCAATTCTTGATAGCGATTGGTTGAAATTAAGAAGGAAATAATCTCCCAAAATGATCTGAGGAATGACCCCCTAAAACCTTTTGCATCAATTCAAGAAACAGACAAAGAATTACTCTATACAGATTTGCAATGAAAGAGTTATTCAGGAGTTAAGCCCACGGTTTGATTTTCGTAAACTAACATGTTGATACTCTCGAATGAACATGATTTTTCATATTCAATGAATTAAAATTTACTTCTATGAATTCAATAAATACTAGAATGAATATGATCCTTTATCTCTCTATACATCAGCATGTGAGATTTAGGCTAACTAATAAATTATTATTGAGAAAAATCATCTCCTTGAAAATGAATGTTGTCTGCTTCAGGGTTAATGTTGATTGATCATTAGAAATTAACGTTGGTATTAAACAACTGCTCATTTAACATAAGGAAATTCCTTTCTGTATAGAGATTTCATTGGCAAATTTCTCATCGTAAACTGGGTAATACAGAGCAGCTAATAAAGACATTATTAACGTTTCGGCCAAAATGCCCCAAAAGAGCTGAAAGCATCAAGATCCTCGGAACAAACTAGTTGAACGAAAAAGTGGTGTAGCTGCCTTCTGCGTTCCATTAGGTAAACAACCGGGGTGCAACAGATTGCGCTCAGGCAACGCTATCTGCCGCTCATCATATTACTATTGGGCGTTTTTATCTGTACACTCCCAGATAAGAGTTCGAATGGAATAGAACGATCCGGTCTAGGCATGTTATCTGCTGAAAAATTAGTCGCTATCGACTTGTTCGGGATGAAACGTACTGCACAAGGTGAGAGGAAGGTGATAAACATAAATGACGTCAGAAAGAAAGATAAACATCTTTAGGAATTCTGGTTTTTCTGCATTGAATGCGTGAGAAAGCGAACCGTTTAATCTAATGGTGAAGCCGTTTAGACAGTGGAAAAGGTGACAAGTGTGAGAATGAATGATTCATAAACATGAACTTTTATTCTGACCCAGGACCTATCCTGAAAATTTCAAGCGCCTTGCTCCTTCTGCTCGAAATGTATTGTGCTTACTGCCTAAAAGATTGTTTTGCTTCGAAATTCTTCATCAACCAAGTCGTTCGAGACTACTACTACAACCGTGGCTAAAAATTCGAAAAAAATTTTTTCCCGTAACAGACCTCGTCTCCAGGCTGAACATTAGTTGTCCCGGAAAATACAACCAACGATTTTCCACTACCATTGAAGATATTTTCACATTTTCTGCAGCATTCGCTTGCATTTGGCTAGTATTAACTTTGGCCAGCATTTCGATGATGATTGTAGTTGTCTTTGGGCTGCACATAACTTGACCAGAAAATGTACAGTCGAGGATATTTCATTTTTTTCAGCATTTATCAAGCATTAATCTTTGTTAGCATATTGAAGGAAAATGCTGATGTCTCCGGGTTGCACATAAGTTGGCCGGAAAAATCTATCGTCGATTTTTCCATTAAGGTTGAAGATATTCCGATTTTTTTTTCAGCATTTATCAGCATCTAGATAGTATTAATCATTGTAAGCATTTCGATGTAAAATGCTGATGTACTTATCCGATCTGCACTTTAATTGGCCAGGAAAATTCAATCATCGACTTTTCTACTTCAGTCGACGATATTTCGATTTTATTTCAGCATTTAGCTTAGCATTCACTCTGGAAATATTTTGTTTCAGTTATTTATTATATTTCGTTAATTTCATTGAATTTGTATCGCTTAGCAGCTTAGCAGTCATGGCTCTGTGATATAACTAAAGAATGTTTCATTTATTTTGATATTTAGCATCAACTTTGGCCAGCATTTTGATTTCGAGTTCAACCTTCGTTTTTCCCTACCTACGGTCGGAGATATCCCGATAATTTTCAGCATACAGCTTGCATTAACATTTGTTAGTATTTTGATGTCTTTGGGCTGCACATAAGTTGGCCGGTAATGTAGTAGGTAGGTACTCGATTTTTCACTACAGTCAAGGATATTTAGTTTTTTTCAGCATTTCATTCATTTTTTCAAAATTTCAAATCACATATCTATATTATTTTTGTTTTTTTTTACGGATGAAATTCGGAATAATTGTAGTGGATTTATTAGGTACAAGTTTTTCGAATCACAGCGGCAAACCTGCTACGACAATTGAAACAAACACACGGAGGAGTGTTTAGATTTGAGGAAACAATGATCCTAATTTCACTATTATTTGAATGTACCGGGTGTCCTGAATTCGTTGTCTTGTGAGGGGACCTCAAAAACCTGATGAGCTAGAACAAAATGTAATTAAGAAAAATTGAGTACTTCAATGAATAGGGATGTTGACTACTTTTGGAATTTATTTTATTTTGAAGATGAACCCTATACATACACGAAAAAATTACTTTTGCCTTAAAAATATAGTAATTGCCAATAAAAATGAGTAAATGAAATGACAATTCAAAATTCCCGCGGAAATGCTCAATTTTGTCACGTTCTGATGATTACGTCATAATACAGTGAACATACTTTGACTTCTGTCAAAGCGAACTGATTTTGCCCGATCCTTGTGGAAAAGTTCAATCTAAGCCTTCAAAATGAATAGGTCGGTCTGTAAATACTGAATGAGGTGCTTCTTTTATTTTTAATAATAAATATGAGTTAAAAGTCTGCTACTTACAAAGACAATTTCACGTTTTAAGCTATGCTGCACAAAAATCCTTGTTTTCAGCAAAGAAACTTGCGACCATAAGGGAATTTATCTTCGGCAAAAGTTACTACTATTACCCTTGATGAATCCTATCTCCATTATAAAGAAAATTGTAGATTATCGTTCTTGTAACGAACTAGGTATTCTGTTCTCTTTCAGCTTTCAACTTCGTAAGTTCGAATCATAGATATGATATATTATATATTTACTATGGTTCAAGTCACAGAACCGTTGGTTTCACAAAGCTTGATTGGCAATCAAATCGTTTATATTGAAGTAAGTCGATGGTTTATGTCAAAAATGAACTGAAAATTGCAGAGAAATGATGACATTTCAATAATCAAGGTGATTGGAGTTTTGTGGAACCCGGCCTATGAATGTATTTGTTGATCTGAACATTCGAATTTGCAATGACAATACGGATAGTTTGACGTCACTATACGGATTACCTCTGGCGTTCGCAGTCACGTGATAGTTGATAATAAATAACATAATTTAAATCAGCTTTATTTAATTCAACGAGAATAATAAGATCACTAAAATGGTTTTTTAGGATTGCAAAAATTTCCTTCTATGAGGAAAACCTCAATTTATATGAATTCGTAACATGAGTCAACATCCCTATTCTACTGCAAAAAGTGCCTTTATAATGTTTTAGTTTCATGTTTATACCTCCAGAAATAAATAAGTTATGAGAACTTTTCATTCGACGCCATTTTCCGATTTTCTCTAACAGCTCGAAAACGGTTTGACTTAAAAGGTTGCGGTTTCCACCAAATGAATTATCTCAAAAATCGAGCCTGAAAACGTGCCACTCATTTCTTTCTAGCTCATCGTGATTCTGAGATTCCATCACTAGATAACGAATTTAGGACACCTGGGTTCCTTTTGCACCAAATGCTTTGCAACTTTCAGTTTGCACTTTTCACTTTTCAAATGAATTACGTTTCACGAGACACATTCATAATTGAAGAGTACAATGTGAAAACTCAAGTGCAAAGTGAAAGGCACTTTGCACAAATTAAATTTCGGAAGAAATACTGTGCAACATTATTAAATTTTACCTTTGAAATTTGTTACAATGCTAAGTGCAAAGTAAAAAGTTGCAAAATATTTTGGTGCAATGGTCCCCTGGTACATTCAAATTATAGTGAAATTAGGGTCATTGACAGACATAACTATAGTTCACATTCCTGTGAAAATTCATTGATAGATCCCTAATGACATTCGCAATAACACTCTTCGTGCACGAAGGACGCGAGCCAGTCGGTAAAACAAGTGAACATCGTAACAGTAACAGCCCGGTGAACGTGTACGGTCGATGAGGTTTTCATCAAGAATGCAAATGAAGGGGAAAATTACTTTTCCTATATAATCGTCATCATTTCGGCATTGACATCGCCGCTCGCTTGTGATCATATATTGCTCTTTTTCCCAGCGCTCCGATACAGTCTGTGTCAAAAATGAGGCCATGCGAGCTGATGAGTGAATAACGTGCGGCATGTGTGTACATGCTCGGCTTATATACGGAAAATGGTTTTCCTCTACAGAGAGGAGGAGCACGTGAATTGAAAGGGCACTCTTCGACTTTAGTTTGACAGTTCCTCAAGATTCTAAAAAAATAACAATTCAATATTGAAGAAACAATTAATAATTTCATGACGAGTTTGATCAAATGGATCTATATAATAATAATAATCTTTATTCACAAAATACAATTAAAAAACATTATGTGAATAATTTTGACTCATCAGAAATATTACATGGGGAGTCATCAAGTCAATATTAAAAGGCATTATAGAACTGCCACTAAGTCTGAAACATTTAGGGTATATCACAAACATTACATACGACCTAAAAATTTATGAGTGAAATAAAAGTGAAAGTATTTATTTAAATCACAAATATTACATATATTATATAAAATTAAGAAATTATCATTGAAAATAAGTAGTTATAACACAAACATCATATGGACACACTATTCAAAATGACTTGGCCAGAATTCTTCCATTGTGTAGTAGCATTTTTCATATAAGTTTTTGTTCATCTCCTTCCTCAACTTCTGTTTATTCATTTTTTCGAAAGCCTCAGGTATTTTATTATAAATTTGAATGGCTTCATGGTTGATACTGAGTTGAGCCGCTGACAACCTGTGATATAATGTTGAGAATTTCCCTGCATTTCTAGTTTCGTAGTTATGGTATTCTCCATATTCTGAGACTGAGTTCGAGTTAATCGAACTCACTCAAATAAACATAGAGATGCCCCTACGCGTGAATAGTACTGCATTGTAATCAACCAAGCAGTAAAGAGAGATGGAAAGGATTTCACTGCCACACTGGGGTGAAGTAAACAATAGGTTAGATAATATTCATTTCTACAATTCCTGAATATAATACAACATTTTCGTAATTTTGCTCAAGCTATAATTACCGGAATAGCCTTAAATAACAATAAATTGTCAACAAATCAGTAAAATAATTGAGTTTATGAACGTCAAATCGAAATGCAGACGCTAACACATCGCATCCATAAACTAAACACTAAAAGACGATGTTGCAAAAATGACAGAATTGTCTGTAACAGACGCAAGCCGTTCGTATCAGAATATGGGAGCGCTAGACCAATTATCCCAATACGGAACTGTTATTTAAATTTTGATAATAATGACGAATACACAAAAGGCAGAAGCCAAGCAATCTTATCACAAGCTACTTTTTCACTAACTTATATCTATTAGCTGCGAATAACAGAGTTACTAGTTACATTCAAACATTGACTTTGGGTAGATAATTGTCCTATATGTAATAAGTGTAAAAAAATTTTATAACTTGCGGCGAATAACTTTTTAAGCTGCGTAGAATGAATTTTTGGTCTATGCCGAATAACTTTTTAAGCTGCGCAGAATAAATTTTTCATCTGCGACGAATAACTCTTTTCAACAGCGCCTAATAACTTTTCAAGTTGCACTAGATACCTTTTTGAATTGCTCCGATTAACTTTGCAAGTTGCATCAGATCGTTTAATATTATATCGAGTTACATATGTTTCTTGGAACAAGTCAGAAAAGTCAGTTATTCTGATTAAAAATAAAAAACGATTAGCTAGGAGCTTTGCTTACTTATGATAAGATAGTTTTTGTCAGGGACGACCTCTACTTGTCGCAAATGAAAAGTTCTTTTTGCCTATAGCAAGTCGAAATTTCTATTTGGTGTATTCAAATTTTTATCTCAGTGTACCTATATCAACACCACAAGATGATTTTAAGGAGTCAACATGTCCAACATTTCCGATACAGTTCGAGTTGAAGAGACCAAGCTGAACCATCCATTCGAGTCAACTCGAATTAGCTCGAGTTGAAGAGACTTTTGTGTTCACTTTTTTGAGCTTGGTCTTTCATGAAATACACTGTTACTCTCATGACAGTTATAGCAGCCAAATCCTCTTGTACAGGGTGCGGCAGAGAGGACGGTCGTTTTTTAAAAAGTCATAAAACAGTTGATTTTTACTCAAAAACAAATTTATTGATGCAATAAAGTTCACAAGGAAATAGCATTTGAGACAGTCATGTGTGGAAAATAACCTGAGGCATTTGTTGGCTGAAATCGTTGATGCAGTGCTGAAGGCGTTCTTGGAAGTTCAGGGCGCTACATTGAAATGATCTTATTTTTCCTGTCTGAATTAAGACGGCGACGTGTTCCAACCTGACGTGCGTGGTTCCAGCAGGATGGGACGACCGCCCAAACAGCCAGAGCAACATTGACTGGTCGCCTCATTTTCAGATTTGGCGATGTTTATTGGCCTCCTCGGTCCCCAAATTTATCCATTTGCGATTTTTTCTTGTAGGGACACCTCAAAACTAGAGTATACGGATACAAGCCCCGAACGCTGGACGAATTGAAGGACGCAATTCCCGTGGAAGTCGCCAAAGTTGAGGGAGCAATATGCTGGAGACAGTCTAGGCGAAGTTCTAAGAACGCTTCCAGCACTGCATCAACGATTTCGGCCACCACATGCCTGAGGTTATTTTCCACACTTGACTGTCTCAAATGCTATTTCCTTGTGAACCTTATTGCATCAATAAATTTGTTTTTGAGTAAAAATCAACTGTTTTATGACTTTTTAAAAACCGCCCGTCCTCTCTGCCGCACCCTGTATATAATTCATCTTATCGTACCCCTGAACATCCTTTCCTAGCGTAGCCTATCCCATAGCTTTCTCCACAGGAAACCGAACCATAATTTAAGATTCTCCAAACTTTATTCTACAAGATAGTCCCCTTCGCTATCGCAATCTCCAGTTATGAAGGTCGTTAACGAGCGTCTTAATGCCGTCAAGAAGATGTAGTTATTTATCTCGAGTGTGCCTTGGCGTTTTGACCGCAAGTGGGCCCAGATCGGCGTGATCTAAGGCCGGAAGTATGTCCCCTAGTCTTCCTTACACACTGTCATCCCTGTTTGTACTTCGACAACTAACAACGTCTCAGGATAACTGATAGGATAAATGAAGGGTTAAACAAGACCTTCTCGGCTTGATCGTATCGGAAATGTTGGCCATTCTGACTCCTGAAATCGTCTTGTAGAGTTGATATATGGTGTTTTGAGATAACTGCAGGGTTCTCCAGTTGAACTGAAAATCGGAGTAGACCAACGACAGTGAACATAAAAATTACCGAAATGATGAAATCGAAAGTTTTTGAGGCCACCCGTCCGACCGAGAATACTATATATAATCAAATTCAAGCAGATAACCAATAATAACTGCGGTTATCATCGGTTTACCCCTTGGTTATTCCCTTTTTGTCCTAGAACGAACAACCGGCCCTCGGCTCTCATCGCTTGAATGCGGTTCCTGGTTATTTGTCAATGGTCAATATAGGTTATATTTTATATTTGTATGTTTTATGCAATAAATACAAAATACTATTTGCAAATGTTAATTATTATGCTTCAAGTTCAACTCCATGCACCCCAAAATATTATTGTTTGAAACGTGTATTCACTGTTACGATGAACATATGTTTTTCAGAATGTTTCGCTTGACAAAAAAAAGTTTTTTTTGTTCTGACAGAAATGATTCAAAGAGAAAATATTACCGAAAAATATACAGTGTATTTCATGGATGACCAAGCTCCAAAGAGTGAACGAGTCTCTTCAACTCGAACTGAAGAAAAAAAGAGCTCAAAAGAAATCACATTTTTGTGACAGCTAGTTAACCAATGTCGATGCTCATGTAACTGACCACTCGATTTTTGATGATTTTTGACTAACCTGATTGTGCACATTACTTGTATGAGTAAAACTTTAATTACTTTGAAATATGTTAAGAAGAGATTTTTCCCTTATATTGTTTCTTCGAACTTCGAATTTTAATTATTGCTGGAACTGTTCCAAACAACAATTTCAGTAAGACTGAAATTTTTATGTGATCTAAAAACTTCGAATCAATATACAAACAATGATTCTGTAACTCTTCACTCACGCCGATGTAAACGCGAAAAGTGGTGCGGTATTATTTTGCTTGGTCTAAAAATAAATGTGCAGTAATGGACTGAAACCATTGAATGAACTACTGGAGTAAAGCGGTTTCAAAATAATAATTTATTGTACAAAATGAATAGTCCGTTGAGCCGTCGGCGTCGGTTGGTCATGGAAATTTGGCATATTCCGCTGTGTATATTAAAATTTTAGGTTATGTTGTTTATTTTCTTGTCAGATTGATACGCAATATTGTCAATATTGCATAGAGTTTCCTGATAACTCGCAAGCTCGTCGGACGAGACCGGGTACATTCGGCAACGTTGACTTAATTTTACGTTATGACAGCAAATACTACCAACTTCAGCTAAATAAACAAACGCCTACTATGCGCTCAAACTTTCGTTTGTTCGGACTATATCACTCTTATTTATTGAAAGAGAAGGTTCGTTTTTAATGAGGTAAAAATCACTTTTTTGTTATTGAAGCAGTGAAACTGTTGTAAAGATTCTCGTGACATCCATCAATGTCATTTAATTGCTTTGAAATTATATTTGAGTTTGAACTCATCTTCTACAAAAATTACTTAACCATTTTGTCCCAACAAAACACATATTTGATGCATTACTAGGTATTGCTTCATAGTTTTTGGAAAGTATGCTAAAACTTGGCCACGAATACAACCATTTAAGTTTAATAACGACTTATTGGTTACTGCTATTATTATTAGACTTAAAACGCCCAATATCATTGTCGTGGTGAACCTGAAAAATCCTGAAAAATGATGAATAAGTATTGTTGGGTTATTGAGATGTTTGTGAGGACTTCATCTATATTACTGGAACATAATACAAGAGTGAGTTCTTTTCTGACCATCTCATTCATTCCCTTCACCCAGATCAATTCAACTATCCATCCATTACGAGCTTTATGTAAGCAATAGTAGAAAACTTTTCTTATACAGATTATAGCCCAACTTCTGTAATGGACTTCAACAATGGTTTCGCAAGTTTTGTATATGAAAATTTCAGGGAAAACTTCCTTTATATAACTATTTCGCAGGGATATAAATTGGCAAAATTATTTGTATATTTTCTGCGCCTACAGGGAAAGCTCAATAATAATAAAAGCGTTATAAATTTGCAGTTTCGAGTTCTAGCACTTAGGAGAGAGCTTCAAAGTTGCATTAATTAATTTTCTAGAAATTTCCTGCCGGGAAGTTTGTCACCAGAATTATCAGGCGTTTCGGGACTCTTGTCCATTCTTGTGATTAACGGCGTTGTGTTTTTGTTTTTCTATGAGGATTCGGTGAGGATTTATATAGAAATAGGCTACGAGGAGGGTTATTCGCTACGAGAACATACAAAAATCATTATTTCTAACATAAGATGCTTTTTTCTGCGATACTTGGGATATTCAGTACCTAAAATTTGATGTAACAATTTGGACCTTTCTGTGAGTACCTCTACATACTCCAAAATATTCCTTAGATTAACTGAAGCAATTAATCTATCGATAAAATTTCAGGATGTTGTGAACTTGAGTCCTATCATTTCTTCAATAATATTTAGGAAGTAATTTCAAAAACAACCAACTACTAAGTGGTCAACTAAAGAATTCCGATTCAAAAGAGCAATAAAACAAAAACAAGTCAATTTTAATTTTTCTTCTACCAATAATGTTCAGCTATTTGGGAATTTCTTTCTTAAACATAATGCTGTCCAAATGTCCACCGTTTTTCTGCTGGCACTCTTCGAGTCGAACCCCCAAATTTAGAAAAACACGTCGCAAAGTTTCTGGACCGATGGCTTGAATTTCCTGACGGATATTTTCCTTTAGCGCAATTACAGTGCGGGAATTGTTACGGTAGATTACACTTTTGAGGTATCCCCATAAGTAAATGTCGCAAGGTGTCAAGTCCGGGCTTCTGGGAGGCCATGGAAGGTCTGTCTCCGTTATCTTCATGCTCTGTGCAATCTACGAGTGTTACTCTTAACAGCCAGTTACTATCAACTAACTACTGTGGACCGGTTATTCAGACGCATTTGCAGAATTCAACAAATTGTGTGTTCAACATTGATATTAATAATAAATAGTGGATTTTCATGAAGTGTATTGTATGTTGAAATAAAATGTATGTTTGCAATGTGCTTTTTGAATCTTTATGCGGTCCTAGAAAAAATGATGTTCCTAATTCATGCGTAAAGTGTCTTTTCCGCCCTTGACTGCTTGCCCGAACTCGAGTAGTACGGGTCAACGGTAGTCGCGTGAGGGAAAGTATCACTTTCGCACTTGTTAGGAAAATAACTATTTCTACGACTGTTATAACAAAATTTGCGGGAATAGAATCCGTTCTGTCGATAAATATTGAATTGTCACTTATCTTACTCATCCTATAGATTGTCGGTATGGTTACGGCAACTTTATGATGAAAATTGCGAAAAAACCGTACGTTTATCATACATGGTGCCCAGCAACTAGTACATAATGAAACAGAAGTATTACCATAGGGATAGGATAGTATAGAGTTGCCATCATGTAAATAAACGTGGTATCAGATCACTACCACCTTAACGTCAAATTTGACAATCGTTGAATTTTCTGGAGGAATTGAGATTCTTGCGCCTTTTTCTAGTTAAATTGTGATTTTTTCTGCTTAATAATATACAAATAAATGGTATCGTTTGCTGTGCGGCTTTCTTTCTTCAAACAGAGAAGAGACAGATAAAAAAATTAGAGGGAAAACATATAACAGGAAGGGATGAGTACTGAACATATCCGCATTCGAAATTTTTGCAAGTCTGTCTTGATAATCTGATATCTTTTTATATGTGTATATTATCAGGTTTCCTCAAGACCGAACTCGTCGTATTTTTAGGTGAAATTTGTGAACAGAAAAAAACTGGCAAATTAATTTAACCCTGAACATTCCGCAATATTGGTCCTTGACTCAGCCCTGCCCAGTGGTACTATTTTTTCTTACTCAATTGTATGTCATAGCGCCTCCTTTCTATTATATCTCGATCAGTATTACAATGAAATTATGTAATGTATAATGTCATTGTAATCATTGAACACAGAATGAAGGTATTTTGTGACAGTCGTAAAAAAATTATATTGCAGTTTCATTCACTCATTTCATCCTCTTTTCAGGGAAATTAATAATTACCCTTTATAAGTACCGTGAAATAACAAAAAACTTGAAAATTTTGTTAACCAGTCGCTAAAATCAACCCAAACCAAATCCCATACACAAAACGTCCGTAAGATGAGACAATCGAGGTGCTCTTCATCTGCCCGCGAGCATCCCATTTTCCCGCTTAATTTCGGTGACCCGATTTCCGGGGTCCGACGCCACTGGCCAGCATCCGGCGTCCCCCGTAATGGACGCGCCGGCGGCGGGCGCCGTATAAGTGTAATTTCAAAAGTTGCGTCCAAGTTACCTCGAGCAGCAAAGCAAAGCAGCAGCCACAATGTACCTATTATATTAAATCAACGAGTGACCGTGGCAAAACAACATTGGCACAAAGTTGGCCGGATACGACGGTTCTGTGTCATTATCACCTCCATCGAACAAAGGAGATGAAGAATGGCTGCAGAGAAAAGAACTGCATTAGGAGGGCCACTTGCAATGGAAGACGACGCCGGACGACTCAGACGCCCTTTCGACCGGAAGTGCGTCCGTTCTACCCGAGGAGGAAATGGGGTTATGGTTTGACGTTCTCTAAATATGGTTTTCTGCCATTACGCTGAATTATTTGTTTTACTCTAGAGCAAGGGAGAGATTCTTCACCTTTTTATTCGATTTATTCGACTCGAGAATACTTGCTCGAAGAAACTGAACATTTGAAGGGTGAGATAATTTTATTCTTTCTGCTTTGATTCGAAAGAATCTTCAAGAACAAATAATATAGCATACGAGAAAATTTTATGGAGAGGTCTGTCTAGTCAAAGATGAGTCCAGGACAGTTTAGTCGTGGGGAGACATAAGCAACTGCTCATCATAACCTGAAATTTATTTCTTGATTGAGAGAACATCATTAAGAATACTATGAGTTAAACCACATGTTCAGAATCCTTCTTCGTAATTCTGAGTCCTCTTCAAGGATATGGTGGCGTTTTGACATTTGGTCGAACGTGATGGACCACGAGGGCCTTAAAAGGAGCCTTCGATTGTGAAATACAAATGTTCTGCTTTGATCTACCCATCGTGAAAAAGCTGGCACTAATCTTTGACCTTCGATTCTCCATTTCCCCTTCGACAATCATTCTCTCCATTCGCATTTCTTCTTCTGGCGGAACGAATGGGGAACATTGTAGAAAGCACAGGACTCGCTCCAAACGAAGGTAGTAAGCGAAAAAGATAAGACCTTCAACCAGCAACCTATAATGAGAGATTATTTCTGTTTCTTTTTTGAATCTTTTGATTATGTAAACGTATATAAGATAATGGGGTGAGTTCTAGTATCTATGACAAATATAATATGATGAAGAAATGTCCCATAATGCAAATGAAAACTGCATTTATGGAATACAATATGAATGTTTTAGAGCCTACAGCAAAAGATTCTTGGATAACACCAATTGAATAACTCCAAAAAGTAGTTTAAGGGTGTGCGTAAAATTTGTGGACACGTTTTGGTAATAGAAAGGGTGTCCAACAACTAGTCAGTCATACTGCAGTGGTACGAAGGCTTTTGATAAATCTAGTCGACTCCAAAATCATTCAAAGTCTAAAAGAAATTCTTTCGAAGATACAGTCTGATTAAACTGGTCCTGTTAAAATGTATTGGTCCAAATCTTCTGACTTGAGTACCATATATTCAACAGCATTCCTTAGTCACAATCACCTCCTTCGAACAAAGGAGATGAAGAATGGCTGCAGAGAAAAGAACTGCATTAGGATGGCCACTTGCAATGGAAGACGACGCCGGACGACTCAGACGCCCTTTCGACCGGAAGTGCGTCCGTTCTACCCGAGGAGGAAATGGGGTTATGGTTTGACGTTCTCTAAATATGGTTTTCTGCCATTACGCTGAATTATTTGTTTTACTCTAGAGCAAGGGAGAGATTCTTCACCTTTTTATTCGATTTATTCGACTCGAGAATACTTGCTCAGGGAAACTGCAGATTTGAAGCGTGAGGTAATTTTATTCTTTCTCCTTTGATTCGGAAGAACCTTCAAGCATATCCAGTCCAGGAAAGTTCAGTAGATGGGAGACATAAGCCACTGCTCATCATAACCTGGAACTTAATCCTTGATTGAGAGAACATCATTAGAATATTACGAAACCACATGTTGAAGATCCTTCTTTGTATATATGAGTCCTCATTAAGGATATGGTGGCATTTTGACATTTAGTCGATCGTGATGGACCATGAGGGTCTTAAGAGAAGCCTTCGATAGTGAAATATAAATATTCTACTTTGATCTACCCATCGTAAAAAATCTGGCTCTAATCTCTGATCTTCGATTCTCCGTTCCCCTTCGATAATCATCCTCCATTCTCTTTCCAACAATCGTTCCCTCCATTCGTAATTCTTCTTCTGGTGGAACGAATGGAGAATATTGTAGAAAGCACAGGACTCCCTCCAGAGGAAAGAAGTGAACGAAGAAGATAAAACCTTCAATCAGCTATTTTTTTTTGTAATGAGAGTGTAATTATTTGTCTTTTTTGATTCTTTTGATTATCTAGATGTACTTATATGAGGTGAGTTTTGGTGTCTGTTGCAGGTCTTATCTAGTGGAGAATTATCCCATAATTCAAATAACAATGAAAGAACTGCATTTATGGAATACAATATGAATGTTTTAGAGCATGCAGAAGAAAATTCTTGGATAACACCAATTGATTAACTCTAAAACGTAGATTAAGAGGGTACGCAAAATTTGTGGAAATAACGTTTTGGTAATAGATATGGTCATACTGCAGTGGTGGAAAGGATCTTTATATATCTAGTTGACATAAAAAAATTCTTTTTTCATTATCACCTCCACCGAACAGAGGAGATGAGGAATGGCTGCAGAGAGAAGAACCGCATTATTAGGAGGGCCACTTGCAATGGAAGGCGACGCCTGACGTCTTAGACGCCCTTTCGACCGGAAGTGCGTCCATTCTACCCGAGGAGGAAATGGGGTTATGGTTTGCCGTTCTCTAAATATGGTTTCTGCCATTACGCTGAATTATTTGTTTTACTCTAGAGCAAGGAAGAGATTCTTCACCTTTTTATTCGACTCGAGAATTCTTGATCAAGGACGCTGCAGATTTATAGGATGACGTAATTTTATTCTTCCTGCTTTGATTCGAAAGAATCTTCAACAACAGAAAGTATAGCATAAAAGAAAGTTTGATGAGGAGGTCTAGTCAAAGATGAACCGATGACAGTTCAGTTGGGGGAGTCATAAGCCACTGCTCATCATAACCTGAAACTTAATCCTTGATTGAGAGAACATCAATAAGAATATTATGAGTTAAACCACATGTTGAAGATCGTTTTCCGTATATCTTAGTCCTCTTAAAGGATATGGTGGCGTTTTGATATTTAACATTTTGACTTAAGAGAAGCCAATTCTCCCTTCGACATTTATTCTTCCTTCAACAATCGTTTTCTCCATTCGCATTTCTTCTTCTGGTGGAACCAAAGGAAGTAAACGAAGAAGATAAAACCTTAACCAGCAATTTTTTATAATACGAGTGTATTTAGGTTTCTTTTTTGATTCTTTTGATTATGTTGATGTATTTAAGATAATGAGGTGAGTTGTAGTATCCATTACAGGTCTAATCTGGTGGAGAATTATCCCATAATGCAAATAAAAAATGCAGAACTGCATTTATGGAATATAATATGAATGTTTTGAAGCCAACAGAAGCAGATTCTTGGATAACTTTAACGTTTCTCAAATATGGTTTTCAGCCATGACGCTGAATTATTTGTTTTACTGAAAAACAAGGGAGAAAAAGAGATCTTTCACCTTTTTGTTTGATTTTTGCTACTCGTGAATTTTTGATCAAGAAAAAGGAAGCTGAAGATTTGGAGAGTGAGTTAATTTTATTCTTGCTGTATCATTTTAGGAGAACCTTCAAGAATGTATAGTAGAGCCAAAAACGATGTTGATGAGGAAGTCAAGTTGTAGTGGGAGTCTAGGACAGTTTATCTGGGGGAGACATAAGCCATCACCTGCAGCTAAATCCCAAGCTGAAAGAACATCAGTAGGATAATTGCGAGTGATACCACATGCTGAAGATGCTCCATGTCCTTAACGTTTGTATATCGTGATGGACCATTAGTCTTCCTTATGGGCTTTAGAGGAAGTCTTCAGTAGTGGAATATGAATTTTTTTATTGGTCTTCAGTCTTCGACTCTCCTTTCGACCATCAATCTCTTCAGCTCCTGTTGAAATGAGTATCGACAAAAGACAGGAGTTACTCTATACATAGAAAAAATAAATCTGGTATAACCTAAGTAATCAGTATATTAAAGGTGTTTGCAAAATTTGAGGAAATATCGTATTGATGATAAACAGATTGTCTTTAATGTAGTGTAGTGGCGAGAAGATCTATTTTATACCTACTTGACTTCGGAACCAAAAATATCCAACATCTTTAGTCAATTCTCTCGAAGATCTGGATTATTGAGCTGTTTCTGTTCAAAATATATTTCGATATCTTCCTCAAAAGCCGTAACAAAAGCGTAAATGTTGGAAGGAAACACACACTAACCCATTAAAACCTTCATTCAGCTATGACTTGAAAAAATAAAATCCGCGATAAACACAGCTTATTATGATTAGAAAATGCTCATTAAAGCTTTGTTCCGTACCGTGAAAGGTTCTGGGAATATTCACAAGCAACGATTTTCCTTTAATTTCGTACCCTGTAACTCAGAATCAGATTTCAAGGAGGTAAGTTAGTAGAATCTTTTGTTCATATTTCTCAACGAACTATAACAACCAGAAAGAAGTCTTGCACATTCATTATAAAATACCCTTTATATTAACTCAATATTGATTAGAAAACATAAAGTCTCATTATCACAAGACACTACCGATAGAATAATAGTTTCGAAAATTTCTGGAGCAATAATTCAAATAGTTATAGCGACGTTCAAATCCTATTCATCGAATCTGCGAGTGAGAGCCTACGGAGGGTCTGAAATTTCACTAAGTGCACAAATCGATATAAATTATGGGAACAATAAAGAACCAATTGAGATGATGAGAAACGAGGCAGATGTTGATTAAGACATAACAATGAAACCTTTTAGAGGTGAAGACAATTAAAATATAAATCAACTACATTAAGGTCCTGGAAGGTCTGAAGTGCATCTACCCGTATCAGGGATGGCTGGGAACAATTAAAAGTAAAACGTAGGTAGACCTTTCAGGCAGTCGAGGCCCTGTTGCCACATTTCTTTATAGAACAAAGATGATCATTGATGAAACGAAATCAATAAAAAGCTTAGAATATTCGGAAGGAAAATATAAAATATTTTCTCACGACATATTGCTTGAAGCAACTAATCGATTATTGGTTATTAGAAACCACCGTTTTATGTAGGAATCAATAAAACTATTAATATTTGCATTTTTACCAATATTATATAAGTCTTGTCCGTTCATGTCTAATCATTAAATACTTCTTGATATATTATTAAGTTCATATTAAGTTCATCAATAGGACAAATCAGTCGGAAGGTTTTCCAGTAATGATAATTTTAATTTGTACATTTCCGAAACGAGAAATCCGATTGGATCTAAATTGAGCTTGTAAATGATTGATGGATGCTTGAATATTAAAATCTAACAGCTCAGATGAAATGATATGGATACTTAAAGTTTACTCGGCACAAGTGTGATTAGAATATCTTAGTACAATAATGGTTCAAATCAGAATAGTTCTTCTCGTGTTATAGAGGTTTAAAAATTTGTTTTTCCAATTTTTCTGGAATTCAATCAATTCTCCTATTGCGGAAAGGATTCATTCAGTTCAGAAAACGAACGCTTTTTCTGAAAGGAATGAATAAGTTCAATATTGTGTTCATAATTTTCGAAGAATTTTCGTTTAAACTAGAAATATACTTCCAAATGGAACATAATTAGGTATTTCGAAAACATACGAAGAAATACTATTCTTGTTCGTTTGTAATAATAATGAAAAATAAAAATAATGAAAAATCGATTATTATAATTAATTATTAATTTCTCTATTCAACTATCCAGTTCAAATACCAAAACTATCCTTAAAAATCTCAAATTGTCAGAAGTTATAGTGTTTAAGGCCCGTTTACATTAGTCAAGCGAGTTGATCAAGTCAGTTGAATTCAAGTGACTTGCACAAAGTTGAGCATGCTTCTACTGAGAAGCCGTTCAATTCAGCCGATCGAGTGAAACGAAAAGGGCGGTTTACACATTCAATTCGCTTTCAATTCAACTAAGTTGATCAACTCACTTGACTAATGTAAACGCGGCATTACGGTCGGCTGTAGGTTGAACTTCCTCGTAGGAATTCACACTCGATATTGCCATCTCAAGAAAAGCCCACGGATACTTGTAGAAGATGAAACTAATTAGAGAGGATTCTGCAAGGAAAATGGGAAAACACATATCATCATCCTTCATATACAGGGTGTCCCGGAAAATGTGGGAAATCTCTCGGATTCAGATAGAACATAAAAAAATAAAATGACAAGTTCCCATAATTTTTTCCTAGCGGCCCTGCCTCCTCAACGACGCCACTGGAAATTCATTTGAGTGGGATAAATTTTAATTACTTACTTCTTTCATTAGTTTTTTTCGAAAACGGTCCATTTTATCGACACTGAACAAGAGTACCTTTTCTTTAGCTGAATGTTTAAGGTTTAAATTTGTTTTTTTTAGCACCTTATTATACAGGGTGTTAAAATTGAAGCATTAAAATGTACAACCCAGTCCGCCCTTGGTAAACTGAACAAGCTAATTGAAATTTGAGTGCGGTGATTTAAAAGGTCCTTAATACCAAGGGCGTAGCCAGGGGGGGGGTTTTGGGGGTTCAAACCCCCCCCGAAATGTTTCAGAGTTATTTTTTGTTGCAAAAATAATCTTTTATTTGTACTTAAACCAACTTATCTCCGAAAATCTAGTTAAAATTATCAATTAATATCAGCAATATGGGTGATATTAAAGTTTTATTCCAATTCTAGAACATACTATCCAACAATAACTGATAGATTTTCTAAACACCGAGAATTAATATCAGCCTTATCTGGTCTGCTACCCCAGAATTTTAACAGAGAATATGAATTAGAAGACGCATTATCGATGTATTCTTCACTACTCCCAGAAAAAATAAAAACGTAATTAAAGCAGAATTTGAAATATGGAAAATGTCAATGAACTCCATTTCAAAATCGGCATTAGAATGCTTAGATGAGTGGAATCAGAATATGTATCCGAACATCTATAATACTCCTATTACAAATTTTAGCTACGATTCCAGTATCTACTGCTACTCCTGAAAGAAGTTTCTCCAACTTGAGGAGAATCAAAATTACCTGCGCAATTCTTCTAGCGAAACTAGATTGAATGGGTTGGCGCTTATGAATATTCATTATAGTGTAAAAATTGATGAAAATGAAGTGGTTGACCAATTCGCTAAAAAAAAGACGGATAGACTTTAACTGAAGGAATTCGCCATAAAAAATATTGTTTGTGTTTTCTCACTGTTTCATTTCTAATACCTATTCATATGTTGATGGCACTATTTTGGAGTAAAACATTAAAAAACTCTATTAATTTCAATGAAAGCACACATCCACACTAATTTCACATGGTTCATCCTGTAAGTATTGTTTGGGAAATAAATATTGTTTTTTAAGTTTTTGTTTGAGTGAATAAAAATTAAATTCTAGAGCATATTTGAAAAATAGGTTTACCTAACCTAACCAGGAATATCTATGTTGAATATTGTTTCCGAAGTAGAAAAAGGATTATTGAATTCTTAAAACCAACAAATACTTGCTACAGAAAGCGAACCTCACAATTCCCGGCACCTACAAAGTCAATTGCCAAAATGTCAAAACCCCCCCGAAATTAATTCCTGGCTACGCCCTTGCTTAATACTATTAATCAAATCAAATTTTCATCAAATTATACCGATTAGTTTGGAACTTATTTCACAAAACTGGATTTCCAGAGGCGTCATTTAGGAGGTAGTATCTTCGTAGGGAGGGCCGCTAGGGAAAAAATCATGGAAACATCTTCATTTTGATGTACCACATTTTCATTGACACCCTGACACTGTATAGGTTACCTTCAAAACAGAATGGAACGATGGAAATAGAAATATGTTGAATAGCTATGTATGTAGAAGATCCTTTCGACGAGTTTGTTAAGTTCATGCCCTAGTTAACCCTCCTTCCTTCTTTCTTTCCTTTCTTTATTGTTTTATTTTTATTTGCATATTTGACGAATGCTTTTGCGATGAATTTGTTTTTAGTAGCTAGGAGCTGCATACAAAATTAGGTTT
Source organism: Propylea japonica (assembly GCA_013421045.1). Taxonomy (NCBI): domain Eukaryota; kingdom Metazoa; phylum Arthropoda; class Insecta; order Coleoptera; family Coccinellidae; genus Propylea; species Propylea japonica. Next base: position 67,637,588 of record CM024241.1, on the reverse strand, counting down.
ACGTTGTGTAGTTTCTACAACCCATAAATTATTGAGTTGAATTATAGAATTGTTATCAATATTTTTGTGCGCGCGTTCTACTTAACTACTAATGCCCGTACTCATAGTCGATGCTCCGTCAGATCTCGTACTCGTACTGGAAGAGATCTTAGGCTCGTATTCATAGTTCGCCCTTGAGGGTGAGTGAGAGTTTGTATCGCCCTTGGCTTGAGTTAAGGTCACCTTTATGACTAGTTTTCATAAGGGCGATACAAACTCTCACTCAACCTCAAGGGCGAACTATGAATACGAGCCTAAGATCTTCTTGAGTACAAGATCTGACGGAGCATCGACTATGAGTACGGGCATAAGTGATATATCGTTCGTCCAAATGTCTGTAATTTTCGAATTTTGAGCCGAAAATGATATCAAACGATAGGATTCGACTCCATGACGAATTCGTGGTAAAGTCCGATTCTTCGATAACTTTCGATGGGATTGTCCTAGAGATTTGAGATTTTGAGAGTGAGTTCGGTTCTCAAATGCCGCGGTTAATTCCGTTAACCAGCCAAATCGTACAGGGTGTTCCATAAAATAAAGCTATCAAAATTTTTTTTTCAATAAAAAAATCAATCGAAATGAAATTTTGCAAACCACATGCAAGATACTCATAATAACCATGCAAAATTTGTTTCGATAGTGTTAACCGAACCATAAAAAATGTAATTGGAATATTGCAAAAAAAATTATATTTTCATAACAAGATATCGATTCGAGTGAACTTTATGTTGTGAATTAAGTATGATATATTGAATGTTCACGCAAAGTTTAAAGAGGAACGCATCATCTGAACAGAAAAAAAAGTATTTTCATTTAATTATTTATTTTTACGTATTTCATATTTTGAATAATTTTCAGAATAAAGTTGCGATGGTGCTGAGATTTTGCATATACTTAGCATGAATCTCAAGTCCAATATAAACTTTTGTGGTGATAGCATTATGCTCGACCAATGAACGAGCGCTCAGAAGCACCTACTCAGTGCTTTCCTTAAAATTTTAATGCATAATTTATAATTATCATGTTGGTTGTACTCCACTACAATTTGCATCAATAGGAATATCATGACCAAGTAATGTGACAACAGTGTGTTCTGCACATCAAGAAAAGTCCGTCGTGAGAGGTGACAGCTGCAGGTATGTGGACTAATCAAATCCAATTTAAAGCTATTAGTTTTCGTTCCCGTATGGCACATGAGGGCGCCACGATAACATCTCTATTTATACGGAAACGTATCGCATGGCACGTCGCGAACCTAACCTCACCTTTCGGAAGTTGACTCTGCTGAAACACTTAAGTTAAATGGGGGAGATTATTAGATATAATGCCTAATTTAGGATCTCTACCTCGTGCAACAGTTGCTGGTGGTTTAATTTAGACCATATGCAGTTCTTATATCTCAATTGGATATTTATTTGAATTAATTTTAGGCTCATCAAAACTACCTCTATGTTTATCTTTCAGATGGTTCGTGAGATAAGCGATGGTTCAATTGATTCACGCAGCAGTTTTTATTTAAGTATAAAATATGCACTTCCAAATACGACTTGTTTAATTTAGTTAGACGATCCCCCGATTAGATTGATGAATGTGGTGGCTTTATTTCTATGTTGAATTTCATTTGGTTAACGTTTTGAACCATCGACTCATTTCCGTCAAAAAATGATAATATAATTTGTCAAATGTGTAGTCCTGCGGTTACAGGATTTCTGATTTTAATTTTCGAACATTTGATCGGCACTTCAAAAAGAGGAATTTATGAAAAATCAAATGCGAAAAACGTGAAAAAATAACATTCGGTTTACTACTCAACGCATTCGCCTCTCAGACACTGTGGACTGTGATGCCCAAGATGAATAAGAATCAATTGTCATCAGCAAATGAGTTCTGCTTATACATATATACCGTTGAGTTGAACTGCTTAATTAGGATCATAACTGAAAGCAGTTTAACCTAGAGCTTATCTACAAAATTCACCTAATTTACTTAAATTTTGAATTTTTGCAAATTAAGAATTGTGTATGAATGAACACGTTCACGAATGTTTGAGCCGTCGGTTGGGCATGTAATGTGTAATGACAATTTGGCATATTCCACTGTGTATATTCAAATTTTAGGTTATGTTGTTTATTTTCTTGTCACATTGACACGCAATGTTGTCGGACGAGGCCGGGTACATTCGGCAACGTTGACTTTATTTTACGTTATGACAGCAAATACTGCCAAATTCAGATAAATAAACAAACGCCTACTATGCGCTCAAACTTTCGTGAATGGACTGTAGTATTAACTATTACTGAAATTACAATAGTACGACTGAAAGGATATTGAAAGCAGACAGATCTGTCTGAAATTGGGTTACGGTCTGTCAAGTATTGGAAGCCAATTGAAGTTCTTTCTTGGAGTTCTATGATTTTTACATCGAACAAATTCTGTACCAGAGTGTCATTGGCGAAGCTCCAATTTTAAACACGTTTTCCTGATATCATGTTTTGTATTACTTCAATACAATGGATCAAATCAACTTGTTTACTCTAACTCATTTTATTCAATGTTTTACAGTGACCCAAGTTGCGTAGTACCACTACATTTCAAAACTGGTAAATTATTGGCGTGAACACTGAATGATATTTTTACATGGAAAATATATGATTCATTTCAATGAAAATTCAGTAAATGAAAGAAATCAATATAAAATATAAATTCAAGGCTCATTCTTTCATTGGTTCATTGAATTTTGAACTTCTGAAGAATATCTATGCCTCTGTACTCTTCCTTTTTATCAACTCAGATGCCCCTCGTTTTAGTTACGGTTGCATATGATATTTATAATGAGGCTACCCTCACGTTACGCAACAGTAAGAAACCCACTCTCCAATACATTTTTCACATAACCTTCTCCTTAAAAAGATATCATCGGAAACCTTCGAACCTACGCAGGAACCTATAAATCTCCATTTACGATCCTCCAAACTATCTTCCGAATAGGTCCCATCTCCCAATTATAATAACTTATAAATTCTATCTGATCGAAATTCGATTCAACGTCACAATTTCGGCATGAAGTATCGGGGCACAGTTGCACGGCGATTTGTAACGCTCAAACTGGGGCGCCAACCCCAAATCTCTATCCACCCCTTGCATACGTGGCTGGAGAAGTAAACCTTACGTAATAATGCAGGAGTAGATGATAGGGACGACACGAGCACTTATAGTGGACGTCGTCTGTCGTCTGCACTCGCATTTCGACATGCAGTTATGGGAATCCAGGAACTGGAACTAATTCCTTTATTAATGCTTATGTTAATTCTATGTCACACCTCTGCCCGTTGTCTGATAATGGATGATATTAAATCACATCTTGCATGTGCACGGATGCGTCCGAAAGGATACAAAGGATTTAGTATTGACAAAGCAAACCTTGACTGGCTTCAGGGGTATATCGTGGGGATACGATTAGGTATGAACACTATGAACGGTAAACATGTTTTCTATATCATTGTGAATTTGGAATAATAGATTTGTGAGCGTATTCGAAAAAGCAGAATATTATTTTTTGATAAACGAACTGAAATAATCCATAATATACAAACACAGTAGAAAAAAGAAAAACTCCGTGTAGGTGTTTTTGAACATTAGTTCTTTTGTAAAGCAACAATGCCATAACCTCAAAATGTTGTAGAGGACTTGAGATTCATGCTAAGTGTATAAATGTAAAATCTCAACACGATGGGAATTATTTCTGGAAATTCGAAAATTAGAACAATTTATTATATTGATAATCAATAATTAGAAAAGATTGAAATTCTGCATGAACATTCAGTATATCTTATACTCAGAATTGAATTTGACCTCGAGTTCGTCATCAGGAAGTCGAAACCTATCGTTTGAGACCATTTTTGTCTGAAAATTCGAAAAAGCACAGACATTGGGGAAAAAAACGATTCAGCACTCGTTCAATTAGAATGCGCGCTCAAAATTGAGCGCAGTTTTACCTAGAAAAAGTCTTCCAGATGTGTGGTTTAGTACGTTTTTAGCAATACACACGAAAAGCCAAACGGCCATTTAGATGTTGACTTCCAGCACCAGGATAAGAGTTAAGGTAAGCTGAATGAACTAAGAAAAAATAACAGAAAATTTTTGGTGTGGAGTTCGGGAAACTCGGGAATAAGAAGAAAACCTATAAAAAATTATAAAGGACGAATAAATCAGGAGTAAATGCACTGAGGCTGGGTCTTCCTGTTCTGCAGCACTGCAAACATTTTTTCGCGAATTTTGATGCTAAGAAATATGCTGAGAATGATCAAGGTAGGATGTATATTCTCGCATGGTTTATCATCTTTCATACTCCTAGGATGGATCTCTATTGCAACTCATGGAATATTTTCATTGAAACTCTTTGAAGGTTTCTGCATTGAAAACGGTTGGTTGGAAGGTACTGAGACTTCACAGATAATAGATGAGTCCTTAACAGGACAAATTCGAGTACCAACATGCATGTATAATATTTCTGAAACATGACAATGAAATGTGTGTTAAACCGAAATATTTTCGCAAGATTTTGTTGCAGAAGGAATAGCAGAATAAACAGATTCGTCACAGAATTAGATACAATATTTTTCCGATGTGAAGAAATCTTCATTTAATTACATACTACGAAATTTTGGTCACTCTAAAATCTTGAATAAAAATAGTGAGAGCAAACACAGTAATTTTATTAAACGCATTGAATGAAAAACATGATATCTAACCATCTCGTTGGAACTATTCATATAGTGGGAACACATTGTCAATTTTTTATAAACGCATAGAAAATATAAGACATCAATTTCCATGTTTTTTATTCATTAATAAAAGCATGAAATGATATAACAACTCAATCATGTATAATTGTTTAGCATAATATATTGCTAGTTATATACTTATGCAATTCACTCATTGAATCAATTCATATCTTCGAATTGCACCTTATTAACTTTTTAGATTTCAGAATCCTACGGAGTTCAAAAATTCTTCTGACTTTAGATTCTATAAAAGACATGCTCATAGTGAGCAAGCAATTTTCAATATTATGTAACTATCTGATTTTCTTAACTGAATGTAGTGTAATAATTTGGCTCTGTTCAATCTCATGTTATATCAAATAGCTTCACCAGATAAATTTCCCTCTAGGCAAGTTCCATTGATTCCTATTCAACTAGGAAAATAGAAGGGGTGAATACTAAGATGAAACTACAGAAAAAACAACTCATCACAGTACAGCACAAGACACAGCTAAAACCATAACGTCAGTATGATTGCGGATAAATTCGCGATTTTCATTTAGCGTTAGCTCTCCTGAAGACGAAACAATTTATCGATCATAGTTAGGGTAAGTCGAATACATCTTAATAATAATTTTTATAACGAAAAGCCACAGATGTATAGAGAATATTTTGAAAAAGCATACAGTGATTTTCGATGAATTATATTTTTTTGGTTAACCAATTCTAGATTATGGAAGCAACCATCGAACTAGTGTGAATTGATAAAAAACAAGAATCCGAAGACGATCCAACACAAGGATTTTCTATTCCGCATTAACCCTTTCTAAAACCAAAAACCCAAATCGAGTTGCGATTAGGATATTTTTGAAAGGATTCGCTACAAAAACTTTCCAACTTCCTTTCGAACTGGTCCATTATCTATTTTCACTCTCGTGATCATCAGGACAACCGCACTGCTAAAGCGCAAATTACTCGTTCATATTGCCTGCGATTAAGAAACAGCTAAAACCATAACGTCATTATGATTCCGGATAAATTCGCGATATTCATTTAGCGTTAGCTCGCCTGGATACGAAACAATTCATCCATCATAGTTGGAAGGTAAGTCAACTATTAATAATTGTATTTATAACGAGAGGCCGCATCATTGCCCCCATTTCTTTAGATGACGCTGGATGCTATGACTCATTTCGGAATTATCGCACCCTTGGCCAAGTTGTAATTAATCCTCTTACTTTCTCCACCACCCTTTTTTAAGACCCTCCCGGCCTTCTATTCTGCGCCGTAATGTCGTCTAATCATATTTTGCAGCACCCGCATCAGTTGGCTATGATCGTTCGGCATTTGGAACGTTTTTGAGCGCTCGTTCTACTTGAACGAGAACGAGTGCTATATCGTTGTGTCCAAATGTCTGTTTTTTCGAATTTTGAGCCGAAAATGGTCTCAAATGATAGGGTTCTACTTCCTGATGACGAATTCGTGGTTAAATTCAATTCTGTCCGTTTGGCCGTCCGGCCTTGCGTTAACACAATAACTTGAGACTTGACATTTTCAGGGTGTGTTCGGTTCCCAAATGGCTCGGTTGAGTTCGTTAACCAGCCAAATCGTACTGGGTGTTCCATAAAATATGGCCATTCAAAATTTTTGTTCCTGAATATCTCAGACAAAATGAAATCTATCGAAATGAAATGTCGCGGCCACATGCAAGATGCTCATAGTAAGCCTCATGCAAAATTTTGTGGCCATAGTGTAAACAGAACCATAAAAAATTCATTGCTTGGAAAACCTCGAAAAGACTTACATCCTTTTCATAAACAGAAAATAAATATTTCACACATCTGTCAGGTTCTTCTTCTCAATTCACTGTTCATTGAATAGGGATGTTGACTATTTTTTGGAATTCATTTTATTTTAAAGATAAACCCTAAACAAACACAAAAAATCACTTTATTCTTAAAAATATAGTAATTTAAAATAAAAAATACGTAAATGAAAGGAGAACTCAAAATTCCCGCGGAAATGCTCAATTTTGTCACGTTATGATGATTACGTCAATATCCGATAAACAAACTTCGACTTCTGTCAAAGCGAACTGATTTTGCTTGATTCCTTCGTTCTATGAGGAAAAAACCTCAATTTATATGAATTCGTACATGAGTCAACATCCCTATTCTATAGATCCGCCCAAGCATATCCTATATTTGGGTATACTTTTTCCTTTTTCTTATGTTCCTCCAAGGTCTTCAATGTCTTTACTATTCTTCCTTCTTCTTCATGATAGTTGAGGTATTTTCTTATTCCGTTGTTTAGGTACTTATTCATTGTGTCGTATGCGTTTTTTTGCCATTTTTATGTGTTTTTTCATATTCATTTCTAAGCTATTGCAATTCATTATATTGAAATGAGCCTGTACATAAAAGTCCGGAAACGAATAAGTAAAAATGTCTTTTGCGTTTCATCTAGAACATGAGTCCCTAATATCTCATCTCGAGTTTTTAGTTTCCTGTATTTTGAATGAATTGATTTAGTCATTTTCAGGCAAAACGTATTCGAAGATTTGATATAAGGAGTAGAAGAGCTCAAAGTATGTTAATTGGTCCAGCAAAATTTAGCCCACATTGCAAGCTTATCACATTGTTGTTGTCCAGATAACTCAATTCTTTGATCTTTTTTCCAGATAAACTCAATTAAAACAAACGAGTTCGCATACTCAGCATCGATTTGCCAACAAACTCGGCCAATACAAAAAATATACCTTGTTACTGCAAACCACAAAGCCTTTCTCTCTAGATCTTCATTAAACCGGATTCAGCTCTGATTGAAAACATACATGCCTCGTGTTCTGTTATAAATTTGGCCACCCTTGGGCCTACCACCAGAAGTCCAGGCAACGTTCGTGATCCGGTGTGGTTAATCGCGACGTAAGGTTCGTTATCTGCACTTTACCGTTGATTGATGTCCCTCAACTTAGTTCTAATCGTATACCTTTGAGCACGTGCCATCAGGAGTCCTCAGTTCTTGGCCACGCGACCTCAAATCCCTGCTCCAGATCGTTCGTTTGTGTTTGCTTCCCGATTCCCACAGGCTGAAATGGCTGACGTACTCTCTCCCCCTTTTTTCTCTCGGTTTTGTCCATCGAGAGGAGCAGCAACCGTATGCGATTTATTTTCATAATTAGATTTGCTTTTATTCAGATCGCCCCGTGTGCTCTTTCAAATGAGTTATAACGATTATTTATTACCTTTGTTGATTCGATTCTTTTTTATTAGATTCACTTAGTACTTATTACGGTTCTATTCCGCACCGTTTGATCCCTTGAATGAAAGTTGTGAGAACTTTCTCGAATGGAATATGGGATTGGACTGGTGAAAGGATAGACCTTATAATAAATAGGTTTTAATAAATGCTCCAAGTATATCACCATGCATCATATTATTGTCCTATTAATTATTTTTTCCGTCGATCTCAAAATAAAAGGTGATTATAATGTGTACGAAATTGATCATTAATGACCCATTTCAATGATGAATTTCTGTTATTTTAATGTGCAATCCTCATGGCAACCGTTCACAAAGTATTCAGAAGCACTACGCTACCAGAAATGTCAGAACTCTACTGTAACATGAATACATAAAACCTTTATTATGTCAAATGTAAGTCTTGTGCAAAATGGGAATGTATTTCAATCAAGCATTCATGCACAATTCATATTGAGATCGTCGGAAAAATCTTGTAATCAACTCAGTTATTAATCAAGCGACTAATGGTCTCGAACTATTAACGCGGGAGCGGAGCGAAGTTGAAATATCTTTAATAACCTAGTTGATTGAATAACTATTTCCGTCGATCTCAAAATAAAAGGTGATTTTAATGTGTACGAAATTTATTATTGATGACCCATTTCAATGCTCAATTTCTCCTATTTCAATATGCAATCCTGATGGCAACCGTTCACAAAGTATTCAGAAGCACTACGAGAAATAGTACTCTACTATTTATTATTACGTCAATTGTAAGTCTTGTGCAAAATTACAATGTATTTCAATCTAGAATTCATACACAATTCACCTTGAGATCGTCGGAAAAATCTTGTAATCAACTCGGTTATTAATCGAGCAACTAATGGAATATAATTCCTATTGTGCTGAGATTCTGCATTTACATATTTGTCATTAAAATCTCAAGTCCCATATAAAATTTCGATGTAATAGTCTTATTGCTACACTAATGAACGAGCGCTCAAAAGCTCCTACTGAGGGCTTCTCTTAAATTTTTTATTATTATAATTGAAGTTTGTTGTCACTTACTCGAAAAAAGATTCAATAGAAGAAAACAAGATTGACAAGTATGAATCCATGAAACATTAAGAAAAAATAATACAGCTTCAATATGAAGGATAAGAGATATAGAACTGAGGTAACGAATATCTTTCAATGAAATTTTAAATTCAAACAGAGAAAAAGATATCTTTGAAATAATTATTTTTGCAAAAGCACAAACAATATACAAAATTTTCTACATCTTGTCTTGAGATTGTAAATTTTGAACATCTCACAAATTACCTCGCTACCTTTATGTATTTCAAACTAGGTACGTAACGATGCAACAAGTGCTGAACACCTGTAAGCAAAGTTTTCATATTCGCAGCTTATTCGATGCCTCCATGTAGTCAAAATTTTTTTCAATCTTAGAGATCCGAAAGTTCTGAATCAATCCGTCCACCATAAGCCTTCTACTATTTAGCCCAGCAATTTATAACAGAAAGATACGTAGTCATATAATAATGGTCTATAAGCGCTGAGAAAATATTTCCCTGACCAACTTCCACTAGATCAAATTTGGTATTATCGCCCACCTGATGAGTTCTAAATTTATTATCTTCACCAAACTACCCACAACGTTGAATATTCGACGTTTATGGCGAAAAACTTTTTTATTTACTGAGGATGCTCCTGTATACTTTTATGCCAAGTTGTTATAGCATCAGTTGTGAAACAACAACTGTGATACATAAATGAAATGGAGCTAAATAAAATATTCCGAGAAACAAGTCATATTCTTGGAGAAATGAAATGACTCTACTATACAAGGTCTTTCCTAATTTAATGTCAATATTTATGGCGATGATTTTTGGCCCATTAAAAAAAACTTCAAATGATCATATGTCCTAAACGTCTTAGCTTTTGAGTTATAGGGGGTGAAGTTTTCAAAAATAAACCATTTTTTATTAATATCTACAATACAACTTCAGATATTTTGATGAAATTTGTCGTACATGTACTATGAATCAAGAGGCATTCTTTAATGTATCACTTTTTTTTCAAATCCCACCAGTGGCGTTGGTACGTAATTTGAACTTCTTATTTTGGCAGACATTGATGGAACGCCATAGACTTTTCCTGAAATAAAAACTATTTTTGAAATTCCTAATAATTTCTCACCAAAGCTGATATCTTGACTTTTTTCAATCCGATGCACGGTTTTCGCTTGAAAAAATAGAAGCCGTTTCTCTGTATGATCATATCGTAAATACAATAGACATATGGCAATATCACCATAAAGAATACATATTCCTTTTTTTTATTTTAAGAAAAGTCAGTGGCTGTCTAAATAATATTTGGGTCGGCACTGGTTAACTTTTACCATTCTGTAACTCAAAAAGTAAGACGTTTAGGACATAAGTTCATATGAAGTTTTTTTCTTGAAATGGGCCCAAAAATCACCCACAAAAATATTGACAGTTAATTAGGAACCACCCTGTATACATTGTATGGCACACAATGGTCGAATGGGTATTTCAACAGGGGTTAAAACTGTGCAATCTATTTAAAAAGTTTCCCCTTCTTTTCTGAAGAACCCAAGAGAAATTTCGGTAAAAAGTATATGTATAATCCATTTAAATTTCCAGCGAAAGTGTTGTAATTGGTGGGTGGTACGTACAGTTGTACTGTCATCTCAAGCTTAATAAATGGACTAAGAGGACCTCTAGTTCCAGAAATGAAAACATCAGGCAATTTGTCAAAGCGTTTGTTATTAACCTGAAAGAAATATGAAAAATGTTTTGCAGTGCTTTAACCACATTTACTTAATTATATAACATAATTATTGTTAATACAGTTTCATATTGGTATTAGTGATTAATAGATATTTGCTTCCTATCTGTAAGAATTCAGATCTTCAGTTTTTCGATTGAACACCGAACGTCATTACTGCAGTGACTGAAAAGAAATAAAAGAAATTACAGACAGATTTTATAAAACTGTAAGCCTCTCATGGTATTTTGTACCATTAAAATGGTTTCATATTTTCAGAAGTAGGTGATCCACTTCAAAATATTAAAAAGCTTCAATTTCCAAATTGACATTATAAAACAAAAATATGTGTACATTTATTACTGTTATTCTGGTATTGACTTATGTTTGCTTGAAAGACTTCACCAGGATACAAATGAACAGTTATTGTACAGTGAATTCATAGAATTAAAGAAAAAGTTTATGTTTATATGTTTTAGGTTGTTCGTCTGGTGTTCTCAAAAATATATCTTCCAGAATCACTTTCACTCAATCCCTGGTAAATATTGAATTATCGAGTGCATTAAATAGTTATTTTTGTATCTAGTGCGCGAAATGCTACTTTGGTGATCGAGAACTGATTTTTTTAACGAGGCGCAGCCGAGTTAAAAAAAATAGTCGAGATCACCAAAGTATTCGCGCATGAGATGCAAACAAAATTTTTTCTACAAACGCTTAGCTTAATATGAAAAAAAATATTGAATTGGTTTGAACTGTTTTTCCAAATCAAGTAATTAGGTATTATAACTATGGGCAATATATTCTATGTTGAAAACAACACTCAATGTTAAAGAAAACGTGGATTTCAAGAAAGGGTATAGCCGGGTTTCAATGGTAAATCTGCCCCCGCTGCCTTTTCGATTCATATTGAGGGGATCGATTAGGCATTGAATGAAAATAATTCAGCCAACTTTTCAGCTTTTTATCTCTAGCCATTTTGAGATTTCTGTGAAAAACACTTTTTCGATTTTATTTTTTTTCTCTTGTGATATCCAAAATTTTCGAATGGTGATTTTTTCTGTCGATTCTTTGCTATTGAAGGAATAGACGTATAATTTTTTTATGAATTTCAGCTGCAAAATCTATTTTTAGGAAAAAAAAATAAAGTTTTTGTCATTTGTTTTTCGGTGTTCTTAAAAAGTGTCCACCGCCATTTTTTGACATAAAATGTCTTCTTTGGCCCTTTATACCCTGGAATTTTTTCACATTTTTAAAATTGGTGGAACATTTTGAAAAAAAATTAAAACTGTTTGAATTTTAGGATTCAACAGATATCCATCAAATTTTGGTGCCGTTGTATTCATATTGGCTCCCTGAACAATATTAGTGAAAAAAACAATTGGCGGTCTGTCTTAGCTTAGTTCGGAAGATATGGGCCCCCAAAGTCCGAAAAATATTCACCTGAAAGTCACTCTCACTACAAAAACACTGAATTACCGCTTTATTAAGTTTAAAGCCTCTCTGAACATTTCAACATGAAGATTTGATTCATTTTATTTCAAATATATCCAATAATTGTTGCAAAAACATCGAAAAAATTCTAGGGAAAGCCCGTCGTTCCTTATGGTAAGTTTGGCACTACCGCGTCTTTCAGCAAGTGCCATTAGGGAATGATAGCGGGATTTACCGGTATGCATCGTGTCATATTCGCGCGAAATAATTCGCGGTAGTGCCAAACTTACCATAAGAAACGGCTGGCTTTCCCTAGAATTTTTTCGATGTTTTTGCAACAATTATTGGATATATCTGAAATAAAATGAATCAAATCTTCATGTAAAAATGTTCAGAGAGGCTTCAAACTTAAAGAACCTGTAATTCAGTGTTTTTGTAGACAGAAAAAAAACTTTCAGGTGAAATATTTTTCAGACTTTGGGGGCCCATATCTTCCAAACTAAAACAAATCGCCAATTGCTTTTTTCACTAGTATTGTTCAGGAAGCCAATATGAATACAACGGCACCAAAATTTGATGGATATCTGTTGAATCCTAAAATTCAAACAGTTTTAATTTTTTTCAAAATGTTTCACCAATTTTAAAAATGTGAAAAAATTCCAGGGTATAAAGGGCCAAAGAAGATATTTTATGTCAAAAAATGGCGATGGACACTTTTTAAGAACACCGAAAAACAAATGACAAAAACTTAATTTTTTTCTTGAAAATAGATTTTGCAGCTGAAATTCATAAAAAAATTATACGTCTTTTCCTTCAATAGCAAAGAATCGACAGAAAAAATCACCATTCGAAAATTTTGGATATCACAAGAGAAAAAAAATAAAATCGAAAAAAGTGTTTTTCTCAGAAATCTCAAAAATGGCAAGAGATAAAAAGCTGAAAAGTGGGCTGAATTATTTTCATTCAATGCCTAATCGATCCCCTCAATATGAATCGGAAAGGCCGCGGGGGCAGATTTACCATTGAAACCCGGCTATACCCTTTACCAAGTTAAAACATAAAAATCCCATATAGTTTACATGCAGTGTGCGAAGTAAGTATTTCGCACACTACTTCGCGCACGGTGTCATAGTAACAAAGGAAAATGAAAAAAAGGGTCACTTCGCATATTCTTGCCAATGCGCGAACCTTGTCATTTTTTGACGTTTGTAGAAAAAATATATTTCGTGTCCTCTCGGTTACTGCTGGTTTCAGATTTTAATATTTTTTTTGCATTTCATGAATTTTCCATACTTCAATGTATACTTTTGATTTTTTTTTATTTTTGTTCATTTCCCAAAAAAATTTATGCATAATGAGAAATTCTTTATCTTGAGCCTTCACCGAAATTTTCACCGGTTCTAAATCGAACACAAAAAAAGCATGGGTGAATAAGCTCCAATTATCGGGTGTATACAAACTCACTTGTCCAGATTTATACAGGGTGTCCCGTAATAAGACCGACAAACTTCTAGTGGACATTATAGATCATATTTTAGACAGATTCGACCCAAATCATATAATGCAAAATTGCTTCGTTAAGGAGCTAGTGCCCTTTGAAGATGACGTCCTGTCCACACTTTTTGCCACATATTCGCAAAACGGAGTCACATAAAGTGCTGAAAGTTTACACATTGGCTAATATCAAAAATACGCATCGATTAGATTGAGTACATTTCTTTCATGTCAAGCACAATCGTATCATTTGGGGGGGGTCGCGAAGGGTATTTTTAGTTGAAACATTTTTACCTTTCATTATTTCGCAAGATTTACATCATATTCAGTAACAGTAATTCAAAACAAAAGTGAACACTTAGTGGAAAGAGAGAAAATTTCAAATCTATTTTTTTCAGAAATGGTGCATCTGGGCGTTATTATACAAGAGCATCTTTTTTCAGGAAAAAACATCAGAGTTTTATGAATATGATGTAAATCTCGCGAAATAATGAAAGTTAAAAAAGTTTCACCTAAAAATACCCTTCGCCCCCCCAAATGATACGATTGTGCTTGACATGAAAGAAATGCACTCAATCTAACTGATGCGTATTTTTGATATTAGCCAATGTGTAAACTTTCAGCACTTTATGTGACTCCGTTTTGCGAATATGTGGCAAAAAGTGTGGACAGGACGTCATCTTCAAAGGGCACTAGCTCCTTAACGAAGCAATTTTGCATTATATGATTTGGGTCGAATCTGTCTAAAATACGATCTATAATGTCCACTAGAAGTTTGTCGGTCTAATTACGGGACACCCTGTATAAGTAGAACAGGTAGAGAAATTATCGGAATATAAATTAAATTTCGCTGAGAAAAAAAGATTGTCATTATGCGAAACAATACAACTCTCTCACGCTTTTAGCTGTTTCACCACTTGCTGGTAAATCCTACTGATATTAGGCAGGTATTGTTGAAATAAATTCATCAACATATATAACATCGAAATAGATTCAAGTTTTCAACATGGAATTTTATAAAAAATATTACTATTTTCTCAACAAAAAAATCCAAAACGTTTCAATTTTATCGAATACAGATATATTCATTTCAATGATAGGTATCTGCTTAATAGCAATTAGTAAATTATCTGCAAGTGGTAAAACAGAGATACCCTATATGTACTCGACAAGTTATACAACTCAACACTTCATTTCGATATTTTTTCGATAGAAATATCTATAAATTTCGATATTTATATCGAATTCACTCACCGGAACAAAACGTTTAAGGATAATGGAACGCGTTGAGTGGTGTATGGGATACAATGAAACGAATCCATTCAATAATTAAATAAAAGCATATCAAATCTGTTAGCCGAAAGAGGGTGAATCGAAATTCTGACAACCTTCCAGATTTGTCTCTTGATTTGAAAACAGGCTGTTGTCGTTATGTCCTCTTCTGTTTGAGTGATTCCGTTGACTGGCATAAGTAAGTAGATTATAACCGTAATATAGATGATTGAAAGGAGCAATGTTTAGACTAATCATATTAGGAAATAGATTGTTGGTCAGCAGTGGAAATGTTGAGTGATATGACGAATTTTCACTTACCCCTAAAATAGTATATGAGCAATGATGTCGATTTTCTCCGATGGCTCTTGAAAGAATTTTTTTTCGGAATGCTTTGCATAACCTGATGATGAATACAAACTATATGAATCAATGTTTTCAACACTACAATAATATGTATTTTCCCCATATTTAAATTGCTTGTCATGTGTTCTTCAGTTAGTTCTGGTAATAAATTCATTTAAATCATAAAAGTAATGTAACAGTTTTATGAAAAAAATGTGTATGATAAATATGGCCTTAGTTAATATTCAATTGTTCATATTTCGAAGACAGAAAAAATATGAATTTCAAATTTTAAAAGCTTCATCTTATTGGGATTATTTTTCAAAATAGGCTACACTTCTGAAGAAGAGCTGAACGTACTACATTTTTCGATGGTTGAACTACCTCATAGGATTTTTAACTGCAATTGGACATAGATATTCTAATTTGAAGTATACACCATGTGACTCCACAATTTTGATTACAAATCAACAGTGTAGCATTTTTTGCAGAACATGGTCCCTCGTTTTATTTCCGAATTCTTCTTGGTGAGCTACTTTCAGTTTGAGAAATTGTTAAGTGTTGTTCTCAAATCAAAACAGATTTTGTCCAATGTGCTATCTGTTTCGAGAATAAAAATTACGATACTTCAGGAGTCCTCAAAGGATGACGAACAGAATTTCCGAGAGAATATTTCAGAATCTCCTTCTCGAAGTCATTAAAAGATACAATTACTACAATTGGTCCAAAAGAAACCATTAAGCTCAGAGCTTGTTTTTACCATCAAAAAGTATTCTGCTAGTAAATAGGAAATATATAATTTTTATATATAAATAGTTAAACAAAAATATTCACCTTGTCAACATGAAATCGAAATTGGTATGTTACATGGTCTAACATATAAACTGCTACATTTACCTATGCCAAATTTCAGTTGAATGTTTTGAGATAATTGAGAAATAATGTAATTTTATTCACGACTATTTCATAATCCCACCTGTAAGGTATACGTCTGTTTGCTCGGCCATCATAATACCCATTAATCACCTTCTGAATAATGAATTATTATTCACTGCTGTCAGATGCTCCATAAATTCAACTTCAATATTATATTTTTCAAATTGATATTTTTCAGTATTCTAAAGTATTCCAACTAACAATTATGGGTATACCTTGGCAATCGAGGGACAAATCTACTTTCATTACATCAGTTGAAGCTATTTTTATCACTAAATATACAATGAAAAGTTTTTCAAAAATGTCCCATGTGTCAACTTGACTTTCGCCACAGTTGTAATAGAAGGGTCTGGTCACGGTTAAAATCCCCATAAAATATATTCAGTAGTCGTGGATAAAGTATAGTATGCTACTCGCGTATAATGGCTGTTAGTCACTCAGCAATTTGGAAGATTCGCCTACGGCTAATAGCCTAAACTTCACCACTTGAATAATGGCTATCATTATACGCTCGTTGCATAATATACTATTAAGCCCTTGTATCTCGAAAAAAACTTTGGCAAAAGTTTTTCAAGGATTCTAATGGAATATGCAAAATTGGATGACAGGTTGTATTTGGATCTTCTCCTGGTTTTCAAATGTCTCTTGCAAGGACAACTTTTTTTAAAGAAGTGTAGCCTCATAAAAATACAAAGGTCGCTTCTGGGTTTTTTCATAGATAATTTATTATGGTCTATTCTAAGACATACTGATTTCAACATTATAAAAATTTTATAGCACGCATCAACTCACAGTAACATCAATTAGGGGACCTTGAAAGAATATCATTTTCTGACGCTGTTACATTGTGCCAGTGAGGGAACATACCAGACTGATTTCCAGGCATTTCTATAAAAGAAATTAATGTTATCGAATGAGGGAGATCGTTCTGATTGATGACACAGTTATCTTTGGTTGAGTCCAGCATGCTGTGATGGGCATATTGAAACTTCCTTCCGCAACGCTTGCCGTTAATGCAACCTAATGGACACAGTCGTGGGTCTTCTTTCTTCTTCTTTCGACACGCTATTCACTTGTAAATGTCGATTTTCTTCATTCGTCGAGGGTTGCAAAAGGTTATCGTTTTGTATTCCAGATTGGTGAATGATATGCCGGAAATTTGTTTGAAGTGAGTAGGCTCATTAAATCAAATGAAAAAAAGTCATCAGAAGAACTTGTCAGAGTGTCAGAGTGGGGCTTGAAATATCATCCTGAAACTTTGTGGAAATATTGTGAAAGGTCCATTTTTATCCAAAGTGTATTCAGTTTTTTTCGATTTTTCGAGTCCATAACTTTTGGGTGGGACATATTTTTGTCCCAGTGACCGTAACAGGCATAAATTTTCTCTTAAAGTACATAGGGATAATGATGTCCCTCCAATTAAATAACCTGAAATATTTGAACGTTATCGAATGAAATACAGAGGAATGATAATAATAACTGATAAGTAATAAATAACCAAAAATATTGGTCATAAAATTTTAATTGGAGAAAAAAACAAGAAATAAATTATTTCATAAAAGAAACAGAAATAAAATTTTTTTTCCAATATCATTTTTTGGAAAATAAAATTTATGAATAATAATAAACGTTCTCATAAAATCACAAAAATAAACATTCGACTCCAAAAAAAACGAAAATTATATAATATTCTCATATGAAACTATGATAATGTGAATGTCATAGTTTCCAAAGACCAGCATCGTCCACGTCAGAATTACCCCCAATATCTATCATTTCTTCAGCAAACTCATTCACAAATTTTTGCAATAAGATAAGTTGAAACAAAATATTTTTTTGAAATGAAATGAATTCATTTTCGAACTTTTTCATGCGCGAAAAATAATTTTTGCTCTACGCCACTGGAATTCAGTTCCATTGAATTTCAAATGTTTGAAGGAAAAATATTCAAAGTGGTTCATTCTACAAGCATTGTTGTATGAATAAAATGACTTTTGGAAAAACTGTTGAGGAATAGAAAGTGAGTAGGCGATTTTGGGCAGATTTTTCGGAATTTTTTAGAAAATCATCCTAGCTGAAACATTTTTCGCAAAAAAACATTTTTGATAATATCAGGCCGACATGTGAACAAGGTGAAATAACATTATTTATTCTACTGAATGCTTCGAACCAACAGTAAAAAGTCATGAAATTCATATGAAAATTCATTGTACTGATCCCAACGGCTTCATAATCAAACTTATGAAAAAAAGAAGGGCGGTCACGATCATTTTTTCACTAAAATTAATTCCACATATTATTATTATATTATTATTCAGAAGAGACACCGCACAGAAAGATTCACGTAAATAGAAAACAAACTTGTCGATATAAGAAAACTGGCTGAAGAGGGGTTTCTCATGGGCATTTGGACAAATATATCCCACCTGAGCAGTTTTAACGCCACCTGTCCAGCGACAATCGAATCGAATCAAAATTAGTAGTAAGGATCTGCTGTATCCGTTAACATGATAGACACCTACATATCCCTCATAGTTTTTGCTAAAGAACGGGTGGGACATTATAGTCCCACTGCTCTATAAAGGGCTAAGTCTACATTTTTCACGAAACTTTTCATCTGAAGAATACGCGTTCAACAGATTTTCTCGAATACATAAAACGAACAAGTTCGTAGTTGAGGTTAATGCAAAATGGGGTACTCTTCAACGTATAATTCCAGTGCTGCGGGAAGAACCCCAGTAGGAAAAACACTGTCTCGCTGTTCTTATAAGTTTAGAACTTAAATTATAAAACTATTTGAATATTGAAGGATTTCGAAAAATATTTATATTTTTTTCGTTGAATCCAACCGATACCCTTCTTCGCGATGCCTGCGGAATTTTTAATCGTAAACGAAGAATCGAAGTAGAAAAATGAACCAGAAAAAAACCTTATCAGATCGATTTGAATTCAACAAATCAATTCAAGAATGGATCGGTAACTTCATGTATTGCTCTTAAGCCTCCTTGAAATTTATAAATGGAACAATTATGATATGTTCGTTTATCTCCTCTGTTTCTCTTCATTAGTTACTTGGACGCTAAATCAAAATCCATTTTAAAAGCATGCATGTTAACAATGAATATTTTGGAGGTTCTGCAATTACAGTGTTGAACTTGCTTGAACAATTCTTCCAAACGTATGCAACAGTGTATAATATAATATTTCGAAACTACACTCAATAAGGTGATTTTTGACCATTAATATTTCTTATTATAATAATATATATAATAATAATAATATATAATAATAATGTAATAATGTATCATTTACTACACTGTCGGCACACTTTATGAGCTGTATGAATAAAATATAATAGATAGGATTGGTATATTGATGAGAGGCAATTTTCGTTAATCAATATTCAGTTTTGTTCTCTAATACCGAAATATGGCAAACCTCATTTTGACACATACGTGTTATTTCAAACACTGTAGGAATATTTTTATGAGCTGTATGGATGAAACGGCATAACTTCCATTGGGTAATTCAATCAAATACTTCATAGAGAAATATGGCACCCAGAACGACGCCAAAACAAACGGCAATAAAGACTTGGAGAGCTGGAAAAATCTCCACGTCTAACAACATTCACACAAAGATGGAAAAGAACACAAAATACAACACAAAACACCTCTGACATCCCAGACGCTCGAAATTGGATTGGAAGAAGGTGTAACGCAAATAATAAAATCGAGCAATCACACTTGACCTCGTCTTGTCTCCCATGCCGCTTCTCCTCCGCCTTGGAGGCCTAAGTGATTTTTATTTTTGACTTCTTCTCATTACTGTAGGTGGAAAATGAACTCAGAGTCTTTCGAATTCTGGAAAAGCGGCTAATACGTTGAAAATGAATATTTACAGGAACCTGAATCAGAGTGACGAACTAGCTTGGACAGTTGGTTCAAACGCATGAAAAATAGATTTAATAAACATATACAGGGTGTTTCATTGGAAAAGGGAAATACTTCACAGGTGCATAGGTGGCACCACGGCGGTTCTAGAGATACCCCATTTATTGGGTCTCACTGTCTTCGTAGCCGAGATACAGGGTGTTTTATGAATATAGCCCGTTTCTTCCTGGATTTTCAAGTATACAGCTATAAAAAAGAAAACCAATGTAAAAATGAATTACAGAGTAATGTTGAAATAATTATGGATTCAATATTGTTGATAATTCATTGTTAAAGTCACTTCAAACCACTTTCGGGTATCCAAGTTCCTAAAAACTTCACTTTTACCTTGAAAATTTGTACAGTAAAACTTTCTGCGCGAAAATTTGAAGTATACGTCTCAGTTTAGTTTTTAGTGGTGTTTTCGAATATTAAAACAGATTTTCAAAATTCCGATGTACAGGGTGTTGTTTCGAGTATTCAAACGATTCATAATTTTTTGTTAACCCGGACCTGGATTTTCGAGGCGGTCATTGCATGATATGTTTGGGCTCTCAATTAGGAACATATTTGCCAAATATGAAGAAAATATACCGGGTGGTTCGTCTGGTACGGCCTCAGGAAGAAACGTCAAAATCCATAAAACACCCTGTATCTCGGCTACGAAGACAGAGAGACCCAATAAATGGGGTATCTCTAGAACCGTCTTGGTGCCACCTATGCACCTGTGAATTATTTCCCTTTCCCAATGAAACACCCTGTATCAAAGTATTTCGAAGAGATAATAAGGCAGTTTTCGTTAATCAATTTCATTGTTGTTTTCTAATACAGAAATGTGGAAGGCAACACTTGTTTTGTCACATACGTGTTATTTCAAACACTGTAGGAATATCTCTATGAGCTGTATGGATGAAACGGCATAACTTCCATTGGGTAATCCAATCAAATACTTCATAGAAAAATATGGCACCCAGAACGACGCCAAAACAAACGACAATAAAGACTTGGGGAGCTGGAAAAATCTCAACGTCTAACAACATTCACACGAAGATGAAAAAGAAAACCATCCACCGAAATAATCAGGAATACAACACAAAACACCTCTGACATCCCAGACGCTCGAAATTGAATTGGAAGAAGGTGTAACGCAATTAATAAAACCAAGCAATCACACTAGACCTTGTATGGTCTTCCATGCCGCTTCTCCTCCTCCTTGGAGGCAGAAGTGATTTTATTTTTGACTTCTCTTCATTGCTGTACGTGGAAAATGAACTCAGAGTCTCTCGACTTCTGAAGAAGGGGCTGATACAGTCAAAATGAATGTTTACAGAAACCTCAATCAGAGTGACGAACTTGCTTGAACAATTGGTTCAAACGCATGAAAAATAGATTTAATAAACATATCACATGGGCTGAAAAGTACCGGGCCTAACACATAGATGGCGCTGATTTTGTCGCAGTCACGTTTTTTTCAGTTAATGCTAACCTTCAAAAGATAGCTGTTTAAATTGTTATATGAAAGTATTTCGAAGAGACAATAAGGCAATTTTCTTTAATCGATTTTTATTTTCGTGTTCTAGTGCAGAAATGTGGAAGGCAAACCTTGTTTTGTCACATATGTGTTATTTCAAACACTGTAGGAATATCTTTATGAGCTGAATGTATAAAACGGCATAACTTCCATTGGGTAATTCAATCAAATACTTCATAGAGAAATATGGCACCCAGAACGACGCCAAAACAAACGGCAATAAAGACTTGGAGAGCTGGAAAAATCTCAACGTCTAACAACATTCACACAAAGATGGAAAAGAAAACCATCCACCGAAATAATCAGGAATACAACACAAAACACCTCCGACATCCCAGACGCTCGAAATTGGATTGGAAGAAGGTGCAACGCAATTAATAAAACCAAGCAATCACACTTGACCTTGTATGGTCTGGAGGCAGAAGTGATTTTTATTTTTGCCCTCTTTCCATTTCTGTACGTGGAAAATGAACTCAGAGTCTTTCGACTTCTGGAAAAGCGGATAATACGTGGAAAATGAATGTTTACAGGAACCTGAATCAGAGTGACGAACTTGCTTGGACAGTTGGTTCAAACGCATGAAAAATAGATCAAATAAACATATATCAAGTTATTTCGAAGAGGCAATAAGGCAGTTTCCGTTAATCAATTTCATTGTTGTTTTCTACTACAGAAACGACAATAAAGACTTGGAGAGCTGGAAAAATCTCCACGTCTAACAACATTCACACAAAGATGGAAAAGAAAACCATCTACCGAAATAATCAGGAATACAAAACAAAACACCTCTGACATCCAAGATGCTCGAAATTGGATTGGAAGAAGGTGTAACGCAATTAATAAAATCGAGCAATTACACTTGACCTTGTCTTGTCTTCCATGCCGCTTCTCCTTCTCCTTGGAGGCAGAAGTGATTTTTATTTTTGACTTCTCTACATTTCTGTACCTGGAAAATAACTCAGAGTCTTTCGACTTCTGGAAAAGCGGCTGATACGTTCAAAATGAATGTTTACAGAAATGTGGTAGGCAGACCTTGTTTTGTCACATATGTGTTATTTCAATTACTGTAGGAATATCTTTATGAGCTGAATGTATAAAACGGCATAACTTCCATTGGGTAATTCAATCAAATACTTCATAGAGAAATATGGCACCCAGAACGACGCCAAAACAAACGCCAATAAAGACTTGGGGAGCTGGAAAAATCTCCACGTCTAACAACATTCACACAAAAATGGAGAAGAAAACCATCCACCGAAATAATCAGGAATACAACACAAAACACCTCTGACATCCCAGACGCTCGAAATTGGATTGGAAGAAGGTGTAACGCAAATAATAAAATCGAGCAATCACACTTGACCTCGTCTTGTCTCCCATGCCGCCTTTCCTCCTCCTTGGAGGCAGAAGTGATTTCCTTTTTCCGTTCGGAAAATTGATTAAACTTCGAGACGCCCCGACGTATTTAAGAGCATAAATTCTATGCATACTTCGATATTGAATTAAAGTGTTGTAATCAAACTGCACGGCGTTCTTACCGAGGAAAAATTTATTTATGTGTTGTTCTTCTTCGCTCCCCCTTTGGAATAAAACATAAAAATACAATTGACACCACGTCTCCAGGTTCGGGGATATTATTTTTATTGCCGTCTGAAATTGATTGCTGTGCGGAATTAAAGCCTGGGGTTTAGGTGATTTATTATTGTTTTATATCCTGTCAACAATGTATATTTCTCATATTCGAATATCTCGCGGAGAATTGGTTTCTCTATGCCTCAGGATGATCCGCATCCCGAATTTATATTGGGGTTAGGCCGGGAGAACGTTTACCTTAGATATTAATATTTTATGGGACTGTAATAAAAAATATATTAATTAGATTGCTTTTATGGGAAATGTTATATGTTCAATCTCGGAATGTTGTGAAATTAGGACTTTTGTTGGTCGACAAAATGAAGGCTGTGTAATCATCTTGTTCGGTTATAATCAATGATGTTTCCCAACTGAAAACAAAAATAAGGAGGTTTTGTTGTTATCTGAAAACTGTTTTATTTATTTTTTTTCCGTCGACCTCAAAATGAAAATGACTTCAATGTGTACAGAATTGATCATCAATGACCTATTTCAATGCTCAATTTATGCTATTTTAATGTGCATTCCTCATGGCAGCCGTTCATAGAGTATTCAGAAACACTACGAGAAATGCCAAAACTCTACTGGAACATAGATACATAGAAACTTTGTTATGTCAAATGTATGTCTTATGCGAAATGAAAATGTATTTCAATCAAGAATTCATACACAATTCGTATTGAGATCGTCGGAAAATTCTTCTTGTAATTAACTCGGTTATTAATCGAGCGACGAATGGTTTCGAACTGATTATGCTTTCGCTCCGCTCACGTGATTTGTATTTGATACAAGAATATTTAGACTATCGATTTCAACTTCTTGGACACAGAGAACATCTCCAAGAAACTCTAGGAATCTTGGTTAGTGGCTCAGGGTTATCCTCTTGGCCTGAATTAATAATATTTTGTCGAATATTTCTTTCAACTCTCAAGTTAGTTTTTCTATCCCTGACATATTCTTCGACCAACTCTAAGCCTTGCCTTTTTATGGAAGAATTCCTGGCCAGTTTCAAATCCTGATTGTATATCTATAAAAAATTATGGCAGCAGTATTCAGGATAGAGAACATAATCGTGAGAGGTCATCCCCGTGAATATATATATATTTTTGGAGGTTTGCTCGGCGTTTTATTTTTCGTCCACTATTTGATGCTTCTATGTTGTAGTCTTCGTGAACAAGTGTGGAATAATTCTCAGGATCGGTGTGGTACTCACTTTCTGGAATAGGATAAAGGCATTTTCGCTGTTTGTTGCAATTTCATCGTCACCACTTACAACTGTAGCCCAAGGAGTAATAAGCTTTCTCTTGTCCACCGTATGACATGCTTTTTCTGTAAAAAAAATGAAGAATGTATATTCTGCAACCGAATGTCGCCAAAATAAAAATTCACCTTCTCTATCAAAATCAGTAACCTGAGTGGCGCCGGGTTTAGACGAAGCGCACCCACTCGCGAGTCGAACCTCGCCACCTACTCGCGCATCAAAACTCATCCTCGCGCCAGTGTTTACACGACACGAGGTATTGAGAAGGCGAGGTAGTAATCAGCCTCGCATAGAGTCTGAGACTCGACCAGACTCGACTAGCTCCAGAAGCTTGTTCAAACGACACAGCGAGGCTTCTCTGATGCGCGACTGAAAACCGACCAGTAATGGCTCAACCCGAGGACGAGAGGCCTCATGGCGAGGAGCATGTTTACACTATGCGAGGGAGCGGAAGCGAGGCTGGTGCGCGATTAGGTGCGCTTCGTCTAAACCTGGCTTGAAGCCGGGTTTAGACAAAGCGCACCCACTCGCGAGTCAAACCTCGTCAACTACTCGCGCACCAAAACTCATCCTCGCGCCAGTGTTTACAAGACGCGCTTGATTCGCCTGGAAGGGCGAGCCAGGATGAGAAGGCGAGGCAGTAATCAGCCTCGTATAGAGTCCGAGACTCGACCAGCTCCAGAAGCTTGTCCAAACGACACAGCGAGGCTCCTTTGATGCGCGACTGAGAACCGACCGGCAATGGCTCAACCCGAGGACGAGGGGTTTCACGGCGAGGAGCATGTTTACACTATGCGAGGGAGCAGAAGCGAGGCTCTTGCGCGAGTAGGTGCGCTTCATCTAAACCCGGCTTAAGAGATACCTCAGAGCACTTCTATTGTCTTCCACACACTGAATTTACTGCGCAATACTGTAGTAACGCTTTGATTCGATAGTTGGGGCAGTATTAGGAAGCTTCTTGGTCTTTTGTTGAAGAATGCTTTGAAATTTTTTTCGTTTTCAAACCAATATTCGGCGCCTGGGCTCTCAAATACTCATAAGTAACGCCGGGTTAATAGAACAAGAAACTCACAAACAGTAAGTGAGATAATCGTTATCGAACAATCAACAAGCAACGAAACCTGAAGGAACAAATCAGTATCCCCCATCCATCAGTCATAATGCCATAAGCAAAAGCAGAAAGAAGAAGGCAACCCGGGGGATCCCCCTAGCAGGAAAGAGAACGTCAACTGGAATGCCATGACGCCGCTGTTAACGGTCCAGTGCGCGCTACACCGAGTGGACGCGGTGTCAAACCGCGTGTCACGGCGCCCTCATCTACGACAAACCTACCAACTGCTAAACATGCCCAAATGCGTTACTACATCCTATGTTGACCGGACTTTAATTACACACTGGTCCCTGAAGGGACTGGGGCCAAAAGGATTGGCAGCCGGCTAAAAAAATATATTTGCCGTTGTGGCGGTACAAATAAATACGGGTCTGTATGTGTGAATTGCTTGAAAAACTTTGCTA
Source organism: Propylea japonica (assembly GCA_013421045.1). Lineage (NCBI taxonomy): Eukaryota > Metazoa > Arthropoda > Insecta > Coleoptera > Coccinellidae > Propylea > Propylea japonica. The sequence continues at coordinate 67,611,402 of CM024241.1, read as the reverse complement.
ATAAAAATCGCAGTTCAACCACGGCTGCCGACATAAGAGTATATACTGTTTGTGAGGGAAGCAGAGTTATGAAATCATGTCGCGATTGAGGTTATGATGTTCCGGGTTTTTTTTTTGTGGTGTGAATGAAATGCGGGTTTTTTGTTTCAACTTGAATTATTAGAATTGTTCGTAAATCTAGCGATTATTTGATTAGGGTAAGTCAGGGTGATATGGTGAAGAAAAAAGAAGAGCCGTTTAGAAGACAAAAAAATGTATATTTAAACAGAATGAAAACACTTTTCTTCGGCAAAATATAGAGGCAACAACTTAACAGTACCATAAACTCTTTAAGGCATAACGAAACTCTGGAAAATGAATTTTTTTTTTCAAATCAAATTCACCATTTCACCCATGCTCAAGGGTGAAATGGTGAATTTACTTCTTTTGCTTTTTACCACACAAACCACACATGGTATCATATTTTGTGCAATGTTGGCAGCTAATACATTCCATCCAATCGACGTCCTTTTAGTGCGACTGTCAAGTTCACCACATCCTACACAACAACTCTCATCAAAGTCCTGCAAGTCTACATCCAGAGATGATTCCGATTCGGCGTCAGTGGTGGACATTTTTCGTTTCTTAGGTTACGTATCTTAGATTTTCCGTTTGCTTTTTTTGGCTATGGTTTTTCCCTTTGAGCTTTCCTTAAGCATTTGGTCCACTTTTCACTGACTCGATTGTTTTTTTTTGACGATTTATGTTTCGGAGTTTAACGATGACATCTGGAGAATTCAAAACGTCAGATAAAGCCATTAATTTTTCTTCTCTTGAGCGTTGACCATGGAATGCCAAACTCTTTTGAAGCTTTATTTAGCGACATTCCATTTTGTACTGCTTGTACGGCATTTCTGAGTTGCTCCTGGGTCCAATCAGCTCGGCTGGATCCTCTATTTGTTTTATAAAATATAGGCATCCTTACTTGGAACAATGGTGATTGCTGCAATAGTGACAAACCCTGGAACAAACCTAACCAGAAGAAACACGAAAGATAAAAAGTTGCGATTCACCCTAGGCCCTTCCGCTTCAACAGAAAATATATCTCTTAAACTATATAAATACGCTCTCAATCCTTCACCATTTCACCCATGCCAGAATTCACAATATCTCCCGATTCCTATGGGTGAAACGGTGAATAGCACAGCAAGAAAAAGGAAATATTATAGGCCATGTTTCATGGTTATGTATTACATAAACAAACTAAAAAGGCAGAATATATCAAGAAATACTTCTCGGCCCTCGTTACGGAAAGCAATATCTATAAACGCATGCAACGTATAAAAATTATTGAGCATCGCAAATAGTTTTGTACAAATTACGTACGATTTTTAAAACGGGGCCAACTTTTTGCAGGTGCACGTTGAACGGATCATCAGAAACAGCTGGTACTCAGCCATTAAGCGACATCTGTGCACTCGGAAAAGAAATATAGCAAATCACCATTTCACCCGATTCGCCATATCACCCTGACTTACCCTAAAATAATCATAAGATAATACAGCATTTGAATTATATAGGGTTGGGCATCAGTCTGGTTAATTTTCCCAAACTTCAAGTCGCAAATCCAACTTATTCCTGTTTTTCAAATGACACTTACCTTGTCTGGGCTCGTAGAAGCTCTTGGAAGATGGAATCTGTCCATAGTTTTTCTTAAACTGTGATTATCAAAAGAAACACGAAAGTTTAACGAAAAAAATGGATTTAATAGGTAATTTCTGAAAGAAAATGTGAATTGAGTTTCGATTTCACTTAGTTGCAAGCAGTAAAATCGACTATTTTTATAAAAAACAAGAAAAAACCTTTTGGATTCAAGATGTAGGCATCCATTTTCAACAATTCTTGTCATTTGACTACCTTAAAGTCTACTTCTCATTGAAAGTTTGATTTATGTTTCTCGTTCATATACAAAATCTAAAAATGATTGAATTCGTAGTTTTGAGAGAAAAAGTAAAAAGGAATTAAATTAAAACAATTAAATCAAAAAACTTGCTCTGCATAATTGAAACAGAAGAAACAGAAAGGAAGCATATTTCATCTACAACACTGAAAATCTCATAGAAATGATTTCATGGGACATTGTTTCATACATGAGAGAGCGAATCCATACGACACGTTTCTATAAAAAGGCACAAAATAAAGAATGTAACATCGATATCTAACATTACACAAAAACAATATAGATCAAGGTGATAACCTAACAAATTATCTACTTCAACCTCCACGATCTCCGAATCTTTGAATCAAAAGCTTTGAATGAAAGAGCAAGAAGAATTAAATAGAATTCAAACAACTAAATCAAAAGAACAGTGTTTGAAAAGCAAAATTATATAGAAATATGCAACAGTCAAATTCTCATAATAATGTTTCATGAGAAATTGTTCTATACATGAGGCAGGAAATTCTAGAGATCATTGAATGATTGAATTCAAAGTTTTGAAAGAGGAGGAAGACTAAAATATAATTTGAACGAAACGAGAGAACATTGTTTGCAGGGGAAAACCAGAGAAAAATCATATTTCATCTGCAACACTGAAAATCTCATAAAAATGATTTCAGGAGACATTGTTTTATACATGAAACATCGGAAGGAATCCATACGATACATATCTATAAAAGAACATAAAATAAAGGATATAACATCGATATCTAACATCACACAAAAACAATATAGATCAAGGTGATAACCTAACAAACTATCTACTTCAGCCTCCACGATCTCCGGAAATTATTCATAGCCATTCAATACACTCTCCGAAAGAAAATAAAAACCGGAAAATCTCCCAATTGACAGCCATGAATCAGTAAAAGAGGCATAAATGTGAAATATGGTTCTGCGATATTTATTATCGGGAAACCCGTGCGTGTTCCCGCGCCCATTTCGCCCTCCGAATTTTCCAATAAAATCGTATTGCCACACGCATTTTCATGATTTCCTCGCCTCCCGACGCTGTTCATGAATGGTAATTCGGATCACTCCTGCGATCGGCCAATAAACCTTTCCATACCTACGTTTTTATACCCCATGTGGTGAGTATGTGTATTCGATTTGTTGATTCCGATTTCGACGAGAGTTTGGGAGATGAAGAAGTTACTTCGGGCAATCGATATCTTGGGATCTTACGATGGCGTATTAGTGCCACTGCGTTGAAATCAAAATCTGTCAATTGACATATTTGATCTGTTGATTGACCATTCTGTCAACTTTTTCTTATAATAATGTCAATTGACAGATTCAAACTGTCAATTCACACATTTTACTGTTAATTGACACGTTTTAATCTGCCGATCGTCAGATCTGGAAATTCAACAGTTCCTCTATTTCCAATTTTCAATTAAATACTCATAAAAGCATAACATATCTATACAATACATATGAGTTTTAGAAAATGAGTATCTGTCTTTCTCGTAGGTAGAGATAGAAAGAGAAGATTGCGGTTAATCAAACTTGCCATATTAAATCTGTCAGTCAACAAAGTGTCAATTGACAGATTTTTTATTCCATCACAGTGGCACCAAAACGACGGCCGTCGTACTATCGCGCAATTTTCTTCACATCATAGTCCTTAAGCGCTTTCAGTGAAAGAACAAATTGTTTTTAGTCACTAAAGTTCAGTGAATGTTGAGAAATTGCCTCTGTGCAGAATTTGTCATGAGTTCAATATGCAATTACAGAACATTGTGAATATTTTGGTTTTTGAATCATTATTATACAGTAAGGAGTATGTTTGGTCACGAGTTAGCGATAATTTAAGGTCATCAAATATACCTAATATTATCGACAAAAACACCCAAACTTGGAAGTTTACCCCCTTTAGTTTTGGAGTAGCCCCCATTTTAAATTTACTTTTTTATTTTCGTTGACCCTTCCAAATAATATCGATTTCTTTGGACATAAAGGTCCTACAGATGTGAAAAGAATGTTTTTTGAAAGATGATACTACCACCTTTCAAAGAAGTATAACAATATAAGAACATGCAACTTGAAAACGCCATAAAAAAATTCTTTAAAAAAGTTCTTTGTGAAAATATGTACATACTGATTTTCTTAGTAAATCAGCAATAGTACAAGAACTAGCACATTGAAGTATAATTTTTTTCAATGATTTAACGCGCAAGGATATTAGCTACAAAACAACACTCGCATCATATCTGTAAGTTACATAATTTGAGAGTTATTGCTGCTCGAACATGATCACTACGCGTGCAAAAGACACAAGACAGGTCGCCATGAAGGCCACTGCCTGTCTACAGAGCAGAGGCGGCCATTTTGAGCAATTTTTATGATCAATTTGTTTGTTTTATCATTGAAAATTATCGAAAGTACAGTACTGAGGTTTTTTTTATTTTATCAATTTTCATAAGGGTCATGTTCGAACAGCAATAACTCTCAAATCATGTAACTTACAGAAATGATGTGAGTGTTGTTTTGTAGCTTGTGTCCTTGCGTGTTAAATCATTGAAAAAAAATTATACTTTAATGTGCTAGTTCTTGTACTATTGCGGATTTACTGAGAAAATCAGTACATATTTTCACTATGAACTTTTTTAAAGAATTTTTTATGGCGTTTTCAAGTTGAATGTTCTTATATTGTAATACTTCAATGGAAGGTGGTAGTATCATCTTTCAAAAAATATTTTTTTCATATCTGTAGGATCTTTATGTTCAAAGAAATCGATATTATTAGGAAGGGTCAACGAAAATAAAAAAGTAAATCTAAAATGGGGTGTTTTTGTCGATAATATTAGGTATATTTGATGACCTCAAATTATCGCTAACTCGTGACCAAACATACTGTATAAGTTTGTCACAATACTTCATCATTATTCCGAATTTGAATTTATATTTATAAGCATTATCATAAGGGCATCAAATTTTTCCGGGAAAAATAAAAAACCACGCTGCTTGCACTTATACGAATTCTTTTTGCTATTCTTGAGTCAACATACAGGGTGTCCCAAAACTCGACGTCAACCCGGAACTGGGTGAAAAGGCAAGTAATGCTGGTTGTCAGAAAAATATAAAAAAAAGTTGCATGATTTTAAAATAATGAGCATTTAAAAAAACACGCAAAATTCCACACCCGATATGTGAAGATCACTAATACTTTTTGTTATTTCTTTGTTCATATGGAATAAAATTGTCTAAACCTTCTTATTTATCTATTATTTTCAGTATGAATGTCTCAATGACCCATATAATGAGGATGTATGAGTGAGAGAAAGCATGATGATATCATTGATATCATAACCAAAATTGATGCAAAAGTGTGATAAAATTATGTCAATGACTATCATACTGGGTGTCAATTACTATCGAAGAATGTCAATGACCACAAATATGTAATTTCGACGAAATTGGTGTCTCCTCGAATATTCAATCGATCTTCATTTGAAGGTAAAACCAAAATATCAACATTCAACTTAAGTTCCGTAATAATAACGATGGTGTTACAGTGAAATAAGGAACCGAATTCGCCTACTGAAAGTATCCATGCCCTTAAGGTGTGAATCACTATAGCTTTTACCCTACTTATGTTACCTACTATATCTTTTGGTTATTCTGCTTCTCGTTCAGTTTTTTCAGATGCAATTTCAAGATATCAAATCAGATAAAGGAAAAAAAATATTTGTACGGAAAAGAAGCCTTCAATTGAAGTTTTTCAGTAGGTTTTCTTGCACCTTACGCAGAAATGTTTGTTCTTTCATTTAGATTTTCCTCTGCTGATACAATGAAATGCATAATCACGAGAAATTGTTTGAAAACATTTCTCAAAAGGGGAAATGGGCCTATTCTGTGTGTACAGCTTCTGAGGAGGTTGTGTGTGAGCTTTTTTCCCATAGAAATTTTTGTCAGGTCACGCACACGGACATTTTCAGTATGTTCTTTTGTATATTTCAGTATTTTCGTTTCCAAATCTTCGCTTTTACCGGGAGTTTAACGTCCTTCACAATGTTGAATCTTTCCCTAGCAGTCTCCGCTCGTATGTTGATTGACGTTAGTATCATCACTCAATATCAGTAAAATTCACCATATAAAGAAAAACTAACATAACAACGGTAGGCTATAGAAGGACCTTCATGGTGTATATCTTGGTTATAAAATAGTTAACGTTTTATTGAGGACTTCGTTCCTCAACCTCTACAAATTTTCCGAACGCCTGATGAAACATATATATCTGTCATATGCAAAGTATCATCATTGTGATATCCATTTCAATTCAAAGTACATTCTCAAACATATCCATACTGCCTTTAAACGCTCAATTGCATACTCCATCAAGAAACATTTCTCGGTTCAAAAGTCCAAACATTCTTCTTCGCTTCAAGTGACGTACAAGAAGGATCAGGTCCATTCTCCCTATTCGTACGCCATTAAGGAACAACATGCAATTAATCAAATCCATCGACAATGAACTCTCAAATTCTAATTTTAATCGACAATACTTCAAGACCCAACTGGAAAAAAAATCCGAAAGTTTTAAAAGCCCTGGCATGAAAATAAATCACCGATGATAGCCGTAAAATATGAGAAGGTTTTATAAACCGTAAGCATGTTTACCATGGAAAAATGAGTCTCTTTTATCCCCGTTCCGTATAGCCGATTGGTTTGCGAACATAAAAGTAATAGACTGCTAGGAAATTGATAGTGGAGTAAAGGTGAAAAGCGATCGTGATTCCCGGCTAAACTAGCAGAGTAGAAGATTGTGTTCGTGCCGGGTGTGGAGCGATGTCCTGTGGATCGGTTACGTGGTTTTTATCTTTGACTACGTTCATGGCTCTCACGTAGGTTATTTGCGGTTATTCCATGGGTCGTTCGCGAGAAGCAATATGAGTGGATAATATGAAAATAAAATATTATTTTTGTTGAATATACATGGTGGCTGTAAACAAATGCGATGGACATTGGAGGATGATTTCTCGATGGAAATAAGCAGGGGTAGTTCATATAATTTTTTTCGAAATCAACCCCCCTTTCAAGATACAGCCTTTGGAAGGCGATGACGAGTTGACAATCGTTAATTTTTTTACGGCATCTTAAAAACACTGAGTCATAAAACTACATAATATTTTTTCAGATCTCATATACTCCGTTCACGAAAGGTTGAGCACATAGTAGGCCTTTCTTTATTTATCTGAAGTTGGCAGTATTTGCTGTCATAACGTAAAATAAATTCAATGTTGCCGAATGTACCCAGCCTCGTCCGACGAGCTTGCGAGTTATCAGACAACTCTATGCAATATTGACAACATTGCGTATCAATCTGACAAGAAAATGAACATCATAACCTAAAATTTTAATATACACAGTGGAATATGTCAAATTATTATAGCCAACCGACGGCTCAACCTTTCGTGAACGGACTATAGATAATTTGTTATTAGAGGTTGAAAATAACAACCCCCGATGATTTTCGTTCAAAAATTGTGTGGGATAGATTTTCGAAGAATGAAATTCTTTCATGGTTTTCAATTCAATTCTGGAGACAAAAAGTCTCCTGCAAAATTTCGATATAATCGATACATTTTTCCGAAAACCGAAAAATTTTTGATGATACAGTGAATAACGAAAGCTGCAAAAAATAAAGAAGAAAGAAATAACGAAGAAACTAATCTTTGGGGGGGGGGGGGCGCAGCCCCAAAGCCCCCCCCCCTGGCTGCGCCAGTGGCCCAGCCAATGAATTTTATACAGATATAATTTGTATTCATCTGTTGTAGTTTCTGTACTAGTTTTTTACATCGAAAATAAAAAAAAATCAGTCATATGGCTCAACTTTGTGTGAACTGGCGATCGATCATTTTCACAATTTTACATTCATGTTAACCTGTTGTTATAGAGGAATTCAAGAAAGTTAATTTTACGTGCTTCAGCTTATGGTTGTCTTCAAGGTACTTAATGATTCCAGATTTTTCTCATTTACTCATTAATATTCATGTATAAGTAACCTTTCCCTCCGATGTCTTTATCAGAGAAAGGTCCATTATTTATGGGCTGGTCCACCTCCACCAACATATTTTCAATAATGATTTAATTATCAGAATCTAGAATGAAATTAACTCATTTTAAGAATATTGAACTCTATGGCTTATAATATTCAACATTTATTGCCTTATATTTATTGCATATAAAGAGAGAGAACAAATATATGATACGATCTGAATTGAATTGATAACATTGATTGACATTGATGGCATTTCAGCTAGTCCCAAATAGTTTTATTAAAGAAAACTATAAATACCGAATCTCCTAACATTGGATTGAAAATACGAACTTGAGTTAAATTTTTTTTCTATATTTTCAGTTGAGACAAACGTGGAGGACAATTCCGTCCAAGAAAATTCCAACCAGCTGCATGAAGAAGAAATATCAATGGTGCCGGATAAAAATCACAACGCGACTATAGTTACTTCTAGTGTTATAGTGAGACATTGTGACAATTCGATCACCGAGAGGACTAATGAAAGTCTGACAGGTGATGAAAATTCTTGTGCTTCAACTTCTTGGATAATAGACACTTCTACAAGCGATGAGAGACAAAATAACCCACTTGGTGAGTATGAATGAAGTGTTCTATCATGGTTGATACTAAACGAATTTTTATGCATGACAATTTTTCGATCAATTCGTGCATTTCGAAATCGACGAAATCTAAGTTGCTTTTCAGTCAGGTCAATCTGCCTCTTTATTTTGGGCGTCAAACCCATAGTTTCAAACACTTGGCTGGAAAACTATTTCTAATCAATAAAAGCAAAGAAAAATTGTAATCCATTAAGATAATTCAATATGAAGCTCGTACTTCGTAGGTTATTCCATCAACGTCTGAACAACATACCTACAAGAAGCTTATAATATTCAGAGCATCAATAGATAGCTATTCCGTATGAATGGGGCTCATGAGTATGAAGAATAGCTCCGGAATAAAAGACCTGTGCTTTTACCGGTAATTCGGGGATCGGAATCCGATTCCATAAATTCAGTAACTTTTTTGTGAAGGTTCCTTAAGTGAAATGTAAATCATCCACGACAAGTAAGTCCAAATGACAAGTCAATATTTCTGATGCCATATGTTGTCGAGGAATTCTTAAGTCTGGTGAATTCTAAGCTGAAATCTTAGCGTTCTGCAGGTTTTGATGTATTTCCGGATACGTGATGAACAAGTGCTTGTGAGAAATATCCGAACCATTACATTACATAAAAAGATATAGACCCATAACATTGACTCTTAAAGAACAATAAATAAAGTTAGTCCAAGAATCCCAATATATTCTTTTCATTGACTCCAACACACAATTTTTTAATATTGTTTCCTCGAAAAAAAGTTTCTGGAAGTTCATAAGATAATAAATAATAATCAGTTCGGTTTCCGTAGTAACCTTAGTACAACTAACTTTGGGAGATGATTCCTCGATGAAAATAAGCAGGGGTAGTTCATATAAATTCTTTTCGAAATCAACCCCCAAGACACAACCTTTGGAAGGCGATGACGAGTTGAAAGTTTTCGAATTTTTACGGCTTCTTAAAAACACTGAGTCATAAAACTATACATAATATGAAACACTATGTAGATGTTACTCAGACAAATTTTTGAGATCACATAACTTTATTATTAGGGGTTGAAAATAACAACTCCGTATGATTTCCGTTCAAAAATTGTTTTCTTGGAATAAATTTTCAAAAAATAAAACTCTCTTATGGTTTTCCCTTCAATTCTGGAGAAAAAGTCTTCTGCAAAATTTCGATACAGTCGATACTTTTCTCGGAAAAAATAGAAACTTTGATCACTGTTCATTCCATTTCATCGTATCGTGCAAGAAGTTTTTTTCGTCAGAATTGAATGGGAAACCATGAGAGATCGATTAAAATATATTCTGGGAGGATTCTGCATTTCTTAAGAACTTTATAGGTTTTCACTCCCAGTCTTTGAAACGGAAATAATTAAAAAATTTCTAATCAAGATGAAGTGCTCCTGCGAGAATCTTTGCATTTATTTGTCATGAGCAAATTGGTCTTGAAAAAATTATTTCTGTTTCAGAGACTGGGAGTAAAACCTATATAAAGTTCTGAAGAAAAAACCATGAGAGAATTTTTTTTTAGATCTATCCTACCTATAGTTATTTTTGTATTAAGTGCGTAAAATGAGTGTTTTTTTCATGGCACATGAGAGTGTCAATTTTGGCCGAGACCGCAGGTCGAGGCCAAAAATTCACTCGAATGTGCCATGAAAACACGAATTTTATACGCACGAAATACAAACAACATTTTTTGTACAACTGGGAATGTGAATTTACATCGTCTGAAATACGTATAATCATTGAAGATAATGCTTTCAGTACAATATTTAAATGCATCCAGTGATCTTTCTGTGTCGTAACTATAGAAACAGTTTGTTGAAATTGTTTGAATCTTTGACAGTATTTGCTCGTAGTTGCTTCAATTTCGAATTATTTCAAAGAAGATGAATGTTGAACATGATAGTGGTAGTGATACCCCCGCAGATATGGCTGAAGAAGCAAATACAATTGTATCTTATATGTTACCAGCCAAATCAAAGCTAATAATATGAGAAAACATTTAACCAATTTCGAGAATGGCGCAACAAGAAAAACGTAAAAAATGTTTCTGAAAATGTGCTCACATGCTATTTCGAGGAAAAATAAAAATTTTTTAAACCTTCCAAGTTATGGAGCTCAATGTTAAAAAAACATCGAATGTCAAGGAAAATATTGATATAAGGAATTTTTCAAAATTGGTCCCGCTTATTAAGAACAAAAGCGTCGGATACCGAGGAAAGAAATCTAAAGTGTTATGGAGGGATAATATCAATAAATTTCTCGGAGATGCTGATGACGAAACTAATTTACTTTATAAGGTACAGATATAATCATAATTTTGTGAAATTAGTTGTAATTAAAATATTCATTATTTTTAAGTTGTTCTAATTTTAGTTATCAGCAGTGAAAAAAAGACTTTTTTTAACGGTAAAAAAAAGACTTTTTTTAACGGTGAAAAAAAGTAATATTTTACGCATCCATAGTGATGAAGAAAAGTCAAGTTTTTTTGACAGTTGTACAAAAAAGTTATTTTTGTATTAAGTGCGTAAAATGAGTGTTTTTTTCATGGCACTCGAATGTGCCATGAAAACACGAATTTTATACGCACGAAATACAAACAACATTTTTTGTACAACTGTGAATGTGAATTTACATCGTCTGAAATACGTATAATCATTGAAGCTTTCAATGCTTTCAGTACAATATTTAAATGAATCCAGTGATCTTTCTGTGTCGTAACTATAGAAACAGTTTGTTGAAATTGTTTGAATCTTTGACAGTATTTGCTCGTAGTTGCTTCAATTTCGAATTATTTTAAAGAAGATGAATGTTGAACATGATAGTGGTAGTGATACCCCCGCAGATATGGCTGAAAAAGCAAATACAATTGTATATTATCTGTTACCAGCGAAATCAAAGCTAATGATATGAGAAATTGGTTATATGTTTAACCAATTTCGAGAATGGTGCAACAAGAACAACGTAGAAAAGGTTTCTGAAAATGTGCTCACATGCTATTTCGAGGAAAAATAAAATTTTTTTAAACCTTCCAAGTTATGGACCTCAATGTTAAAAAAAACATCGAATGTCAAGGAAAATATTGATATAAGAAATTTTTCAAAATTGGTCCCGCTTATTAAGAACAAAAGCGTCGGATACCGAGGAAAGAAATCTGAAGTGTTATGGAGGCATAATATCAATAAATTTCTCAGAGATGCTGATGACGAAACTAATTTACTTTATAAGGTACAGATACAATCATAATTTTGTGAAATTAGTTGTAATTAAAATATTCATTATTTTTAAGTTGTTCTAATTTTAGTTATCAGCAGTGAAAAAAAGACTTTTTTTAACGGTGAAAAAAAGACTTTTTTTAACGGTGAAAAAAAGTAATATTTTACGCATCCATAGTGATGAAGAAAAGTCAAGTTTTTTTGACAGTTGTACAAAAATAATTTTCGAAGGAAAATCATAAGGGGTTGTTTTTTAAGCTCTAATAAGTTATGGGATCAACAAAAATTGTGTGAGTACCATTTCCTTAATGAATCCTATTATTAGAGCACTAAAAAGATAGGTATGCCAGACAGGCTGACTGGGTCCAACCATAGACTCGAAAATTACAGATGGTAATGTCAATTTCTCAGTTATTGTGCTCTATTGTTAGTTGCGTGCTTTTTTTGAAGAATAGTTAATAGAAAGTATAGATTTTTTATTCAAAACACTAAAGTTGGAGACTAGACAGGTAAGCATAAGCATTTATTTGATTACAGATTTCATTTCATTCGAATTGTTCTGTAATTTTCGGGTCTGTGGTTGGACCTAGCATCGCTGTCTGGTACACTCCCCTTTTCAGAGCCTTACTATTATTATGTATGTATAGTTTTATGACTCTGTGTTTCTGCCAATAAGAGCAACAGGGTTATTCCAACAATAAATCGCGATTACTTCTACCCAATTTGAAATCAGAACTTCTGCATCTATTTCCAGTCTAGTCAGAGTATATCAAAAGAATCCGGATGAGATTTCGTGAGTAATGCCAATAAACAGTCTCGATTGCATGGAGGCGTATTCTCGCAAAATTAGTATAGTTGTGTGCCAAAGCGGCAATACAATTCTGGAGCATGTCGCAATAAATTAAGAGACAGGCCCTTTCTGCCATATATGTGTATGCATGAGGGCCCCTCAAACGACGGCCTAGTAAACATTAGCCCTGACAAACGGTTATGTATTTGGTTGCAATCCAGAGGACATAACCTTATGTTTTCTAGCTTTTTGGCGGATTTTCATTCGCATTTCAAGTATATCGTAACGTTCAATGACGATTATGTTATGTATTAAATACATTTCATGATCCCTTTTTGCGCCATCAAAGTTTTTTATGTAAGTCTTCCTTTTTTGCTCTCCTCATATTCAGATATTCGCCAAGTTAGATTCTGAATTCTTAGCGCGACTACTTTACTTTACACCAATTGTATTTCCCTTTTCACCTGTTATATTTTGGATCTTCTGTTCAAAATCGGGTGTTCAGATTTTGTAATTCACAATTGTGAAATTTATAACTGAGGGTGGTTCCAAATAGTTGACATGGAAAGACATAAAACTTCATATTATTTATTGCAACACAAGAATCAAGGGACATTGTAACAATATTGACTAACCAAGAGAATTCTAATGAGCTTACAATTTTATGAATTAAATTCATGAGATGTATTCTGTAACATAAAACATACAAATGAGTCAAATTAAAGAAAGCTGTCTGATGAACGCAATGCAATAACAGTAGACTGTATTAATTTTGAACCTGTGAATTCATACTGGACAAGTGGACGAAATAGAAAATGTTTTATTTTTGAAAACATCTCTGAGCAAGAATTTGCGTGAAAGAGACCTCAAGATCTCAAAGATGGAACTCGTGAGGCTATCAAGGACAATGGGTAGACACTTTGCGATTTGGTTATGGAAAATTTCATTGAAGGGATATGGTCTTGTAAGCGTGGTCGTGGTGGTCATTCGCCTGATGTTATTCTCCACTATTAACGGCATAGCTTCTTCTCTATGATGAAATAAACATCCGATAATTTATGTTGAGAAATGGATTTTTTTTAATATCAAAATAACACCTTTTATTGGAAAACCGTTTATTAACTACAGGGTCTTTATAAATGATTGTAACAGCGCAGTTGGCTTTGGATTGTAGAATACCAATCGCTAACCAATCAGGGCATAGCATGATCACAGAATTATGTGGTTTGCATAATCCAAAGCCAACTGCGCTGTTACAATCATTTATAGAGACCCTGTATAAGAGAATCACAATTGTTCGTTCGAACTCGGTGGTATGGCTTCCTTCTTTTCCATTTATTCTTGATGGTCCTTTGATTCTGTCAGACACTAACGCGGTGTCATTCGTCATCCTCAAAAAATATGACTCGACCAAGCAAACAGCCTGTATCATAATAGCCGGCTAATATCGCAATATCGATTCGCAAACACCCTCGTTTCAATTTCGGCGTTATCAGGCAGACTGGCCATAATATTCCTTTTCCCCTTCACCTACTTATTTATGTAAGCACACGAGGAAGTCGAAGCTATCCATCTAGGCAGGTTGACAGGATTACTCAGAGACATTTCCGTGCAGATCGAGGCTGCGACTAGGGTTATTCATTATTTTTATAGCACCATAGGAAGCAATTGTGACTGCTTACGCAACATTTATTTTTTGCGGGACCATTAGAAGTGAGCGTGAAAAATACATCTCATTACACTCGAAGTGAAACCTTGAGAAATGTTGAAGTCGATAGATGTGAAAAATACGGTTCAAGAGGGTTGAGGAAATTGTTTGAAAGTGGTGTCAGAAGGAAATTTTGGGACATAAATTCAACGACGCTGTTACTGTAGAGTGTAGATGATACCAAAATGAAGATAGAAGATACAAGGCATCTTGCAGTACGCCTGGTAATATTTGAAACTTTTTAAGATTCTACAATATGTAATGAACATGAAATTCAAATAATTGTAAAACTGAGGCGGACGAAACAATCATCGATAACGTTGATCTATCACAATTCATTCGATAATTTCTAAGCTATCTCTCATTATTGTAGATCAGAATTTTAAGAAAATGCTAAGGTATTTGGATACTATAGTATGAAACCACCACCTACAGCATGTCAAACTGAACTAGTAAAAACGATAGCCGAAGTTATACCATATTTTGAAGGGTAATCTGAAAATGGAAGAATTGGAGATAAGAATAACTTTAAAGCAACATTTGAGTCTCAAATGTAACTTGAGTTACTGAAGGGTTCTCTAATAACAGAGTTATTTTGATATTTAAAGAAAAATGCCATTTTTCAATATAAAAAATTGGATGTTTATTTCAGTATAAAGAAGAAGCTATGCCGTTTATAGTGGAAAATAACATCAAGCAAATGACCACCACGACCACGTTCACAGGACCATATCCTTTTAATGAAACTTTCCATAACCAAATTGCGAAGTGGCTGCCCTGTGTCCTCGATAGCCTTATGAATTCCATTTTGAGGTCTTGAATCGACGCTGGGCTATTGGTATAGATATTCTCTTTCACTTTTTTTATAGTGAATTTTAATAATTTCAGTGCGTTCTTGAAGCATGTATCGTTACATTTTGATTAATGGTGTAGTTTCTACTTGTCAAAAACTGACAGCCACAGATTATAGAGTATAGAAAGATAGTAAACGTCCCTACATTCCTAGTACTAAAAAACGACTACATTTTTTAGTTCACATTTGACCCAGAGATGGCACTGAAGATCAATTTTCATATAAAATCTGTAATTTGGATTAGAAGATATTACAGAAATATTAGGGTATATTGATATGATTTATACATGGATTGAATATGAATATACTTAGTGCGTCTGTGGATTTCCAGTTTCTGGCTCAGTTCAATTGCAGCTTCGTTGTCCACCATCACTGTTCGAATTGACGGAAAACTTTTCCTGAATAGTCACTTTAACCATTTCATTTTCCGTGCAGCTCACTATCAGCCACTATTTCTGCTTCTTGACGTTGATCAAGCCAAGATATAGCTTTACCTGCATACATCCATAAAACACCAGTTGATCATCCAGTTTCACTATCTCGTTCGTAATCTGCATTACTGAAGGGTACAAACTAATCTTTTTCCACTTTTCTCGAGACGACACTAACGGCAAAAGCCGTTCGAAGTGAAATAATGTTTGTGCAAACGAATTGATTGGCACTTTTTTAAATCAATGACATTTCCCATGTATATTGATTTCGGAACTTATAATCATAGAACCAGAATTTTAACCCTTCTATAGTGACATTAGTTCACATTTGACCCAGAGATGGCGCTCATAAACTGTAGTCGTGTCGTTTCCGATCTTTATACTATATAATCTTTGCTGACAGCTTTAAACGTGACATCCACCGAAATAGCGGGCCATTCAGAATAATACGTTTTATTGGAAAACCCTTTTTTTTCTGATCGAATCAATAATGAGCAATATCGCCTTAGTTACCATATGTCATAACACACTCATATATCCCAAGGGAAATATGAAACGTCAAGTCTTATTGTCCCAAGGGAAATATGAAACGTCAAGTCATATTTTACTCAAAATAGTATATTATGCAACCTTATACATAAGAAAAAAGTAATTTGGTGCTTCTATCAAAAATTCTTGATCTGCTCCCGGGAGAACACTGCTGATTTTTTGGGAACGGATCCTTTATTTTGTTCTTAACAAATACTTCCACTTCATCGAATAATTTGACATTAGTTTCTTCCTTCAAATGCAGCATGGATCTAAACATAGATAATTGTTTGGTGAATATTCCTACAACAGGAGATCGAATGAATTAATCATACATGGAAAAGAACAAGAATCAGAGCAACATACCAAATCTTCAAAATATGCTATCAAAATATTTTCGCTGACACCGTCCACCAAACTTTTTCTTTTCCACTACCGAAAACCTTCATACTCTTTACTATGAGCAGCTTTAAATTTGGCCGGAATAAAAAATTCACGGGCTTTCGCCGCTTGAGTTTCGACGTAGTTCGACATTTTTTCAATGATTTTATTTCTGACTAGACGTCAAAATAAAACCAGTCAACCATGATTCTCACAAACACGGCCCATAGCAACGTTAAAAATTCAATTGAATCAATAATTTACAATATAATATTAATGTTTCCATTTCAAAAATGATATTGTATCGATCAGAAAAAAACTATTGATTACAACACGGGAAATATGAATACATTTCCCACGGTTGCCTCATACATCCCTCGGGCTTCGCCCTCGGGATGTAACTAGGACCTCGGGAAATATACTATTCATATTTCCCTAGTTGTAATAATAGCTATATTATGCCTAATCATCTAAAGTAAGACATGACATAGAAAATCAACTTACCGAAAATTGCATATATGCAGCCTTAGGTACCTTTGAGAGTGGGAGTGGTTCTATTGAATAAATGAATTGAATGTTCCAATAAAAGAAAATGAAACACTAATAACTAAAAGATTCTTCAACATGGTCTGAATGAAAAACATGGTATATTATGGTGTGGAACTTCCATAATATCAAAAAAATACTGAAACTTAGAAAATTAGAGGAAGCAGCTTTCATGACAATTATCGAAAATCCCATCAGACCCCATCTGTTGATTTAATAATTATCTGGGCTCGAATAAGGAGATTCAGCTCAAAATATACAGTTATAGATGATTGTTTTCAAAAATTACAACATTTTCAAAGAGATGACGAAAGTTGCTTTTCGGGAAGTTACAGGTCTCAAGTGTTTTCTGAAGACGGTTGGCGAATGTTGACGGAAACAAGAACAATCTGTTGCAAAAATGATTAAAACAGCCAAAGCAATATTTGAAGTTGTTGTCCTTAACGCTGAAGGTGTAATACCCCACTCAAATCAAAGCGGACCGCCATGTAAATTCCTCAGAAAATTGGCAACCATTACAAGCACGATTATGCGGATGTACCTCGACATTCAATCTCAGAACTTTCCACTCTGCATCTCGATAAAAGCGAGGTGAAAAGATCCGTGAACGTCGCTGCCCGAAATGTTTGCGACCGCCCCAAGGAGCAAGGAGTTTCGTATGTTCGCAGATGGAAAGTCCGGGTTAGAGGGTCAACCACAGAAACTTTCAAAGATGCCGGCCTAGCCAGGAGTTGATCACCGAAGGCATTTCACTGCCGAGACCTCTCTCTGTTGTATTTGGATGGAACTCTGCAAATTCAGCGTCTTCTGCAAGTAGTTGGCTCGGAGCTACTACGCCAAACTATGTTGAGCATTTCATTAACCATCCACAATCTTCAGGTTAACTTGCGAAATTGATGATGGGGCAATATATTAAATGGATCGATTGGGTAATCTTGCCTGAATTAGAATTCAACTATGTGCTTTAATTAAATTACGGAGTGGTGCCGCTTTGATTGAGTCCCTTCTGAGATAATCCGATGATTCAGGCAAAAATATCTTGTTGCTATCTGGATTGTTGGTTGATGGAATATGATTTTCGATCATATTACATTGTCTATGATTAGCTGAAATAAAATTCGTGGGAGTTTCGACCATTTATTTCATGGAAGTCAGTTAAAACATCACCTACGTTTCAGAACTATTTGTTCGTTTTTCAAGGCTACAGAGCTACATTTTCAAAAAAAATTAATTAACGAGGTAAAATACTGACGTTATATTATTACATGACTTTTTTAGAAATGTATCTTTTCAGCTTTGAAAAAGGAACGAATAGTTCCGAAACGTTGGTGATGTTTCAACTGACTTCCACAAAATAAATGGTCTAAATTCCCACGAATTTCATTTCAACCAAACATAAACAATATAATAAGATCGAAAGTCATATTCCAACAAACCAGAGTCCTGATAGCAACAAGATATTTGTTGTTTTTTTTAGGCTTGCAAAAGGAATAAAACGTTCCAATACCTTGGTGATGTTTTAACTGACTTCCATGAAATAAATGGTCCAAATTCCCACAAATTTTATGTTAACCAATTATATTATTATGGGCGTAAATAATGAGATATATTTTTATGATGTCTTGTGAAATATTACATCGGTTGACTATAGGGTGCCAAGAGGAATTCCGTTTTCATTTCTGTTCTATCTCTTTAAAAATTCTAACAAGTTGAAAATTATAACAAAATGAATTACATTTCTTCGATACAAAAAATAAGAAAAGTCATGAGAAGGAACTTTTTAGAGCTCATTCATCGGTGAAGAAATACAGCTATCACTTCAAAATTTTGTATAGGACTTTAGATTGATACTGAAGAAATGAATGCAAATTCTGATCAAGGTCGGAATCATATTCCGGAAATCCAAAAGATGAAATACTATGTGAAAAGTAGATAACTAAAAATATCTATATTCTATGGTTCTGACTTCTCAATCCTTTTGAAAACTTGCACTGATTTTAAGGCGAACATCTCATTTTGGCTGGCTGAAGTGGATACAAAAAAGTACTCACAACAAAATGTAAAGAGTAATAGTTATTTCATCATAGATATTGTCTATTCATGACAGCGATTTATGGTCAAGATGATTCAAAGCACGGCGTGAGCGCGTTAATACATAGTTCGAGACCATTAATGGTAAATTAATAAAGGAGTTGATATAAAGGGTTTTCCGTAGTCTGCATTATCAATTTAGTATAAATTCTTGATTGGAATATATTTTTATGTTGCACAAAACATAATATAAATTTTTACTTTTCCATGTACTTGTAGGTAGAGTTGTGACAGTACTTGTATTGCATCTGAATATTTTGTGTTTGATAGCCCATGGCAATTGCACATTGAAATAGCATAAATTGAACATTTGAATAATTATTTAATCAACTAGGTTATTAAAGACGGCGGCTAATGGTCAAGATATTTTAATGCGTTAGCGGAGCGTTAATAGTTCGAGACCATTAGTCGCTCGAGTTGATTACAAGATTTTTCCGACGATCTCAATATGAATTATATATGAATACTTGGATTGAAAACATTCTCATTTTGCACATGACTTACATTCAACATAATGGATTTTTTATGTATTTATGTTTCAGTAGTTTTGACATTTCTCGTAGTGCTTCTGAATACTTTGTGAAAGGTTGCCATGAGGATTGCACATTAAACTAGCAGAAATCGAGCATTAAAATAGGTCATTATTGATTAATTTCGTACACATTCAAATCACCTTCTAATTTTGAGATTTCAGATCGAGGAAAATGTATTATTATTTTTTAATTTCGTTTACATTATACACACTCTTTATTCTGGGGTCGACAGAAGATTTTTTTATCAGAATCTCATCTCAATATCAGTTGTGGTCTTCAGTGTACCAAAATATTAATTAATAAAAAATGTCGTTCGAATGAATGATAAATTGTACCTCAAACAGGAAAAGGTATTTCGAATGAAAAAATTCTACAATTTCCTATAACATCTAATATTCCGAAAACTGTGAAACCTCGTAAGACCTGGTCCTTTAGGAACACCCTGAATGTATTACTGAGAGGTGCATGCACTTTCTATATCATTTCAAACACGTTGATATATCATTTAGTGTATGGTCTCCTACCGGATGATCACATCGCGTCTTCCTCTAATAGCTAACGTAATTTAACCAATCACTTCCAAGCAAACTAATGCTATCTGTTATTTAACCCACAGAATCCTAAGCCAAAGGACGAAACAAGTTCAATATAATTAATCTGAAGTAACCCGGTCAAGTCAAAGTGGATGCAAAGCTTCTTGCGACATTTAATGTTGGTACAGCCCCGGAGTTCCTCAAACACCAAGCCGAAGACGCTGAGTGGCCGAATAGTTTCCTATAATACCTCTTGGTCAGGCAAGTTTGCTGGACTGGTAATTAAATTGTGCATTTAGATTCGCCGATTTCACGGTGTGGGATGGGTAATGTTTGCATGGCTGAGGCCGTGTATGCATACTAATGGAGATACTGGGTTCTGGAGAGGTACGGCTTATTGCTGATGGCTCTGTGGTGCAATAATTCTTGTGAGAACAATTTGACAATTAGAATACGAAGAAAATCTATAAACTAGAATGTATTTCGAGTATATTAGTCAATTCGTTTTTCCCACTTCTTCAACATTCTCATTAATAGGTGATTAGTCGAATTAAATATATTCTGTGGCGAGATTAGAAAGGAAATCTGATGCGAGTGAATCATTTCGAAGCCATAGAAGAGCCTGATGAGGAATCACGAAAATCGGATTTTCATTGTATAGGAATAACAGACTTTACTTTCCCAACGAATACAGAAATAGCATAATGAAAACAAGTATAATATTTTTCATAAATATCCTGTACATCTATCTGTTATTTCAGGAGCAGATTCCAGAATTTCAGGTGAATCGCTTGATGGATTCAGTTCCGTTTGCTCCGACGCCGAATGTCGAATCACTTCTCTCGACAAAAAGAAATCATGATGATTCGAAAAGTATTCGAATCACAGTTTTTTGTCTATGTGATTCAGGGTGTCGGAGAGTGAAGACGAAGATATGGGCTTCGGTCTCTTCGATTAAAAGTTTTTTAACATTTGACGAGCATGACTGTCATTAAACAATTAAACAATAAACAAACAATGGTAAATTCATTCCATCGCATGTGAATATTCTAGGAACTGTTAGTTACATTGTATTCCTTGCTCATAGGTGAATTTAAATATCCTATTTCAAACCTTCTCGGCAGTTTGTTGGTTCTCATGTGCGAGCGCCTAGCAAACTGTTTTATTTACTTTTTTCATTCCCTCTCATCAAAGATTCTATATAACATTGTAATATTCAGTCTTTCTATAATATTGGCAATCTTATTCATTTTTTGGCTTGGAAGTTCTTCAATTCTCCAAACTTTTAATACTTCTCAGACGTGAATTCATCATCGGGCAGTAATGCAGATGGTGATATCTACCACATGACAATCCCTTTGTGACACTCTTAAACATTGTAGTTTTCAGTTTGATGCTCACACAACTAATTTATTATTCTTTCTCCGTTGTTATTCACTCTCTCTTCTTTTTCTCATAACTCATAACTTTCTTATCTGTCTCCGTTTTGCCGTTCTAGCATTCAAATCTCTAAACAGAATATGCTTTAGAAACTAGGAAAATGATCATGAACGCCAAAATACTTCAAATCTTGTTAATTTTTAGTGTTCTCATCAGTTCTCCTATGACCTCATTCACTAATTCTGAAGATATTGCAACTTTCCATGTCCTTATTTCACCCTTGTTCAAGGTATATGATTGGAATTTTTGACAATTAATCTCTTTTGTTGATATAAAGTATCAGACTGATGCCACAAGCCCTAAACTGGAGAGGTTTTGATTGCCTCCTCTTAAATACATTGCTATATCTTCATTTGAAGAGACTCACATGATGTTAGTTAGAGGAAATGAAAGCAATGTTTTGAATATATGAAATCTTCCCTGATTCTGGATGTGAGAAGAACTTGTCTCAATTGAGTAGGATTGCATCCCTGAAGAAAATCTGTTCTCTGTAATTGTGGTGAAGTCCCTACTCACTACTCTTAGGGTTTTTAGGCTAAGGTTTTCATATTCTTGGTTGGTCCACAAAAAATAGTCGATATAGATCCATGGGACTACTTTTCTAATATGATGATAATTTGATCTACACTAAAATTAAAATATCATTCCTTGACTATACTAGTTCGTAGAAATGTTCTAAGTGAGTCACGCTGTATTCCACGCCAACTTTTCCACCCTCCAAATAGAAACCGTAAGGGTCAGTAGAAATATTCCAACAATGTCCAAGATACAAGGTACTCTCCTCTTCTTTCAATATCAGAGCTAGGTAATTTCAATTTAGAATTAAGATTAGGGCCGGAATTAATTCAAAGTTCTTGGAATGGGCAGACCTAAGACGTAACAGCGGTTAAACTCGAATTATCTCGAGAAAATTAAGCGGAAAGGAATGCGAGGGCAGTTCTCAGTAATTTCCTCGTGTGCCGCCCGCCGGACGTTAGAAACTTGGGCGGATTCTTGAAGGTGCTGGCTCCCTTCCCCCCCGATACCGACGCTCACCGTTATGCAGATTAATGTGCATTCATCCGAGTAAGAAATTGTTGCGGCTCTGGACTGTTTCCTGCTCCATTCCTTATATAATATATTTCCTGAGGTCGTGTGTCCAGTGTATAAGTAATAAGGGGCTGCCTGGAGATTTCTAATAGGCGGAAAATTCTGAGGAGCTTCAGGACCCTCCGTTCTACTAATTCTTGTCCTTTAATTGAAGTGAAGTCTCCTTACGTTTGAGTAGGGGACTGTATGCAGGGACAACTTGAAGAACCTTATCTTCTACTATTGAAATGAAGATTCTTTCAAAACAAAGCTACATTGAATTAAGAATTCTCCCGAATAAAAATAAGATGAAGTAGAGTATAGTAGCAATTGTAGATAAAGTTTAGTATTCATTTACAGTTGAAATGGCAGCAAGACGCAGAGCAAAAAAAGTACGTAATGCTTCTTTGGTTTCATAAACTAGAAGGCACTTTACAGGTGGGTTTTTCAGTTGAGGCTTTAAACGACTTGTTAATTATACAAGATGTAATAGAAAAAATCGTGGAATTAGTTATGTTGAAAACACAAAAGTGTTCGCATTTAATATCATAAGATTTTCTTCATTCTGAAATTTTACAATGAATATTCGCAAATATGTTCATCTTCAACTTCTTTGTTTCATCCCCGAAATTTTATGGAGTTTCCCTACAAGCCTTGCATCACAGACGCGTTCATACTTTTCTTGAAATTCCGTCGATACTCGAAATAATCTGTCCTTCAAAACCGGAAGGGCTTTCAGCTCTCTAAGTGTGACCTTTCAGAGTCTCAGATGTACAAGAAAATTTAGGTATCTCCATAGATTCAAACAACGATGTTCCTCCCGAAATATCAAAACTAATTTTTGAAATAATAATAAAGGCCTTATTATTATTATTAAATAATGATACTTGTGAAAACAACTAGGATTAGAGAAGGCAAAAAACTTTGGAAATTATAAAACAGCTCAAATTCGGATCATTTTTGAAAGGGATTTTGCTCAAAATAATGTTTTCTGTTGGCCTCTTTAGTCCAAAAAGACTCAGAAACACTTATGTTTACATTTACCATATTTAAGATAAAAGACATCTTGAGTTTGGAAAATCATGAGGAGAATATTCAAAACATTCAATAAGACGAAACCGGCAATTTTTATGTTTTGCGGAAAAGATCGTTTATGAACGTTCAGCGGAACTATCAATATTTTGTCAACTTTCGGTCGCTTCTTCTGTGAGGGTCCATATTCAGCTGAAAATTCCAAGATTACAGTTATTCGGATTACTGTCAGAAACTGGCATGAAGAATATTTTTAAAGTTGCAGTTGTTTCTCCCCAGGAGTCCCAGACCAAAACCAGAAGCAAACGAAAATACGAGGTGCAGCCAATATTTCACATATCGCATTGTTTCATGCTAACACGTATTTTCAAAAATGCATTTCTGCCCGCCAACGTCGGGCACGTCTCTTGGCACACAATTTTCCATTTCCGGGTTTGCCGTTCGGGAGTTTCGCGTATTAGCAGCTAGTCTTGTTAAATAAATCAACAGTCTCTTAACCGTCAACATGTTAGTTTAAGTGATTTACAGCGGGCAAAGAGGAAATTTCAAGGCTGATTTCGTTTTATTAATGTTTTGTACCGAAATGTTTCGTGATGTCTGGCGATTTGGCGGTACGGGTTTGCTATTGTCTGGCCAGATGACTAGGTGGTGTAAATAGCATAATTATAAATAACCTTATTGATTTCGGTATGTCTGAAGTTGGAATATTCTGCAATTTTGAATTCAACCTAACTAACAGTCTGACTACTTCTCTGAAAGTTTGTGTGAACAGAAAACAACTAACTGTTATATTAACAATATAAAGTGTAGACAAGATGGGAATTTGATGTTGTTTACAGCTATTGAAAACTAGAATGTCATGGTCGTTGAATCAGTAGGTATTATGTATCTAAATGGATTTAGAATTTGGTTAACTCAACATAGTACTCATAAATTCATATTAAAACACGAATACAGTGCAACCCCTTCAATCCGGACAATTGATGGCAAGGTGATTGTCCGGATTTGTCCGGGTTATAGAATACCAGAATAATGTGTATAGGTTGCTTATTAAATGAAGTATAACATTCAAAAAGTACCAGGAAAAATAGAATTCTTCGAAATTTTTAAATACACGAGAATACATAATAACTTATCCATTCATTATTCTTTTGATTTGTGGATTAAAAAAAATATGTCAGTCAAGAAGGTAACTGTAAACATAAATTGAATACTAATTTCCATAAACCAGAGATCACATTTGAATTAATCCATTCATTTATGTTCTTCATTCCGAAAAGCACCTTTATGATCATTCATCTGAAATGTTGTTTTCATCTACTGTTTCTTCGTTTTTCACTCTTTTGCCAGTAGATAAATCATCGTCACAGTAGAGGAATCATTGGTTTCCAATTAATTTCTTGTTTCCTCCACAATTTCGTTGTCAGTCAGTAAGATTTCAGTCTTGTGAACATTTCCTGATATCCATTCCTTTAGTTCAGCAGTTGAAATTTACACATTATATAAAAGTCTGCTCAAAATTTTCACCTCATTCTTTTCAAGTTCAAGTTCCTTCAATTCCGTTCTTCTCTTTACTAGTTCTATTGAAGGACAGCCCAGCAATCTTCTGAATAATGTATCAACTCGCAAATTTCACATACAATCATGTAAGCTAAACTTAAATTTAGTATAGATGAAGTAAAATCTAAAAATTAATGAAGTATGAACAAAAGAAGTTTTAGATATTTATTATTAATAATTGTACAAAGGCCATTTACATTGAAAGAGCTCCGGTTGAATTGTGATGATTCTACATTTTGATGACATTGAGTCTACTCAAGTGTGGAGCAAACGTTTTTTATAATATTTAAAATTGCTGCAATATTGCTGCTGTAGCCGAAAGTGTTGAAAAACCCTGGTTTGTCCATTTCTCGTCGTTATTTGGAATAAGGCATTCCACAAAAGTCATTACACCGTATTTTGCACAAATATTTGGGTCTTAAGGCTTATAAAGTTGAGTAAACACAAGGACTCAAGCCGGCCGATCATCAACAACGTCGTGTCTTTGCTGATTGGGTTGTTGAAATGCATAAAAATGATCCGGAATTCCATCGAAAAATCATCTTGAGTTATGAGGCCCATTTCCACCTCGGTGGCTCCGTCAACAAGCAAAATCGTTGCATCTGGGGCTCGGAAAAGCCAAGAGTTATTGTTGAAAATCCTCTCTACCCTCAATGTCTTACTGTTTGGTGCGGTTTATGGTCCGGCGGAACCATTGGACCTTTCTTTTCGAAAATGAGGCTGTGGCAACAGTTACGGTAAATGGATTGTGCTATCGAGAGAAGATTAGTGGTTTTTTATGGTCGAAATTGGATAGTATTGATCCGGACAACTTTTACTTTCAACAAGACGGCACTACGTGCCACACAAGCAACGAAATCATTGATCTATCGCGGAAAAAGTTTCCGCACCTGTGTTATTTCTCGAAGGGATGATCACAATTGGCCACCGAGACCTTGTGATTTAACACCTTGCGACTTCTTTCTTTGGGGCCCGTGAGAGAGAAGGTCTACGCCAATAGCCCAGCGTCGATTCAAGACCTCAAAGATGGAATTCGTGAGGCTATCGGGGACATAGGGCAGCCACTTTGCGATTTGGTTATGGAAAGTTTCGTTAAAAGCATATGGTCCCGTAAGCGTAGTCGTGGTGGTCATTAGCCAGATGTTATTTTCCACTATTAACGGCATAGCTTTTTTTATAATGAAATAAACATCCGATAATTTATATTGAAAAGTGGCAGTTTTCTTTGAATATAAAAATAACACCTCTTATTGGAAAACCCTTCAGCCATAATGCGGATCTGATTTATTTCTTGAAAATATTTTTATTGATCTCAGTTAAAAAGATGTTTGATCTCGTTTCAGTTTCCCTAAAAATTGTACGACTCTGTCCTTGAACTGTCAAATTTCGAAGCATAAACAAACATTTGGTTTGTACCTATATCTTATCCTCGAATTCATTCCCTTGATATTTTGCTTGGGGGCTATCTATGATTCTTATAGATCTGAGCGTTTGAAGAATTCGATATTCATCTCACTTCTAATACCACCTATGGAAACATTAATTCCAATGCCACAGGAAGCTGCTGGCGTCGCATTCAATGAAATTATGAAATATTACCCCAACCAAACGCAAGAATTTTGCTACACGTTCACTGGGTTCTGGCAGTTAATCGTGAAATCAACTAATCATAGTTTCTGAAATCAACTTCCTTGTTAGAACAGTAAGGAAGGCCCACCCGGAGGTGGAATTCCAAGAGCCTGTTGAAAGTCTTGGTCCGTCCCCCAGAGGTCTGCGGTCTCGCAGGCTTCCATTCCTGCTTATATCCGTTCGTGAGTTACAACTTGTTACACGAAGTTTCTACTCATGATCTATATAGCTATTAAATTAACATCTTTGCATTGTTCTGAACTATAATGTATTACATTAGTCCGCTCACCGTTCTCACGAGTTTAGGCTATTCTTGATCTACAGGAAGGAAGGGGGAATTTTAGAAGGAGACACTACTGAAATTTTGTGTACTTGGCATGTCTTAATACAAACGTCAACAATTGCTTCATGGATGTTTGGAATTGAATAATCACAATTCGAAATAAGCACACAATTAACTCTTTCCCAAATCTAAAGACGTTGTTTGTTGTCTGTATTTGGCACCTGCAGTTAATTTCCATTGGAATATCTACGACCAATACTATGGTGGTATATGAAGATCATACGTAATTTTTTCATTAAGACTTTTCAATGTTCAATAATTCAATATACAGTGTGTCCCAAGTTTGAAGTTTCTGAAAAACTGGTCAAATTTAAAATCGAGTTTTAGATACATACTGTGATTGTATTCGAAATTTTCTACAGAGCTTGAATAGTTTTGAGGTCTGCGGTCTTGAAGCCTTCCATTCCTGCTTATATTCGTTCGTGAGTTGCAATTTGTTACACTACGTTTCTACCCATGATCTATATAGCTATTAAACTAACATCTTTGCATTGTTCTGAACTATAATGTATTACATAAGTCCGCTCACCATTCTAACGAGTTTAGGCTATTCTTGATCTGAGGAAGAAAGGCGGGAATTTTAGAGGTGGAGATGAAGGGGACACTACAGAAATTTTGTGTACTTGGTATGTCTGAAAACAAACGTCAATAATTGCTTCATGGAATTGAAAAATCATAATTTGAACTACAGGAAGAGAGGAAGGAATTTCAGAAGAAGTGGGGATGAATACTACACCACTAAAATATTGTGTACTTGGTATGTCTGGACATAAACTTCAATAATTGCATCATGGATGTGAATTATCATGATTTGACATAAGTACCTATACATTCACTCATATCAAACATTTTACTATAAGTTTCACAATTTTTAATTTGAAATTTGAAGTTTCATCCCTTTATCGAAACTCACTAAAAAGACGAAATATGCCAGAAGTTCATCAAAATTAGTGAAAATTAAAGTCAGTTGTTTGTTTATTCTTCATTTTATCGAAATAATGTCAAAATAATCGGTAAGCAAAAAATCAATTTATATTTAGGTACATTGGAATTGACTGTTTCACAAAGTTCAGTAAATTGGAGAAAACATAATAATTATACATCTTTGAGCGCTCTTTCTACTTAAACGAGTGCTTTATATCGCTTTGAGCCGAATTTGGTCTCAAACGATAGGGTTCGACTCCCTGGTTAAAGTCAATTCTGTCCGTGGGGCCGGCAGGCCGTCCGTTAGCACAATAACTCTCGAAGGGATTGTCCTAGAGACTTGAAAATTTTCAGGATGAGTAAGGGTCTCAAATGGTTAAGTTTGTTGATCAGTCTGATTGTACAGGTGTTTCATAAAATATGGCCATTCAAAATTTCGTTTCTCAAAATCTCAGGAGAAAGATATTCTAGTAAAATTTATTTGTGAATTAAGTTTGATTTACTGAATATTCATGACAAATTTTGTGGCCATAGTGTTAACAGAACTAAAGAATATTCAACTGCTCTCCACATATTTCATTTTCTGAATAATTTCCAGAATATAAGTAAGTCAGATTGTGGTGAGGTTTTGCATTATACATTTGGTATCAATACCAGGTCCCATATAACATATTGAGGTAATAGTTTTATTGCTCTAACAATGGACGAGCGCTCGAAAGCTTCTGCTCAGGGCTTTTCTTACATTTTTTTATTCAATACGTTCTGCAACTGTGTTGAAAATAACTATGTATTTAAAAAAAACACGGATCGAAGTTTACTGAAAATATACGACAAAGTTAATGTTTATAGTCGATATAAAATGCCAAAAAAACATCAAACACTTTTCAAGGTGCAATTTCTGAAGAATTATTGATAAATACATAATAATAGAAAAGGTTCAACGCGTAATATCGTCATTAATATAAATGAGAGTGAAAGCAGAGAATAATATTAATCGATAGAAATCAACCACTTCCTTGCATTTTGTCTCGAACGAGGATGAAATTAGCTCCGAAGTATGAGTTTAATATTGATTGATTTCAATCGATTAATATTATGCTCTGCTTTCACTCTTATTGATATTTATAGCGATATTACGCGTTGAACCTTTTCTATTATTATCTGTTTAACAGTATTAAACGGAGCACCTATGGATAGCCTAATAAAGTAATAAAGACGAACTGGCCATCCATAGGTGCTCTCTTTGATACCACTTCCTTGCATTTCTCTCGATTAATTTTATTCTCCGCTTTCACTCTTTTAATTAATAATAGACAAAACTAGTTCCAATCAATATTTTTCGATCATTCTTGGTGTTCCTACAGAAAAAACTAATTGAAATAGGGGGCATTCGATGTACTAATGCCTCCACATTGGCGAAATATAAAAAAACAAGTCCACTTATATTGTTCCCTTTCATTAAGGGGAACAATAAAACATCATTATTCGTTGAAGGCCCTTTCCACTTCACCGCGAGCATTCTTGGTCGGCCCATTTACTTAGTGACCGCGCAGGAGGTGCACCATTCCTTACAATTAAAATTTATCATCCAAAAAAACCACCACGTTAGACGTTCCGCTACTAATGCTATTTTTACTGCTTGGCGCAAACGTCGTCTTAATAAAATTTTATTTGGTTTATTATGTATTCCTTTGAACATTTCGGCATTAAATCCTGGACACTGAGTGAAATTCAATGCCACTACGGCAAATAAACTCTCAATGTTGGTAACGAATACGTTGCTCCTGAAAACTACTTCCGTATCTTATCTTGAACATAGAGCATCGTTTCACGAGTAATGTTCTTACAAGGTTTTTCACGATGTGAGTGAGGGTAAGATATTGCTTTCTACTACAAGGATAGTTGGAAAGTTTTAGGGCTGGCGGAAATGACAATGTTCAATTTAAGTGACGATTGAATTTTTAGATTTTCTAGCAAAAAATAAAATACTGAGTACTTCTACAATTGTCAAAATTCATCAATGTTATTATTATTCCCAAAATTGAGTTGATATTCAGGACGATATTATATTTATTCGGGTTAAAACATCCTAAAGACATTGTCCGATTCCCAATTGCCAAAGCCTTCTATTATTGCAGTCTTCAGCAATTAGTCCTCCTTCACTCATTGATTTTCTTATTCCACTAATCCATGTCGTTGTTGGTCTTCTTCTCTCTTTTCCTGTTTTCCGAGGTATCCATCTCATCACTTTCTTCGGTAATATAAAGGCTACCATTGTTCAAATATATGGGATATGATTACCAGGTATCTTGGGTGTATAGACAATTTCATTCACATCTGAAATCTTGTGAAATTGTTGCTTAGAGCCAGACTTTGTTTTCTGGTTGAATAGCCTCTTTATCGAGAGGATTCCAAGTACTCGAGTTTAAATTTTTTGGAAGTTTGTGGCGCAGTGATGATATTTATATTGTGATATGGTTCAATTCTATAGTTATAAGAGTTAGAATAATGTAAATAGATAGGCTGGAAAAAAATGAGATGAGTGTTTCTATGGAAGAGAACTGTCAGTGAGAAAAAAGTTAATTAATAAATGAAATGTCACGAATGTTCTTTGCATGAATCCACCCTGAAAAGAGTCATTATAATTCATTACAAAGAGACGAGGTATATTGTTCGGGTCGTGTAATTTCGCACCCAACTAAAATTAAAATAAATCAAATATAATTACACGATACCATAACAATTGATTCTCTTAATCTTCGTCTAAAATTTGGGTTTTCAGGTTCACTTACAAGATATTTAGGCACATCAGGTCAAAGAAAGAACGAACATTTTTTCAATGAAAAAAAATCTTCGATATCCCACAAATTATCAGCATATTATAATGTGCTACAATATATGTAGATCAGTCTACATAACAGAAGATAATTGTGACCCACTAATCAGACAAGCTCTTAAAGAAAATGCAGCAAAAACAGTCAATAGCACTGATATGCCCACAGTTGAAGGCAACAATTACAAATAACATCTTCATAACTTATGTATATAAAAAAATAAGAACTTATATTTAATGATAAATCGAAATTCAAATATTACATATACAACAATAATCCTTTGAGCACGTCAATAAAGATTAATAAAGAGAAACAAACAAACAAGAAATCTATAGAGCGTATAGGTTGATTTGGAGTTCAAGACCTGACATGTACTTCTGCTTAACCGGTAGAGCGTTCAAAAAAATCGAAGAATACCAGAATTCCTATAACTTCAATTAAGAGAACACGACATAGCATTTACAAATGACCTGCTAGAAATCCGATAAACTGAACCTTTTCGCAGCACTAGAGATAAGCAAACATAATAAAAAAAGATTTTACTTAACGACCAGACAGACCTAAACAGATGTTCCTCATTTAACCTTTTCGAATAAAATCCTAGAATTTCTCCAAAGGATCTTATCAGCAACTTTTTGGTTCATCTCGTAATCAAAACTGTAAGATTAGTTAGTAAATGATGGTACTCACCAATCATGTGATAAAGTCAAAAATAATTCTACGAAACCATTATGCTGTAAACAACTAAAGTTAGCGGAAACTAAGGATTTTTCTTTTACGATAACATGATGAATTTCCTTGAAAAAGATGCTCAAACAATCAAACATAAAATCGGAGAATCAGAGAAAATATTTTTAATACTCGTATACAGAAAAAGACTCATTCTTTCACTTGTTCATTCAAGAACTTACTATTGAGTTTGAATTATAGCTAGCGAAAAGGTATCAATGCATTTTGCACTTGTATTATAAATAACTTTCGTAGAATAA
This sequence comes from Propylea japonica, assembly GCA_013421045.1. Taxonomy (NCBI): domain Eukaryota; kingdom Metazoa; phylum Arthropoda; class Insecta; order Coleoptera; family Coccinellidae; genus Propylea; species Propylea japonica. Next base: position 67,579,364 of record CM024241.1, on the reverse strand, counting down.
TGTTGTGATACTTTGCTCAAGAAAAATTCTCTGATCCATTTTTCAGAATCGAAGTCATATCTTGTCCTAATTCTCCTTGAACACGTCTTTCCATGTGAAACGTTCATAGGCCATTTCGACTATTTCTACAATCTAGAACTCACTTTTTGTGACGTCGAAAATAACTGTGAAATTAATCCTTAGGTAGTCTAGTAGATGAAATCCCCTGATCAAGAAAAAGAATCATAAATTAAGGTTCAATTCTTTGTCCCCATACGAAACCGTAATAAGATAAGTCAATCAGAAGAGGTCCTAGTTCAGTCCAGCGACCTACAGGTTCAATCCGTCGCTTCATCACTTTAATTATACTACTTTTATTATAATATGATGAATTTCCATCAAGAAGAGACCCAAACAATCCAACAGGAAATCAGAGAATCAGACAATCAAAGAAAATATTGTATGATACTCGGTCAGAGGCTCATTCTTCCACTTGTCCCTTCAAGAACTCACTATTTCGTTGATCTTGTTTGGATTTTAAATTATATCTGGCGAAAAAGTATTGAAGCATTTTACCCTTGTATTATGATTAACTTTTTGTATGTATATGTTGTGGTACTTTGTACAATCAAAATTCTCTATCTCATTTTAAATAATCGAAGTCATATCTTGTCCTAATTTTTCTTGAAATCCTTCCATGTGAATCGGTAATCGGCCATTTCGACTAATTCTACAATCTAGAACTCACTTTTTTGACCCTTCAAAAATAACTATGAAATATATCCCTTGTTCGCTAACAAATAAAATCCCCTGCCCATAAGGCTGATCAAGACAAAGAAACATGTTCAGGAGTGGTTTACTTTTATTATAATAATATAAATTCTCATCAAGAAAAGACCCAAACAATCGAACAAAATTCAGAGAATCAGAAAAATATTGTATGACTTTCGAACATAAGGAGACTCATTCTTCCACTTTTTGATTCAAAAACTTGCTATTTCGTCGCGTGTTTTTGAATTTCAGATCGCGGAAAAGTATAAATGCATTTTGCATTTGAATTATGAAAATCCATAGAAAAATTTTATGATACTCTGCTCAATCAAAATTCTCTATTTCATTTTTCAAAATCAGAGTCATATCTTGTCCCAATTTTTCTCTGTACCGTATTTGAAATCCTTCCATGTGAATCGGCAAAAGGCCATTTCGTCTATTTCTATAATCTATGTAGAACTTACTGTTTCGAGCCTTTAAGAATAACTGTGAAATATATCCCTTTGTCGTCTACACCTTTTCCAATTGTAATTCAGAAAAAGAAAAATGTAATTCAGAAAAGCAAATTGAATATCAGAAGTTGAAAATCGTAATTCAGAATAGTGAGTTGATTTTTAGAAACGGTGATTTGAATTTCAGAATCGTAAGATTCAATTCAGAAATAATAATTTTAATTCAGAAAAAGGAAATTATAATTCAGTAATAGCAAGATGTAATTCAGAATTCGTTGAATATATTTCAGAATCAATAAACATGTATGATTATGTATCTGTGTTTACTTTTTCTTCTATTTAAGTTTCGATAATGGGAGTAGCAGCAATGTTTTTGATTAAACTATTTTTTCTTTCTCGAGCTTTCGAAAATTTATATTATCTTCGTCGGGAGAACCACAATATAAAGTAATAGAAACATATAACTATGTATGAAGATTGTAAACTCACGAAATTGAGAATTAATATAAGTTGTTCATTCTTCTTAAAAAACATTTATAAGTTAGTTGGAGGCATATGGAGATCTTGAAAAAACTTAACATGAATTTGATGACATCATGACATTCATTCCGATTTTGAAACTATCGAAATTTGGATATTCAATTATCAAGTCTGTTCTGATTCAAAAAAATCTGAATGGATCAAATAAAAAAAATAGAACTTAGACCAACTATATCTTTTCACTTGTCATTTTGTGATATTCGTAACATTACAAGAAAACTCTTTTTTCGAAAATCTTTCTCGGTATCAATTATTGTTACATCTACAAAATTTGGTTGATGTAGCTCTTGTAGAGAATGTATAGTTTTTCAAGCAGAATGAACAACTACTATTAATTCTCAATTTCATAAGTTTACAATCTTTACATAGTTTATGTTCCCATAACTTTTTATTGTAGTTCTCCTGACGAAGAGAAAATAAATTCTCGAAAGCTCGAGCAAAGAAAAAAGAGCATCAAAAACATTGCTGCTACCCCCATTATCGAAACTTAAATATTAACAATTCAGAAAATAATTAAGAATACATCTGTGTTTACCTATAATATTATGTATAGTCCGTTCACGAAATGTTGAGCCGTCGGTTGGCCATGGAAATTTGGCATATTCCACTGTGTATATTATAATATTAGGTTATGATGTTAGTTTTCTTGTCAGATTGATACGCAATGTTGTCAATATTGCATAGAGTTCTCTGATAACTCGCAAGCTCGTCGGACGAGGCCGGATATATTCGGCAACGTTGACTTTATTTTACGTTATGACAGCAAATACTGCCAACTTCAGATAAATGATCAAACGCCTACTATGCGCTCAACCTTTCGCGAACGGACTATATGTACTTCAAATTGAGACATGATTTTATTTAAAATAGGTGGCGAAAAATAATGACGATGGTTCTCGTGGGCATTGTCGACTCTCGAAGTATGTAGATACTTCATGGATATGGCTGGAATTGATAACTTTCTGAATAACAACTTTGTTTTTCTGAATTCCAACTTCCTAATCTTAATTTCAATTTTGTTCTTTTGCAATTGAATCAACTATTTTCAAATTCAATTCATGTTTTCTGAATTGAATATTCCTCCGCTGAAAAACATGTTTCTTTTTCTGAAATTCAACCTTGATTTTCTGAATTACAACTGTTGTAAAAGTGTAGTAGGTAAAATCTCCTGCTCATAAGCCTGATCAAGATAAGGAAACATACATTAAGGGTCAATTCTTTATCTCCAAGTACGAAACCGTAATAAGATAAGTCAATCAGAAGAGGTCCTAGTTCAGTCCAGCGACCTTCAAGTTCAATCCGCCGCTTTATCACTGCCTGTTTTCCTGTCACATTACATTTGTGAGCGCCCTTCGACCTGTTCAGGAGCGGACGAAGGGTCATGAGTCAAGGGATCCAGCCGGGATCATACACCGTTATCCAGGAAAGGTAAATTATTTCTATGGAGGCGAAAAAACTGAGCCGTACTTAAACGATGTAGCTGAATAAGAGGCACGCTCAATTAATTCACTTGTTTCATGGTTGATTTATTTAAGATTTAATCTCGGATTCTGGTTCACCCACCTTCCTTCACATGGCTGGATGGAAAAATACTGCTGAAAAAATCGCTGGAGATGGGTTTTTAGCGGTAGAGGAATACTCTCAGATTGTTTTTTCCAGTAAACAAATGGAATTTTGTTTCTTATTATTTCATTAACAACCTCAAAAATTCAAGAAAAGCCCCAAGCTTTTGAGCCCTCGTTCATTGGTGGAGCAATAATGCTATTAACTCAAAATTTGTATAGGACTTGAGATTCATGCTGATTATATGAACGCGAAATCTCACCATGATCAGAATTATATTCTGGAAATTATTCAAAAATGAAATATGAGAAAATTCAATTCAATGGTTCAGATGATGCGATCCTCTTGAAATTTTTCATGAACATTCAGTATCTCAATTCCGATTGCTATGATTGTGTTAACACTGTGGCCGCAAAATTTTGCAAGATGCTTATTATCTTGCATGTGGTCGCAAAATTTCATTTTGATTAGTTTTGTTTTGTCTGAGATATTGAGAAGCAAAAACTTTGAATTTCATGGAACACCCTATACGATCTGGATGGTTAACGAACTCAAGCGCGGCAGTTTGGAACCGTTTTCACCCTGAAAGTCTCAAGGACAATCCATTCTTAAGTTATCGTGCTTACGACCAACTGGCCGGACGTCCCACGGACAGAATTGAAGTTAACCACAGATTCATCATCAGGAAGTCGAACTCTATCGTTTGGGACCATTTTTGTCTCAAAATTCGTTTAAGTAGAACGAGCGATCAAAAATGACTTTGTTTCAATCATGACTTATGAATAGTTTGTCAAACCTTCACTAGTGAAATGTTTTTCTAGTTATTTCATTTATATGTATACAGGGTATGTGAAAAAATGCGAGGGACTTTGGGAGATGATTCCTCGATGAAAATAGGTAGGGGTGGTTTATATAAATTTTTTTCGAAATCTACCCCGCTTTCAAGATCAGCCGTTTTAAGGCGATGACGAGTTGACAGCTTTTTAATTTTGTTGCGGCTTCTTAAAAACACTGAGTCATAAAAAATATACTTAATATGAAGTACTAGGTAGATGTTGATCACATAAATTTTTAGATTTCATAACTTTATTATTGTGGTTTGAAAATAACAATCCCCCAATGATTTTCGTTCAAAAATTGTTTTCGTGGGATAGATTTTCAAAGAATAAAATTTTCTCATGGTTTCCATTCAATTCTGGCGAAAAAAGTCTGCTGCAAAATTTCAATACAGTCGATACTTTTCTCGGAAAAAATAGAAATCCACTTTTCTGAAACTGAAAATTGTAGAAAAAATCATAAAAAATCTTTTTTTTCTGTCAAAATCAATTTTGATCTTAAACAATATCTTAGAATATCATTCTATGGAACATACGATGAAATGGAATGAACATTGATCATAACTGCTAGTTTTTATTTTTTCCGAGAAAAGTATCGACTGTATCGAAAATTTGCAAGAGACTTTTTTCTCCAGAATTGAATGGAAAACCATGAGAGAATTTCATTCTTCAAAAATTTATCCCACGAAAACAATTTTGGAAGGAAAACCATAAAGGGTTATTATTTTCCACACCTAATAATAAAGTTATGGGATCAAAAATTGTGAGTGACATCTACTCATATTATGTTTAGTTTTATGGCCCAGTGTTTTTAGGACTTTGTGACATTTACTTAGTACTTCATATTATATATAGTTTTATGACTCAGTGTTTTTAAGAAGCCGTAAAAAAAACAAAAACTGTCAAATTGTCATCGCTTTCCAAAGGCTGCATCTTGGAAGGGGCGTCGATTTCGAAAAAACTTTGTATGAACTTCCCCTGCTTTTTTCATCGAGGAATCATCTCCTGAAGTCCCTCGCATTTGTTTACAGATACTCTGTATAATATTTCCCAGTTACCATTTCCGAATATCCCCAAATCTTCATACACACGAGTCGAACAGAACGACTTTTTGTCGTCATGATCCCACCGCAGAATTCCTTATGTAAATATCGAAATGGATGGGGTGACATCAACGTTATATTTGCAGATGAAAGAGAAACAAATGATTGATTCCATAATTTATTATTTCGGGATTCATATGTAGATGTTTGTTAAGTTCACCCTGACAGTTTCCCTTATATATTTCACGGATATTAACCCCGGTGAAAAGGATGTTTTTGTTTGTATAAGTTCTCTGAATAAATCCCGTATAGCATAATCATCGGTGTTATTTCATAGAACGTTTCTTCTCTGTTCTCTATAGTTTTACCTTATAGGGAAAAAACAGGAGTCTATGATAAAATTTTCCCTGGATCATGGAAATATTTAAGCAATGTTGAAGCATCTATTTTAGGTGGAGAACAGTAAAAAAACTAAAATAAAAATCTCATGAATAAACTATGTAGAAGGAAATAATTGACTATAACGGCCACCAGATTGGACCAGAACGTCCGATACATCTTCCGGGAAAAAATGTTACCAGAAAAAAATTTCCAGAGAAATATTTTTTCCAAAAAAAATTTTTCCTGAGAAATTTCTTTGGAACTTTTTTCTGGTAACATTTTTTCCCGGAAGATGTATCGGACGTTCTGGTCCAATCTGGTGGCCGGCCCGTTCCACCGGACTTGAATCCATTGGACTTTTTACTGGGAAGCAGTTTAAGAAAAAGTGTATTCAAAGGCAATCGAACATAAATTTGAACTACGGCAGCTACAGTTTAACAAGTATTATACCATTTTGGAATCCTTACTAAATGCGCCAACTTTTGACAAACCTTGCCAAACTTGCGTAGTACATTTTTTTTAAAATACAGTCAGTTGAAACTAGGCAATTGTTTATTTGAATTTTTTTTCTGAAAAGCAAGCCCTATTTTCATGGAACCTAGAGCAGCTGGTATCCAAATTTTGATTACAGTTCAGACAAGCATTATGCAAGGTTACACAGCAAATAAAAAAGTTGGAAAAAGTTGATATTTTTGGCAACAGGAGCGAAAAGACTGTCACAGGTGCGGAATTTGGCGTGTTTTTTTTAATGCCCATTATTTTGAAATCATGCAACTGATTTTTTTTTTATATTTTTCTGACAACCAGCATTACTTGCCTCTTCACCCGGTCCGCGTTGACGTCGAGTTTTGGGACACCCTGTATATTAATGCGACCTTTTTTCATATTTTATGGTCCTCTATCGCCATGCATGGTACTTTTTATCCTTGACACCCCTGTATATTAAAACTCACCGAATATCCAGGTTTTTAGGAGTGTCATGATCTAACTACTACTGCATATATGTATTTCTTACAGTAAATTGTTCTTTATCTTCAATATTGAAAAAAATTGCATTTTCTTTTCATTTCGATAAACTCAGGTTGTCATATATCATAACATCATTCCACATTATCTTTTCAATTATTCAAAATGTAACAACATATGTATGAGAATATCTTTCGAAATGTCATAAAACACACTTGTCAAATAATTCAATTGAAAAAAATCGAAACAATATAAATCCAAAATTCAAATTCTGGAAAGTGAATATCAGTTATTCATATTCTTTCGTTATTGTTCTTATTTTCAGGATAAACTTTTTTTACACATGGACAGCAGACGAGAAAATATCGCAAAATGTTGTAGGAATTACTCGGAATTCCGAGTCATTTGTTATTTTGATTATTTGCAGATTTGAATGAACACAAAAAACTTATATACCTTGAGAGATTTCTGAATATTTTTCAGTTATAATGTAATATTTTTAATCGTTCAAGAAACATCCTCTCATCTGAATCTCTATCCCCTAAATATGAACACCTTTTCAACAGAGATTATCCTAATATCGTAAAATTTCGTTTAACAAGATATATGCTGAAAAGTTATGATCCCTCTGTAGATAAAACTCCGGTGTAATCCAGCAAGGACACTTTAAAGTACTATGCCACTTTTCTTAAGCTGATTATGAGTGTAAATTGAGATAAGTCTGCAATATTTATGGCACTTACATGTTACCTGCATGGCGACCATAAATTCAGCGGCCCTAGAAAGTTTTCGGGGATTTTTAAGTTAAGTCGAGGCGAAATGGTGAGCGGGGTTTTAGCTTTTAACTCTGTCGAATTAATGTTCCGCTATCGCTTAGAATAATTTGTATCCGACGCGAAAACATCGGGTTTATTGTTGTGCTCCAGTTTAGGAAGAATTTTCCGGATTGGTGTTTTTCACTAGGTAGATTTGAATACGTATTTCGGCATTAGCCTTTTCAATACTACATTCACCAGCACTTCTACAAGATTGCGAATGGCAAATGAGATGCTGAACAAAATACTGAAGTGTTTGAACTGTATCGAGTGATACATATCACGGATATTTTGCTATTCATGCATTCTATGTTACAATAATTGTTGAGAATGAATACTCTCGTGAAGAAGAATATTGTATATAATTTTTTAACTTTTCATCTTGCGTTGACAGAACGAAGTTTTCATGTCAACACTTTTTTTCTCTGAATTTTTCTTCACGAAACTTAAAAGAAGAAAAACATTTTAAGACTACAGTTTCCTTGAAGAGCAAATTTACAATGTTACACAACTAAAGTTATCGCATCTTTATAAAAATAAATAAAATTTCTAAACATATGATATTGTGAAAATTCGTCGCTCTGTGAAAAATTTTGACAAATATTTTCAAGTAATAAAAGTTTTTCCTGACGACGGCGTCGGCTGCAAATACTAGCCGAAACGTTGAATAGAAAAAGCAGAGATGATGGAATTAGCCCAAATGAAATTCCAGCAAATGTCCCATCATCAAGAATTTCACGTCAATAGCTAACTATACAGGCTGTCTGTAAACAAATGCGAGGGACTTTGGGAGATGATTCCTCGATGAAAATAAGCAAGGGAGTTCATATAAATTTTTTTCGAAATTGACCCCCCTTTTAAGATACAGCCTTTGGAAGACCATGACGAGTTGACAGTTTTTAATTTTTTTACGGCTTCTTAAAAACGCCGAGTCATAAAACTATAAATAATATGAAGCACTAAGTAATGTCACTCACACAATTTTTTTAGATTTCATAACTTTATTATTAGGGGTTGAAAATAACAACCCCTTATGATTTTCTTTCAAAATTGTTTTCGTGGTATAGATTTTCTAAAAATAAAATTCTCTCATGGTTTCCCATTCGATCCTGGAGAATAAAAGTCTCCTGCAAAATTTTGCTACGGTGGATACTTTTCTCGGAAAAAATAAAAACTTACAAGCAGTTATGATCCTTGTTCATTCCATTTCAACGTATAAGTGTTCCATAGAATATTCTAAGATATTGAATATTCGACAGGAGATAAAGCAAAAGTGCATATCTGCCAAATGCAAATCCGAATAAACTACCATTTTTATTACTGAGTAATTTATTTATTACTGCAAAGTATTCATTGAGAATATCGAACTCTTCTGAAACTTAAAATTGTATAAGGAGTCATAGAAAACCTTTTTTCTTCTGTCAAAACCAATTTCGAGCATACAATACCTATCTAAGTATATTCATTCTATGGAATATACGATGAAATGGAATGAACAGTGTTCATAACTGCTTATAAGTTTTTATTTTTTTCGAGAAAAATATTGAATTTACAATTAAAAGAATTCTTTTTTTATTATTATTAGTACGATATATCAAAAATGAAATTGAAAATAACATGAACAACTTATAGTTTTCCATTGTCGGTAGAATTTCCGGAAATAAAAGATACATAACGAAAAATCAAATATTCAAATAAGTGTCCATTTGAATTACATCATCTTTGAACTCGAAGCCCACCTAATCGCTTCAACAAAAATTTTATGACGGAGCAGAATATCATCCTTGATTTATCCTTTCACGGCGGAAAATGAAACAAGAAAAATAAATGGTCTGGCATGCCAGGCTTCCATTCACGTCGCGCAGCTCCCTCCGAGAGAAAAACTGTAGGCATATCGCCGGTAAGAAAACATCCACGTAATGATGACATTTTCTTTGCATGAGAAGCCATTTGTCGTCGGTTTCACCTCTACATAAGCCATTATGTGCGTAAAGGATCATCATCATCATTTATCTTCAGGCTTCATTTATTTCTATTCGTCCGACCCAGGCACGCACTTCTGTTCCGGTTTCATTTCCGAATGACGACGTGTTCTGGCGATGCTTGTCACTCAGGATTTCACAACTCATGAACTTTTATAATCTGGCGTAAATATATCGGTTGTGCTTTGCATATGAAGGGGGCTTCGTTGAAATGGCAGTGGAAGATATTGGTCTTTGTTTCGTTTTTCCAGGTTAAGATACTTTGAGTTTGGCTTTACAAATGGCTTGAACTGATACACAAGACTACATCGAATGGAAAATTGGACATTCTAAAACGCAACTAGAAAATAATTCATACATGTTCAGGATAATTATGGAACCAAGTGAATATCTTTATCCACGACTATTGTAAATCCGTCCATTGTACGTATCTGTGCTCGGCCTTAATAATACCCATTAATCATAAGGGAATAATCACTACATAGTATAAAACAAAGTCGCTTTCTCTGTCCCTATGTCCCTTGCTTAAATCTTTGAAACTACGCAACGGATTTTGATGCGTTTTTTTTTTTAATAGATAGAGTGATTCAAGAGGAAGGTTGATATGTATAATAACATCCATAAAATAGTGGAGAAGTACTGTTATTTTTGAGGTTTCTAATGTGATGTCCGTGCGAAGCCGGGGCGGGTCGCTAGTGAGATTATAGATTATAGATTAAGGGACCCCGCAGCAGACTGCAGACCTTTAATCGGCCGATAGTTTAGTTGAGTTGGACTGAAAGTGCGCACACCGAGCAACTTAAGCAACTTAGTTGGCTCGGTGTGCGCACTTTCAGCCCAACTCAACTAAACTATCGGCCGATTAAAAGTCTGCAGTCTGCGGGGTCCCTTAGTTTTGATATAACATTCTTTAAATTGAAATAATAAATCAGTATTCTAGTACTAAAGTACTCCAACTAACAAATATGGGCACACCTTGTCAATCAAAGGCCAAAACTACTTTCATTATATCAATTAAAGCTTTTTTTATTACAAAATATACAATGACCAGTTCTCCAAAAACTTCTCATGTATCAACTTAACTTTTTTAAGGCTCGTCATAGAAGGGTCTTGTCGCGGTCGCCAAATGTTAAAATTTTCAGGAAATATATTCAGTAGTCGTGGATAAAGTATAGTATGCTACTCGCGTATAATGGCTGTTAATTACTCGGTTAGGCGAGTGGCCTAAACTTCACCTCGCGAATAATAGCTATAATTATACGCTCGTTGCATAATAGGTATACTATTGTAACGAAAACGACAATATTTAAAATTTTGAGATAAGAAGATAGCGTTAAATGCATCTGATGTTATTTTATTTATATTTTCAACATTACAACTGAGGTTGTTATGGCTATATTAGCCATCCAGGAACCTCGACCATGTGGGTCTTTGGTCCTCTTCCCTACTCATTCATAGAATCAAAGGAGATACTCAGTGGCGTTGATATAACCGACAACCTCCTAAGGACCTTAGTTGTTACCTCTCTTGTGTCTTCAGGACTGGTTTTTCCATATGAATTGTTCTTAAGTCATCCAGCTGTTAACCCTCTAGTCAATATCTTTTAGCTCTTTTTGATCAGATGTTCAGTCGTTTAGGCGTGAAAGAGTAACAGACAGACAGACAGACAGAGTTACTTTCGCATTTATAATATTAGTATGGATGAGTCAATTAGAGGAAAATCTAATTTGTAGTGAATCTGGAATACTTAACGATAATTTTGTTCGCAATGGTTCTATCTGTTTGTTTGTGCTGATCAGTAATGCATGTTTATAAAATGCATTTTCATGGCTAACAATCGATCTTTTATAAAACAAAAATTTTTTTATCCTTTGATAACTTATGTGAAGATGTATTTTATCTCAAAGTGTTCGACTATGGGTAATGAGTATTGCATGGTCTCGCCACTTTTTGGTCACTTTTCCTCTGACAATGAACTAACCAATCAATCTACACACATCTACACCGAGCCGACGACAGGACCGTATTCCCCTTCTCTCTCTCCCTTCATCAAGGTAAAACGGGAAATAAAGGCAAAAGTAGTGTCCCCTGATTGGTGTACTCTGACGCACTCCCAAGCAATTCATGCCCCCAAATAAATCTTCAGAATTATGTCTCTCTGTAAATCCAACGCAAAGCTGTTTTTAATTACTATACATTATATTCCAAGGTTAACCGGTAGATTTTATACAAGTGAATTCGTTCAACAATAAAACAATAACAATAACGTTTTAGAATCCTTTCAGACACACAGTGTTTAACAGTCAGTATACAAAAAAAACCAGACAAATTTAAACAAATTCAGTATCACTGAAAAATTCCGTAACCAGTTGGCCCGATTGCAATGATGTAGTGTGACCTCTGTCCCAACCAAGTGGCTTAGTTCAATCAGTATGGTAAGCAACAGATAGTACTTGAATCGAGCCTGACGCATTATATAATTCGATGCGAGTACTACACAGGTTCCCTACTTGAACCAAGCCACTCCCAACGTTAAGAAAGATAAGACTACATTATTGCAATCGGAGAACTGGATTCGGTAGGTTACGTAGCACGTAGTAGTAGTAACTGTGTTTTATTGGCAGCAATACAAATGGCTATCGACCAAGGGTCCTTCAGCCTGTAGCACGTAAATTACTCGAATATAGAGCTGATCAACTGGACGGAAAATTTCTCTGTCTAGTGCATTGAATATCCTTGTTTCCGATGTGCATTTCAAAACCTGTAGGACAAACATGTCACAGTCATAATCTTGTTCTTTGACAATATTGGTCTACATGATGTCTGAGGATTCAATCCAAAAATAAGGCGAAAAGGCCGTTTTTGAGCTATCAATATTCGCGAGATATTCACAAAATAACCCCAAATTATTGTGTTATAGTTCAAATGTGCGTGAAAAAAGACCATGGTAGATGGTGATCAAAGACTCAGAGGCAAACAACCTCTTAATCTACTTAAAACGTAATAGGACGTGTTTAACTTTTTGCATAGATATTCTAAATGATCGCACCATCTAAGTTATTCATCCACAACTAAACTCAGGAATTTTATAATAACGTATAGTTTCTAATCTGCAATCCAAGACTAAGCAGCAAAACTGTATAATGAACGGCTTCACTACGTCCATAGACTATTCAGAGCGAAACCCTTATGAGCCTTATCCGAAATATCAATTTCAACTACTTTCCACCAAAAACAAGGAAGGCTCCGTTATCCCGGCCACTTCTGCCAATGGAGAGAGTTCCTCCAGGAATCAGGAAACCGGATTAGCTCCCCGCATTGCACGCGTCTTTTCGCGTTGGCCCGCGACGAAGCCGATTTAAGAATGGCGGCCGTGAGACGGCACGGCTAAACCGAATCAACCTTTCATACGAAAGGGACTTTCAACTTGAATCGTTTTAATTTTCCCTTACATTCCCTTTAGTCCTCCAGTCGGAACAAGAATTAAGTTTGGCTTTTGTAAATTAAAACAGCGGCTCAGAGTAGTGCGCGAAGGAAGCAGTGGTTTTTAGTCTAATTAATTCTGCTTATAAATTCCGATTCCGGCTGGGCCCCCCGGCCCAAGCCCCTCGTTCTGTTATTGCTCGCTCGGCCGGTGTGTGCTTGATAAATTCACTTTTCCGCGCTTAAAAACATTAAAGGAAAGACGATTGAAGTTATGAAAGCCCAGAAAGCTCAGAAATTAAATCTGGTTGCCGGGCCCTCGTCCGGTCTCAGATTATAGTAAATACAGTCGGAATGATTGATTATGTACGAATAACTTGCTTTTAATACGCGCGTTATGAATTGGCGAGTTTAATCCGTTTAGAGTCGCCGTCTTTTCTTCTCCTTTCGCTGCACCTAACGCTGTCACATCTCCACTTCTATAAACAAGTATATATCAAACTTATAGGAAACTTTGTCGGGGGTGTATCTGGATTATTTATTCCTTTACGGCTGTATTTAATCCGGTCAATTTTTGGAGGACGACAGGAAGATTACACTTAAGATATACTCGAAGTAACGTGCGTTCAAAAAAATTCGTGGTCAAGTAAGCTGTAGATTCTATTTTTCCCCTAGAGACTCTTAGGAAAAATAGAATCCACAGCCTACTTGACCACGAATTTTTTTGAACGCACGTTATTTACCAAATGTACATCTACGACAATGACAAAAGGGTTTGCAACTATTTCGTGAAATAGATTGAAATAGCATTTCTTTGTTTTGTATTTCTCTTCATTATTTCAAGTAATCCAATTATTTTTTTTTTGTTAACAGGAAAATAGTTTCAAATCGGCCCAAACTTGCTGTGGCCACTTTGACATTATCCTATGACATCAAATTCATTGATATTAACCAAATCAACGTTTCTCGTAAAAAAAAAGGCCATGCAACTCGAAAGCTATGACACGCTGTTCATATTGTGGGAATAAATTGAATTCTTTCATAATTTTTTTCTCAAATCTAAAACCACGTAATATCTAAGTTCTAATGAGTGTTTGCCAGACACGAACAAGGGAGCAAATGCTCTTTTAGCTGATACCCCTATCACACGATGTCTTTTCCGTGTCTTTTTGTCGATTCCGCCTAAAATTCTAACAATGCGCATGCGCCTAGGACTATTTTGGTGCCTATTTCAGGCAAATAAAGGAACCGGTTCTATCTTTCACCCCCTGAAAGGTGGGAATTTCGAGCCTTTTTGTAGAAATGCCGAGTCGTGTCCAATAACACAAATTTTTCTGTCTTATTTGACATCTTGGCGTAAACTAATACCTATATTTTTTTTTCCAATTGCTCAATAACAAATGTTTATTACTCTTTATCTTTATTCCAAGATTAAATGAATGGGCATATTTTAATGAACGATTGAATGGAGTGACATACCTTTTTCTACCTATATATGAATAATTTTGACTCATGGCTTTCATTGCCTGATTTTGAGTTCATCCAAGGCTTCAACTTCTATCTTCTGCCAAACCCATTTTTTTGATATTTTTCAGAATAACAGTTACAGTTCCAATATTTATGAGTGATTTTTTCTAATTCAATTCCATCTTCTATTGTTTGCATCATTATTTTTTATATCACTACAGATACCATGGTATTCTTTCGAAAATATTGCAACAAAACACAAGCTGAAGTCAAATATCAATTCCTTCAATGTTTGCAATTTTGGAAATACTACCTGAAACCCCTTGAAACAACCCTTGAAAAGGCATGGTGTAATAGTGTGACTCATTTGGGGGAAATTCACCCAAAAAAGTCCTAAAAAAAGGCTCGAATATAGGCATGAAAAAAGGCATAGTGAAATAAGGGTATACGACTCTCTTCATTATTCAATATTGAAAAGTAAGTATTAGCAATCCCAAACTCAACAACTGCAAGAAAAGGTATTTTCGCAATAAGTCAGATATAATTAAAATCCCAGGTGACATCAAACGAATGCACGGTTCGAAACAATCTGAACAAAAAAGTAAACATTATAAATGTGCGAAACCACACCTTTCTTAGCAATAACATTCCGCAAGGAAAAACAAGTATTTCTTACGGAGATCGTGCCATCAGATTTCCTCCTACCATACAAAATATCTGACTCATGCATCCTGGAAAACATAACTAAGTTTTTTTTCAGAAAAGTCGTGAAATATTCATCCCAACCTGACAAACATTTTTATCGCACAGCAGGCACATCCATGAAGGGTGCGAATGAGATTTCAGATGTTCCTAGGTTCAAGTCGAAATAAGAATCGTAAACATGAATTATGTTTGACATTATCTCATGCGCCATTTAATTCAGAATCTATTCTAATCGCTTCAAATAAGCAGGAATTTTCCTATTTGTATAATAAAACGAAACTGACTGAAGAAGTTGAGATGAAGTTTTTATGGGATTGTACAAATTGATACTTACGTGAAAGTGAATGGGGATGACTTCCACTCACGAAAGAAAAGGAGTCCACTCATATTGCAGCTCAATACTACGTAAACATCAACCTTAATTAAAGAAAAAATTATAGAAGAGTCCTGAGCAGGAGCCCTCGAGCGCTCGTTCTTTGTTGGAGCAATAAGACTAATACCTCAAATTTTTTTTGGATTTGAGATTGCTACCAAATATAACTGCAGAATCTCGTTACAATCGGAATTATATTCTGAAAATTATTCAGAAATATGTTAAATAATATAAATTTAAAAAAAAAATTCTGACGATCTTGAAATTTGCATGAACATATTATTTGTTTTCATTCTCAAAATAAATTTCACTCGAATCGGATATTCTGTGATGGAATTATAAAGATTCGTCTTTCAATATTCCAATTGAATTTTGAATGGTTCTGTTAACACTTGCATGAAGATTCAGTATATCAATCCTTATTCGCAGAAGAAATTTCACTCCAATCGAATATCCTGTTATGGAAATATAAAATACTTCTTTTCAATATTCCAATGAATTTTCTATGATTCTGTTAATACTATGCCCACGAATTTTGGATGAACATTCAGAATATCGATATCTACTCACAAAAAAATTACTCGAATTGGATATCTTCTTATAAAATATGAAATTTTTTTTTTCAATATGTATTTCAATTGAATTTTTTTTTGTTATGTTTCACACTATGGCTACAAAAATTTAACGAGGCTTGTTATGAGCATCTTGCATTTGGCAGGATTTTCGATTCATTTCGATTGTTTTTTTTTCTGAGATATTGAAGAACAAAACTTTTGAATGGCCATATTTTATGGAATATCCTGTACGATTTGGCTAGTTAACGAACCTAACCGAGTCATTTGGGACCCGAATTCATCTTGAAAATTCCAAGTTTCTAGGACAATCCCTTTCAAAGTTATTTGAAATATTTAATCTTTCAGTGATATATAGGTCGAACAGTTTTCTCAATTATAGAATCTTAATTTTATCGAGTATTTCACATCCGATTTTCATTTTTTTTCTTTCGCTCCATTATTGAAAAAAATTATTATTCTTGAATTTCTAATGCCTCTTTCTGCTATTGAATTGCATGATATGGTTGGCATGTTATTTGTCAACGTAAGTGATTCATTTATAGTAATTCGTTGCGCTGCGCGCTGGTAAAAAATATTTTGAAAACTGAAAAGCGCTCATATCAAAGCGATTCATTCGCAGACTCGTGATATATGAAACTGAAACACTGATTTTGAGGTTTACAATTATCTTTCAAAATATTCAAAAGGTGGTGTTTTAATGTTTCGACATCAATCTTTACTTTGTATTCAATTATTCAGGTCAAAAGTTGAGAACGATTCTCTTGCGAAAGTGTCTGGAGTGCCTGAATTTTCACAACTAGTTAATATTGTAAACTGCATACTGAATCCCAATTACTGGATTATTATAATTACTTACTTACAGAGTTAACCAATTTAAGGGGTATTCCCTCTGATCAGAATCTTCAAGCAACTTGAAATACCTGAATTTACTCCCTAACTTCTATACATAATCTTTTTGCCGTAAAGTTCGAAACCCGAAGGTTGAATTTGCACTGGTCATTTTCTTAAAGTAACAAGAGTTGAATTCAATATGAGATTGCAGATCCTAACACGGTCCTATTAAGCTGTAGTGCAAACAAACTGATCAAACTTGTTCGATAAGTTAAATAACACCTTCACAACAAAAACTGATAATCATCAGAATGTTTGAGTGGGGACCATCGGAATTGATCATTTTATCTTTCTGACAATAAAAATAATACTTTCAATATAATATTTCGGATGAGCGTGCGTCTGAGATTTCCGTGATATTACCGAAAATTCTTATTTTCCAAGTCCCATCTGAAAGATAGAAGCATCAGGATAAATCGGAAGAAAATATAGGTAACTGAAATTTATTTGAATTTCAAAAATACAAAATCAGTTTGTTTTAGTTTTTCGACTACACTTTAAAAAAATTGAAATGCGCTTCTAGGTGTAGCGATCAGCTTGTTCTTTCGGTTCTGAATTTAGAATTTATCTCATCAATTGAGACAGAACGCTTTCCTGTCATAGGTCTCTTTGAATTTTTGGGAGTGTCACCAAATATGGAACAAATTTACTTTCTCACGAGAAAAATATTTGTCAACAAAATCCTGAAATCGGTCAATTTTCATTTCACTCCTACCGAATTTTTATGCATTTTTGAAGGATTTTGTGTTGCACCCTGTGTGCCTCCATCCCCTTTAAATGTGGTACTTTTTCGGAAAAGGCTTCGTGTCTTCTGTACAGGCGTGCAGAAATTTTCAAAAAACTTTTTTTCTAAAATTTGTTATTTCAAAGAGGTTTTCAGTAAGTCCACTCTGTCATGGTTCATTTACTTTGAGACGATGGTACCTGATGAATTTGTCACCGAATGAAAGTCGATCATAAAAGTTTTTGTTTATGCACTTTTTACTCCCCTCACGAGAGAAATTAAAATGTGTGAAACACAGCGCTTCAGTTATAATCTTAAGTAGGTATGTTATTAGTACGTTTTCTGCTGAAGCTTTTCGACCATATATACAGGGTGTCCCATTACTCGACGTCAACCCGGAACCGGATAAAAGGCAAGTATTGCTGGTTGTCAGAAAAATATAAAAAAAAATCTAAGTTGCATGATTTTAAAATAATGCGCATTTAAAAAAACCGCAAAATTCCACACCCTGTGACAGTCTTTTCGCTCCTGTTGCCACAAATATCAACTTTTTCCAACTTTTTTCTTTGCTGTGTAACCTTGAATAATGCTTGTCTAAACTGTAATCAAAATTTGGATACCAGCTGCTCTAGGTTTCATAAAAATAGGGGCTTACTTCTCAGAAAAGAAATTCAAAATAAAAAATTGCCTAGTTTCAACTGACTGTATTGAAAAAAAAATGTACTACGTAGGTTTGGCATGTTTTTTCAAAAATGGCGCATTTAGTGAGGATTCCAAAATGGTATACTTGTTTAATTGTAGCTGCCGTAGTTCAAATTTATTTTCGATTGTCTTGGAATACACACTTTTTCGTTAACTGCTTCCCAGTAATAGAGTCCAATGGGTTCAAGTCCGGTGAACGGGCCGGCCACGAGATTGGACCAGAACGTCCGATCCATCTTCCGGGAAAAAATGTTACCAGAAAAAAAAATTTTCAGAGAAATTTCTCAGGAAAAATTTTTTCTGGAAAAATTATTTTCTCTGGAAATTTTTTTTTCTGATAACATTTTTTCCCGGAAGATGGATCGGACTATCTGGTCCAATCTCGTGGCTGGCCCGTTCACCGGACTTGAATCCATTGGACTCTATTACTGGGAAGCAGTTAACGAAAAAGTGTATTCAAAGGCAATAGAACAATTTGCACTACGGCAGCTACAATTAAACAAGTATTATACCATTTTGGAATCCTCACTAAATGCGCCAACTTTTGAAAAAACATACCAAACCTACGTAGTTCATTTTTTTTTCAATACAGTCAGTTGAAACTAGGCAATTGTTTATTTCGAATTTTTTTTCTGAGAAGTAAGCCTATTTTTAAGAAACCTAGATCAGCTGGTATCAAAATTTTGATAACAGTTTAGACAAGCATTATTCAAGGTTACACAGCAAAGAAAAAGTTGGAAAAAGTTGATATTTGTGGCAACAGGCGAAAAGACTGTCACAGGTGTGGAATTTTGCGTGTTTTTTTAAATGCGCATTATTTTAAAATCATGCAACTTAGATTTTTTTTTATATTTTTCTGATAACCAGCATTACTTGCCTTTTCACCCGGTTCCGGGTTGACGTCGAGTAATGGGACACCCTGTATATTTATACCAGATATATGCGTAGATAGATATACTATTACGGAAGAAGAAGAAAATGTCCTCTGTATACTTGTTCACATCTCAAGAAATGAGTGCTCAAGAAATAGTTATGGTATTGGTTTTATTTGTTTAATTCATAAATTAACTTATTAGTTTCCACCTAAAATCAGGTTGAAAAATAAAAATTTTGAGTTTTTCCTCTCAAGACTTAGAGCGAAAATCCTCTCCAAAACTTTCGACGTTATTCGTGATTAACAGATGACAACAATACAAAGCTAATGTTCATTTTCACCAATTACAACTTACTTTGCAAAGTCATACTGCTTAGTCATTGTTTTAAATCATTATGTTCAAGAAATCAGGGAGAACAGCAGAGAACAGTACTCCAAACTCCTCAGCTCCCGAACCTCTTACAAATTAGACAAATACATTTACGAAACATCCATTTCAATTCAGCAATGAAGCGGATCGAGAGCATACAAGAACGTCTCCCCATTTTGACTCCGGCAAAGCCGTATTCCATACTTTTTCCGGCGTCCACTTAAGAACGTCTTTCTCTCGTTATCCACCTTGACCTTCCCAAATTCATATTCTCGTGCATTTTCTAATTTCAACTAAAATTTCAAAGTAATACTGCTAGGTCATCGCTCTCAGATCATGTTGCTCAAGGAAATCACGAAGAATACAACTCCGCCTCCGGCGAGTTTTCCTATACAACAGCAAAGAACATCCTCCAACTCCTCAGCTCCCCACCCCCTTACAAATTAGACAAATACATTTACGAAACATCCATTTCAATTCAGCAATGAAGCGGGCCGAATGCGTACAAGAATGTCTCCCTTGTTTGACTCCGGCAAAGCCGCATTTCATAATTTTTTCCG
>CM024241.1:67411590-67559272 GCA_013421045.1 Propylea japonica | reverse complement strand
TTTTTTATCCATTTTAATGTGCAATCCTCATGGCAACCGTTCGCAAAGTATTCAGAAAAAACTACGAGAAATGTCAAAACTCTACTGGAACATAGATACATAGAAATTTCAACTATGACAAATGTATGTCTTGTGCAAAATGAAAATGTATTTCAATCAAGAATTCATACACAATTCATATTGAGATCGTCGGAAAAATCTTGTAATCAAACTCGGTTATAATCGAGCGACTAATGGTCTCGAACAATTAACGCGTTCGCTCCGCTCACGCTTTAAAATCTTGACCATTAGTCGCTGTCTTTAATAACCTAGTTGATTAAATAACTTTACTTGAGATGTCATCATCATGTTCTCTATTCAATTCAATTTAATAACCAAGATGTATACCATAGACTAACTAAAGGAGAATAGATGAGACACTAGTAGAACAAGCTTCAACGCCATCTTTTTTTTGTACAACATTACTAATTCGTGAAAAAGGTAGGTACACCCATATACAGAGGCAAAAAGTTTTTTGAAATTCAATTTCCAAAAGGAAATCAGAAATGGATTCGTGCAAGTTTAGATGAGTGAGGAAATTTTTTTCATGAAAATAATACCTGCAACGAACTTTCATCTGATTTTCTTTGGAATCGAAAAATGAGGATCAATAATCAAATTCTGGATAGAATAAAAATTTATTAACTGAAATAGGTATCACCAATTGAAAATACAGATTTATTTCATAATATCTAATCAATAAACTAATAATTGCATTGAAAACATTCTCAAAAACTAAAATAATGAATTAAATAATACAAAATATGAGTATTTTCCGACTAAACTTATTCAATCATGAAAAACTTTTTTGAAAACTACGAGTACTTAATTCTTATAGTTACAACAGAATATCATGTAAATTTTATAATTACCTTCTGCATCTCGATTTTCACATCCAATAAACAACAGCACGTCTTCACTCTTGCAGGCATATCGAATGTTATTATATTTCAAAAAGAAGGTATCAATTGAAAATAATTTTTTTTCGTGTATTAGTCTCCTCCTCCGACAGATGTCGCGGAATATACGAGTGGCTCATCTATTTTATTAGTTTGTCTATGACCAAGATGTATACTGGATCATGATTATATTTTGTTTTCCAGATATGGAATAGCATAGGGAAGATATAATGCCTAACTTGTCACCATCTCCCCCAGATGTAGAAACTTTAGAATATACTTAACAATTCCACTTTAATCACGAATTCAACAATCCGAAGCAAGCATTTAAAATTACACACAACCGTTTGCGAGTGCCTTATTAAAGTTAGGAAAGAATGCCAGCCATGTCGTAGGTGGATGGTGGAGGTTGATGACAGCTGAATATTTCGAGAAATTGGCGAATATTTTCAAATCCGTTGTTACTTTCATTTTGAGAGGGCAGAAAATTCCTGAACGAGAGGTAAGTGCTTTCGAAATACTGAGACCGGAACTCGAAGTGTAACCTGTTTCAAGCCATCGACGCACCTGCACAGCGACTTCAGCTATTTAGAAATTTGCTAAGTGATAACGGGTTTTCCAATAAGAGGTGTTATTTTAAATAGCCGCTATTTCGGAAGATGTCACGTTTGAAAACTGCCATTTTTTGACATTTGACAAGTAGAAACTACGCCATTAATAAAAATGGAACGATACACGCTTCAAGAACGCATTGAAATTATTTAAAATTCATTAAAATTCACTATAAAATGGTGAAAATTTGGCAGAGACGGTTCGTAAACTCGTACATTTTTGGGTCGTCGTGAAGCACCTTGTCGCACCGCAATAAAGAAATTGGTGGACAAATTCGAGCTGTTGGGACAAGTTAGTGATGTGAAGAATAAAACCCGTGCATGTCGCTCAAGAACAGCCGAGAATATTGCTGCTGTAGCCGAAAGTGTTGAAGAAAACCCAGGTTTGTCCATTCCTCGTCGTTCTTTGGAATTAGTCATTCCGCAAAGTTTTATATGGTCGAAATTGGATAGTATTGATCTGGACAACGTTTACTTTCAACAAGACGGGCGCTACTTGCCACTCAAGCAACGAAACCATTGATATTTTGCGGGAAAGTTTCCGGACTGTGTTATCTCTCGAAGAGGTGATCACAATTGGCCACCGAGATCTTGTGATTTAACACTTTGCGACTTCTCCTTTGGGGTCACGTGAAAGAGAAGGTCTACGCCAATATCCAAGCGTCGATTCAAGACCTCAAAGATGAAATTCGTGAGGCTATCGAGGACATAGGGCAGCACACTTTGCGAGTTGGTTATGGAAAATTTCATTAAAAGGATATGGTCCTGTGAGCGTGGTCGTGGTGGTCATTTGCCTGATGTTATTTTCCACTATTAACGGCATAGCTTCTTCTTCATAATGAAATAAACATCCGATCATTTATATTGAAAAATGGCATATTTCTTTGAATTGGCATTTTTCTTTTGAATACAAAATAACACCTCTTATTGGGAAAACCCTTTAGTTATAAGTATTGCTTACAAGCGTACAAAAGCATTTTGCTAAAAGTTAACGCTAAAAAAATTATAAGACTTGGGATAGCGAAGGATTTGCTTTGTTTGGCCGAAAGCGTTGAATTTCCGAACATCTTGTTTTCTGACGGAAAATTGTTTCCACTTGAACATTTTGTGAACTCCCAGAACGACAGAGTTCACATGAAAAACCGTCCATATGAGAATCTGAATTATTGGTTGGGTACCAGGAACCAGCACCTGCCACAAATAATGGTTTGGACCTCTGTAACCGCGGACGGGCGCACCTCGATCGTTTTCATTAAGCCTGGCGTCAAAGTTATTGCGAAATATTATCAGTAAAGTTTTCTTGGGACTGCTTTGAAGCCAAACATTTGGTCGCACATCATAGAAGTTCCAACAAGACTCTGCACCGTCTCAGAAAGCGCGAGAGTACCAAGAATGGTTGAAAAACAACGCTTCGAACTTCATTTCAACACACAATGGCTCTCGAATTGAGCAGACGTGAATCCAATTGATTATTCTTTCTGAACCATTTTGGAAAGCAAGGTCCGAACTAAAAAATACACCAGCCTCGAGACGCTGAGGAAAGCCATGTTCGTGAGTGGGCTAAAATACCGGCAAGTTACGTCCGAGCAACTTGCGATTCTTTTTTTGACCGTCTCAAAGCAATAGTCACAGTGAAAGGTGGTCATATCGATCCAAAGTGAATTGATTCTGAAATTTTTATTATGTTCGCATGTTCTGTACTTAACCCATTACTAGCCAGAACTCAAATATAATGAAAACGAGTATTTTTTTTGAATTAACTGATTTTTGAGTGTTCTCTTATGAAACATTTACTAAAATTTTGAAAAAAAATTTTCCCAATCCGTAGAAAATTGGCGTCCCATTTTTGGGACGATGGCTGAATGGGAATGAATTATAATAAAGATTAATTTGGACAAAAACAAAAAATGGAGCGTCCCAAAAAAGGGACGTTGGCTGGTGATGATGAGAAACATTTTCCTAACCGAATTTATGGCCTTTGAATAGGTTACACTTCGAGTGCCGACCTGTAAGCAGAAAAATCAATATACAGGGTGGCCGGACGATTGACGTCAATAAAAAAAAACAGGTTCCTCATGTCATGGGGTATTCGAATCACCCCCATGTATGTTATCCGATTTTTCACGGTTTCCGAGTTATGATTTTTTTTGAGATCTGAGAATTTTCAACTTGAACATCTTCGAAATTTTTTTTAAAGAAAAGTAAAAGACTTTTCTGATATTTTTTTGTTGTAAATAGATCGCCAGAATTGTACTTTCATACATAAAATAACCAGCATCGTAACTTTGATAAAAATTATGGAAATGTTGGTCTCAAGTGAGAATGTTACGTATTTTGGATCATGATCTAAATTTTCAAATTTGAATTAAAAATGTAAACAGGTTACTTCTTGGTTTCTTAGTAGGCTTAAAAACTGCGCTCAACACTTAGCTTTCAGAATCATTAATAAAAAATGGTACTCAACAGTCTACTTCTGCTAGAATTAGCCTTCAAAGTCAGCGAGGTGGAAAAAATCAAAGAACTAGACATTTACTCAAGAATTATTTTTTGCCATTTTAAGATTTTCCTGATCAAGTTCTGATATAAAATGCTGAAAATTAATGAAAATTAGCATTAGAAAAAACGTTTTAGATAAGAAAAAGGTATGGCAATAAATCACACATCATTTAGATAAAAAGAAATTTATTTATAAAATTTACAATAGGTTTTCAAAAGGGCCAACTCCAGCCTCAATACACATTCTACACCTTCGCAAATTTATTTATTCATTTATTTTTTTATTTTAATTTTTATAAATATTTTTTTTATCTATATGATGTGTGATTATTGCCATACCCTTTTCTTTTTCTTATCCAAAACTTTTCTCCTACAGCAAATTTTCAGCATTTTCTATCATAACTTGATCAGAAAAATCTTAAAATGGCAAAAATAATTTTTGAGTAAACGTCTAGTTCTTTGATTTTTTCCACCTCGCTGACTTTGAAGGCTAATTCTAGCAAAAGTAAACTGTTGAGTACCATTTTTTATTAATGATTCTGAAAACTGAGTTTTCGGCGCAGTTTTTAAGCCTACTAAGAAATCATGAAGTAACCTGTTACATTTTTAATTTAAATTTGAAAATTTAGATCATGATCCAAAATACGTAACTTTTTCACTTGAGACCAACATTTCCATAATTTTTATCAAAGTTACGATGTTGGTTATTTTATGTATAAAAGTACAATTCATGGCGATCTATTTACAACAAAAAAATATCAGAAAAGTCTTTACTTTTCTTTAAAAAAATTTTCGAAGATGTTCAAGTTGAAAATTCTCAGATTTCATAAAAAAAATCATAACTCGGAAACCGTGAAAAATCGGATAACATACATGGGGTGATTCGAATACCCCATGACATGAGGAACCTGTTTTTTTTTTTTATTGACGTCAATCGTCCGGCCACCCTGTATTATGAATCTTTCATTATTCATTTCCTGCGAAGAATATTTTTTCTTGAAATATTTATCATGGGTGCCATAATTTTATAGACCATGTTATTTATTCTACAATAAGAATGGATAGTTTTTGTACTCTTTTATCTTTTCAGACTGTTTTCTATGATTCGAGTCTGGAGGCCACGTGAACATCCTATCATTCTTGAACAAGCTTAACCATCTTGGGGATGGCTTCAAAGTGCCCTATGATACATTCCATATATCCGACCTCAGCGATTACGTAGACGTTAGAATGGATTATGCTTTATGGTTGAACGAAACAAACGTGAGTTGAAAATGATTTAATAGTGATAATGATATGAGCCTCATGTCATAAACTATTTTTGATTTCAGCCTGGAAAATTGTTCCTTTGTAATTATCCTTTCATCTTTGATGCCCCAGCTAAAACTCTGCTCTTAGAAACCGACCAATCATTTCAGGTATGTTTCCATTTGTAGTCTCTAGTTGATAAGTATTTTATTTTTTTTCCTAAAAACTTTATAGGTTTTCGCTCCCAGTCTCTGAAACAGAAATAATCAAAAAAATTTTAATTAAGATGAAGTGCTCCTGCGAGAATCTTTGCACTTATTTGTCAGGAGCAAATTGTCTTGAAAATATTGTTGTCTAACAGTAAAACTGAAAAAGGAAATAAATTAAAAGGATAATGTAACGTTTCGGTGTCTATATCAGACATCTTCTTCAGACAAACTCTTAAAATCTTCAGAATTGTGTGTTTTCTCATTTGTAATATGATTGACACACAATTCTGAAGATTTTACGAATTTGTCTGAAGGAAGTGTCTGATATAGACACCGAAACGTTACATTATCCTTTTAATTTATTACCTTTTTTCAGTTTTACTGTAAGGCAACAATTTTTTCAAGACCAATTTGCTCCTGACAAATAAGTGCAAAGATTCTCGCAGGGGCACTTCACCTTAATTACAAATTTTTTAATCATTTTAAATTTTTTGGTACAGATTTATATAACTAATCATTTAAGTGCATCTCAAAAACATCTGAAGAAAAGACATTCGATGCTACAAACTAAATAAAATTGTTAAAAATTTTAATTCATTCTATTAACAATTTAATTTAGTTGTAGCATCTAATGTTTTTCCTTCAGATGTTTTTGAGATTCACTTAAATGATTAGTTATATAAATCTGTATATATAACTAATCATTTAAGTGCATCTCAAAAACATCTGAAGGAAAAACATTCGATGCTACAACTAAATTAAATTGTTAATAAAATAAATTAAAATTTTTAAAAATTTTATTTAGTTGTAGCATTGAATGTCTTTTCTTCAGATGTTTTTGAGATTATAATGACTTTTTTGGTACAGATTTATATAACTAATCATTTAAGTGAATTTTGAAAACATCTGAAGAAAAGACATTCGATGCTACAACTAAATAAAATTGTTAAAAATTTTAATTTATTCTATTAACAATTTAATTTAGTTGTAGCATCGAATGTCTTTTCTTCAGATGTTTTTGAGATTCACTTAAATGATTAGTTATATAAATCTGTACCAAAAAATTTATTTGCATAAGTCATTATAATCATGCCGTCTCACTGGCACCCACTCATAAATACTGTCTCGCGCTCGCACCTGCAGCTAAACTACAAGCTTGTCTGGCAAAGGGTTGGCACTATCAAAAATGTCTGGCTAATGAGGAAACATTATCTAATATTACCCAAGTATTATATATGAAAATTAGCTTTTATACTATAACGTAAGTAGAATTATATATAATTTAATGAACATTAAGGTGTCTGACAAGGGGTTGCCACTATAGTAAGTGTCTGGCAATTAATGACGTGATTTTTAATGATATTCTAAAGGTAATATCAAAAAATCACACTTTATAATTTGACGAAATTAGATCAGTATTTTACACTCTTTAATACCGTTTACCTGCCAAAGCCAGGGCAACCCAAATTTCATAATGGTCCATTGTTCTTACCTGTGTTGCGAGCATGCGTATACAAGTTTTCAGCTTTTATAAAATAACGAAGGTCTGGGGTTCACGGGCTCTTGCTCTACTAAGGTTTACTTCTTACTTCTAGTAACAATTGTATACAGGGTGTCCCGTAAATACCACGCGAAAGTGACACTGGAGATAGATTGACATTAGGTCTTTCAGATAGCATCAACATGACCTCAGTAAAAGTCCGCTGGTTTTCGAGATATCACCACTTTTGCAAACAAAAATGAAAGGGAAAGTGAGATAAAAGAGAAAGAAGAGCAAAAATAATGGATGTTTGAAACGGTAGCGAGGAAAGAATATCAAGCAACATGTAATTTGGCAACAGGTGACACTTGTCCATTTTTCTTATTTTTAATTATTTCGGAATAAACACATCCCTCGCGACAAAATTATAATTTCTAAGGTTTTGACATAAAAAAATTGGTAGTGTTGTATCATTTTGAAAAGTGCTGGAAATGGACCAGTTTTTTACGATTATTTGTCAATTCAGTCTGATTTTTTTTCACATCAGTCAGTCAAACTTAAGTTAAAGTTTTAACTTCGTCATAAATACAACAAGTTAGACATTTTTTTAAAGGATTTTGTTCTAGTTCTCGGTGAAGTTATTACTTCATTGTTTAAAGCAACTATTCAGGGTAGCCTAGGTAAAAAAAAAACATGAGTTTGAAGTCCGAAAATTGGAGATTTTCAAAAAAAACACAAAAGTGGTTATATCTCGAAAACCTGCGGACTTTTACTGAGGTCATGTTGATGCTATCTCAAAGACCTAATGTCAATCTATCTCCAGTGTCACTTTCGCGTGGTATTTACGGGACACCCTGTATATGCTGATTTCAGATGCATAACGCAATGCAAAACGCTGCAAAGGAAGCCTTCGTTTCGATGCTGCTACAACCTTCGATTCCTACCAGTGTCAATCAGTACTTGGTCCTAAATGTGCATAGAGATCATCTGGTTAACGACGCTCTTAGAGAATTATCTTCTGTGACATGCAACGACTTGAAGAAACCCCTGAAGGTTAAATTTTTCGGAGAGGAGGCCGAGGACGCAGGAGGGGTTAGCAAAGAATTTTTCCTTTTGCTGCTCAGGGAAATTTTAGATCCAAAATATGGAATGTTCAAGGAATACGAAGAGACTAGAGCTGTGTGGTTTCTCCGATAACAGTTTCGAGAATGGTGATGTATATCTACTCATAGGTGAGTCAAATTTATGAAATCGTCAGGTCAACATAAGTGTATTACCTAGACCATAGAAGTAAAGGGTGCAGCAGCATAACTTCCTTTTTTTTAAACTTAATAAAACGCATTGTATGAATCAGAAAATTTTTATTCGTTTTTTATAATACAGGCACATACATAAAGTTTTGTTTTACCCAGTTTTGAAGATAAAATCAGGTAGGTGACGTCCCCCATTCTCCATACACTGAGTTAACCGATTTCTGGCGTTTGTCATGACTCCAGCCAGTATAGCAAGCGTTATGTTGGGAATTTCTTCTTTGATGTGGGAAAAAAGTTCCTGTAACATGTTTACATACCGTTCTGAATTTACTATCACTGTGACTTAATTTTCCTCAAAGAACCAGGGACCAATAATTCAACTTGAGGAAATTGCACACCACACTGTGACTTTAGGTGAATGCAAAGGCCTTTGATGCAATTGTCGATTTGACCCCTTGTGACTTTTTTCTATGGGATTTTTGAAATCTCGTGTTTATGTGAACCGTCCAAGGAACCTACAAGATTTGAGGAACAATATCCAGGAAAAAATTGCCAACATAACGCCTGCTATACTGGCTGGGGTCATGACAAACGCCAGAAATCGGTTTACTCAGTGTATGGAGAATGGGGGACGTCACCTACCTGATTTTATATTCAAAACTGGGTAAAACAAAACTTTATGAATGTGCCTATATTATAAAAAACGAATAAAAATTTTCTGATTCATACAATGCGTTTTATTGAGTTTAAAAAAAGGAAATTATGCTGCCGCACCCTGTACATTACTAGAATCATTTCCATATGAATGGCAATTCATGCAAGAATGGAGGCATATCATTTTTCTTTTCTAATATTCATCTTGGCCTCGTTCATTTGTAAAAATTGCTTGGCAAGATTTTTCTGTATTAATCTGGATAATAATAACTGTCTTATAAAGGGTTTTCCAATAAGAGGTGTTATTTTGATTTTCAAAGAAAAATGCCATTTTTCAATATAAATTATCGGATGTTTATTTCATAATAAAGAAGAAGGTATGCCGTTAATAGTGTAAAATAACATCAGGTAAATGACCACCACTACTACGCTTACAGGACCATATCCTTTTAATGAAATTTTCCATAACCAAATCGCAAAGTGGTTGCCCTATGTCCTCGATAGCCTCACGAATTCCATCTTTGAGGTCTGTAATCGACGCTGGGCTATTGGTGTAGACCTTCTATTTCACGTGGCCCCAAAGGAAGAAGTCGCAAGGTGTTAAATCACAAGATCTCGGTGGCCAATTATGTCACCCTCTTCGAGAGATAACACGGTCCGGAAATTTTCCCGCAGAAGATCAATGGTTTCGTTGCTCGTGTGGCACGTAGCGTCGTCTTGTTGAAAGTAAATGTTGTCGAGATCATTACTATCCAATTTCGGCCATAAAAAATAATTAATCATCTCTCGATAGCGCACTCCATTCACCGTAACTGTTGCTCCAGCCTCATATTGGCTACAGCAGCAATGTTCTCGGCTGTTATTGAGGGACATGCACGGGTTTTTATTCTTCACATCATAAACTTGTTCCAACGGCTCGAATTTTTTCACCAATTTCTTTATTGCGGTCCGACAAGGTGCTTCACGACGACCCAAAAATGTTTGAGTTTTACGAACCGTCTTTGCCAAATTTTCACCATTTTTATAGTGAATTTTAATAATTTCAATACGTTCTTGAAGCGTGTATCGTTCCATTTTTATTAATGGCGTAGTTTCTACTTGTCAAATGTCAAAAAATGACAGCTTCAAACGTGACATCTACCGAAATAGCGGGCTATTCAAAATAACACCTCTTATTGGAAAACCCTATACATGTCAAATCACCAACTACTGCAGCGTTGTCACATCTATGTTAAACGTATATCTATTAGGTGTACAAATAAGTTTCCGCGGTTTTTCATTTGACCTCGTCATCCCTCTCGAATTTCTTTCCCTAGAACTATCTCTTCAAGTTTAGAAATAGATAATAATCACTTGGGGTTGAATCTGCAGAATGTGGGGGATGAGGAAGCAATTCGAGGCGTAATTCTACCATTTTGCCAGCGTCTTTATTGATTTGTGAGCTGCAGCATTGTCTTGGAGGAAGAACCCTTTTTTCTTTGATAAATTTGGGAGATGATTCCTCGATCAAAATAAGCAGCCTCAGCTGCAGATTTTTTCACATTAAAGAAGTAAATCAAAAGCTCCCGCAAATGATGCTTATTCGGAATAAAACTTGACATTTTTGCACGAAAAAAATTACGTGATGCTGATACGGAATCACTAGTACTTTAAGGTTATGGTGTTGCCAGATGACTAAACTTGGGATATTACGTTTTACATCTGACAATTTCTCCATAACCTTCTGGTGGGGCCATCTTTTGACAAACCGCGAAACTTATTTGTACACCTAATACTTTCTTATTTTAAATGGAACTACCTATATTTTCATCAACGTATCGATTCAATACTAAATTGGCAGTATTACCTACTATAAAAAAATTTCTCTGCCGTGCACTGTTGCCAAGTTATGCACAAATTCTTGAAATTTCTGACATCTGAATTGCCAGTTTGGAAATGCAATATCTTGGTTATTTTTTATGCGAACAGAACCAAACTCAGCAATCACGTATTAGAGACTCCCAGCATTCATATGTTACATTCGGTATTTAGATACACCGTGAGATTTTGCTCTAAAAGTGTGGAACTTAAAATTGAAATATTTCGAGATTTTCAAATGGCAACCCATATTTGTTTTACAGTAATCTTTCACACAAATTTTTCTTTTCATCGTTTTTTACTCGAATAATTCAAGTTTTCACTGTAAATTTCGTATTTCATTCTTGATTTTGGTCAATTTAGGTTCCTATGAGTGATATGATGTAATAAACCCTCAAATTATTCAATAAACGTCTTCATATTTTCATTTTGTTTCAGGTATGATATGTGGTCTTGCAATCTACAATTTCACAATTATCAATATACCTTTTCCTTTGGCGCTATACAAGAAATTGTTGGAGGAACCTATTGGATTGGCTGACATGAAAGGTTTATCACCCACCGTGTATAATTCGTTGCAAGCAATTTTGGACTATCAGATGGATGATTTAGCAGAGGTTTTCGGGTTGAACTTTGAAATTAGCAAAGACGTTTACGGGGAAATAAGTTCTGTACCACTAAAACCGAATGGGAATAACATTCCTGTAACTCAGGAGAACAAGTAAGATTAACTGTTATTTTACAGATTTCCTGAAGTAAATCTGATTGTTCATTTCATCTAGATACTCAGATCAATAAAGGAACATAGATAGGCCCCAAGCGCCATTTCAGTGGAATGAATTTGAGGATAAGATATACAAAGCAAATGTTTGTTTTTGTTTTGAAATTTGACAGTTCGATATGAACGAAAGGCAGAGTCTTGCTTTTTTTAGGGGTACTGAAACGACATAAATATAACTTCTTTATAATCTGAGATCAATAGGAATTCTTTCAATAAATAATAAGCATGTTAAAATGAAGAATTACGAAAACTGGCGAGAATATCCAAAGTTAGGTTAAGGTATATAAACAGCAGGAGGGGAATATAAACATAGGAATCTTTTTTTTCATTTTTGCTTTCGTTTACATCCGACAAGGCCTATCTATAATTAATTTCAAGGAGATAACCAATAATAACTGCGGTTATCATTGGTTCAGCCCTTGGTTATTCCCTTTTTGTCCTAGAAGGAATAACAGCTTGAATGCGGTTTCTGGTTATTTGTCAATTGTCTATATAAGTTATATTTATATTTTTTATGTTTTATGCAATAAATACAAAATTCGATCAGCAAATGTAAATAATTATGCTGCAAAATATTAATGTTTGAAACGTGGATTCAATGTAACGATGAACATATGATTTTCAGAATGTTCCGCTTAACAAAAAAGAAATGATTCGAAGAGAAAATATTTTCGAAAAATATACAGGAGGACACTATCCAATAGATTTGAATTCACATCTATTAATAACGCTGAGATATTTGGCTACATCTAACACGTCATAGTGAAGTTTGCTATTAATAAAACTTTTTTTGGGAACTTAAACACAAATTCATAATTTTTTCTAACAGTCGAGAGCTTTAATTGTAACACAAAGTTTTCCATTATCCAAGTAAAGAAAGAATGTTTTGTTATACTCAAACAATATCAGCAATTTTCAAGAACTTCGGACAATTTTATTTTAAATAATATTAACAAGTCAGAAGCTTTTGGATGCGTCAATTTCCGAATCTAACTTAGAGATTTCAATAGATAAGTTTAATTCCTAAATTAATGAAAGTAAGCCGATAATTGAAATAGTTTTTTCAATATAAATCGTAACGTGGCTAAGCTCACGAATACATATGCTCCGTTAGTCAACAACTTTTGAAATGTGCCGCTTACAACCCTACTTTTTTAATAACCAGAAGTTTAACCCAGCTCTTGAGTCTGGTCATTTGCAGTTCAAATCAATGACGTCGAAGGGCTAATTCGTCATTACTTTGAACCAAAAATAACCAAAACCGCTTGAATGCAATTGGTTAACCAAAATGATAACCGGTTATCCGCTTGAAATCCATACTAATATTATAAATGCGAAAGTCTGTCTGTCTGTCTGTTACTCTTTCACGCCTAAACGGCTGAACGGATTTTGATGAAATTTGGTATGGTGATAGATGATAACCTAGAAATGGTCATAGGCTATAAAAAATCACGCCATCTTTCTTAGGGGGTGGGCAGTAGGCAGATAACTAAATTGAGTTAGTGATTTTTAGTCGTTTTTGTTGGGCTTTTTGCTCTTTCACGTCTAAACGGCTGAACAGATTCCGATGAAATTTAGTAAGGTAATAGATGGTTACCTAAAAACGGATATAAGATCAAAATGATCACGTTATCGTACTTATGGAGTAGGAAGTAGGCAGAAAACTGAATTGAGTTAGTGATTTCTTTATGGTTTTTGCTGGAAGTTTTGCTCTATCATGCCTAAACGGCTGAACGGATTTTGATGAAATTTAGTTAGGTGATAGATAGTAACCTAGAAAAGGATATGAGCTATTAATATTCATGCTATCTTACTTAAGGCGTAGGCAGTAGGCAGAAAACTAATTAAGTTAGTGATTTTTAATCGTTTGTTTTAAAAGTTTACCTCATTTATGCCTTAACGTCTGAACGGATTTTTATAAGACTTGGTTAATATAAGAATAGAGTCCTAGGCACGGTCACAGGCTACTTTTTACGGCGGGAAAATACCTCATTCCCGCGGAAATCTAGCGTGATCGTGTCAAGAAGCGCATGACGCCATAGCTACTGAAATGATTTTGATGTTTTTTTTAACTGAGTGTAACTAAGACTTCAAGTTAGTATTTGATCACTTTTCTAACTTAGAGGGTCGGTAGGCGCCATAATTTAGGGAATTTATGATAAAATTTTGATGCAACTGTCTTTATTTAACAGTTTTACTTGGATCGAAACTTAGCGACATTCCATCACACTACTTAACTTATAGGGTAGGAAGGTACAAAAATTCAGACTATTCAGACGTATGATTTAAGTGAATATTTTCGAAGATATTACCGTGCGAAGCCGGGGCGGGTCGCTAGTTCATTATAAACATATAGTCCGTTCACGAAAGGTTGAGCCGTCGGTTGGCCATGGAAATTTGGCATATTCCACTGTGTATATTGAAATTTAGGTTATGTTCTAGTCAGATTGATACGCAATGTTGTCAATATTGCATAGAGTTGTCTGATAACTCGCAATCTCGTCGAACGAGGCCGGTTACATTCGGCAACGTTGACTTTATTTTACTTTATGACAGCAAATTATGCCAACTTCAGATAAATAAAAAACGCCTACTATGTGCTCAACCTTTCGTGAACGGACTATAGATCTTTCTCTCATTTTTGCTTTGTTCACATCCGACAAGGCCTATCTATGTTTCTTTATTGATTTGAACATATACGACTAATTTTTTGGCTTTATGTTTTGCAGGCAAGAATACGTGGACCTATACATAGATTACGTTTTCAACACATCGGTCGAGAAAGAGTATACAGCATTTCACGAAGGATTCATGAAGGTGTGCGGTGGTAGAGTCCTGAAGCTGTTTCATTCTCACGAGTTGATGGCCGTCGTTATTGGAAATGAGAATTACGATTGGCACGCTCTCGAAGAACAGGCGGAATACAAAAACGGCTTTGAATCTTCCAGCCAAACTATAAGATGGTTTTGGGAAGTTTTGCATGAGATGAGTTTGCAAGATAAAAAGAAATTTTTGCTATTTTTGACTGGTAGTGACAGGATACCCATTCAGGGCATGAAGGCGATTAAGGTACGTGGATCATAGACTAACTAAACGGAGAATAGATGAGACACTAGTAGAACAAGCTTCAACGCCATCTTTTTTTGTACAACATAACTAATTCGTGAAAAAAGCTCAATTGAAAAAGGAATCTGTATCGTAAAGCTGCCTCAAAAAGAAATTCTGTAGTGCACATTTTGAATAGGTAGGTACACCCATATACAAGAGGCAAAAAGTTTTTGAAATTCAATTTCCAAAAGGAAATCAGAAATGGATTCGTGCAAGTATCGATGAGTGAGGAAATTTATTTTCATGAAAATAATACCTGCAACGAACTTTCATCTGATTTTTTTTGGAATCGAGAAATGAGGATCAATAATCAAATTCTGGATAGAATAAAAATTTATTAACTGAAATAGGTATCACCAATTGAAAATACAGATTTATTTCACAAATATCTAATCAATGAACTAATAATTGTATTGAAAACATTCTCAAAAACTAACAATAATGAATTCAATAATACAAAATATGAGTATTTACCTACTAAACTTATTCAATACATGAAAAACTTTTTTGAAAACTATCTTAATTCTTATAGGTAACAGAATATATATAATATATATTTTGAAATTACCTTTTTGCATCTCGATTTTCACATCCAATAACACAACACATCTTCACTCTTGCAGGCATATCGAAATTTATGATATTTCAAAAAGAACGTGTCAAACCACTCCTTGTGTCAGTTGACAATTCAAAGGTTTTTTGATAATAACGATTTTACATACTTACTATTTTCTCGATAGGATTTCCATGAATGCAACGACATCTAACTATCAAATTGAGAATAATTTTTTCGTGTATTAGTATCCTCCTCCGACAGATGGCGCGAAATATACGAGTGGCTCATCTATTTTATTAGTTTGTCTATGACGTGGATCTTTCTTTTCGGTTTTTCGATCTGTCTTAGTTTAGAAAATATGGGTACCCAACGTTTCAAAAAGGATCCATCTACACGTCGCTTTTTCCACTATAAAAACACCGAATTACTGCTTCAATTTAGTCTATAAATCACCATTGAAAATTCAAATAACGATTCGATAAGTTGTATTTTAGGTATAGTCAATAATTAAATTTGAATAAAAAGTTTATTCAGAATATTTTGAAAACGGTAGGTTAAAGAAGAAAGTGGTCAGTGGGGCGTTTGTAGAGAAATAATTTACCTATAAAACGAGGTATCAATCATTCTAATCGGATGAACAGAGACCGATTTATTCACAACGAAACATAAAAAAATGTATTTTTTCATCCGCTACCAAGTTTATTCGAAATATTTTGAAAACGGTAGGTTATAGAAGAAAGTGGTCAATAGGGCGTTTGTAGAGAATTAATTTACCTATAAAATGAGGTATCAATCATTCTAATCGGATGAACAGAGACCGATTTATTCACAACGAAACATAAAAAAATGTATTTTTTCATCTGCTACCAAGTTTATTCGAAATATTTTGAAAACGGTAAGTTATAGAAGAAAGTGGTCAATAGGGCGTTTGTAGAGAATTAATTTACCTATAAAATGAGGTATCAATCATTCTAATCGGATGAACAGAGACCGATTTATTTACAACGAAACATGAAAAAATGTATTTTTTCATCTGCTACCAAGTTTATTCGAAATATTTTGAAAACGGTAAGATATAGAAGAAAGTGGTCAATAGGGCGTTTGTAGAGAATTATTTTATCTATAAAATGAGGTATCATTCATTCTAATCGGATGAACAGAGACCGATTTATTTACAACGAAACTTTAAAAAATGTATATTTCATCTGCTACCAAGTTTATTCGAAATATTTTGAAAACGGTAAGTTTTAGGAGAAAGTGGTCAATAGGGCGTTTGTAGAGAATTACTGCACCTATGAAATGAGGTATCATTCATTCTGATGGATGAACAGAGACATATTTATTTACAACGAAACATGAATAAATTTTTTTTAATCTGTTACCAAGTTTATTCGAAATATTTCGGAAACGGTAGGTTATAGAAGAAAGTGGTCAATAGGGCGTTTGTAGAAAATTACTTTACCTATAAAATGAGGTATCAATCATTTCAATCGGATGAACAGAGACCGATTTATTTGCAACGAAGCATAAAAAAATGTATTTTTTTATCCGCTACCAAGTTTATTCGAAATATTTTGAAAACGGTAGGTTATAGAAGAAAGTGGTCGATAGGGCGTTTGTAGAGAATTACTTTACCTATAAAATGGGTATCAATCATTTCAATCGGATGAACAGAGACCGATTTATTTGCAA
The DNA here is from genome assembly GCA_013421045.1 of Propylea japonica. NCBI lineage: Eukaryota > Metazoa > Arthropoda > Insecta > Coleoptera > Coccinellidae > Propylea > Propylea japonica. The sequence goes on along the minus strand of CM024241.1, from coordinate 67,542,389 downwards.
CGAAGCATAAAAAAATGTATTTTTTTATCCGCTACCAAGTTTATTCGAAATATTTTGAAATCGGTAGGTTATAGAAGAAAGTGGTCAATAGGGCGTTTGTAGAGAATTACTTACCTATAAAATGAGGTATCAGAGATCGATTTATTTACAACGAAACATAAAAAAATTTTTTTTTTATCTGCTACCAAGTTTATTCGATATATTTTGAAAACGGTAGAAAGTGGTCAATAGGGAGTTTGTAGAGAATTACTTTACCTATAAAATGAGGTATCAATCATTCTAATCGGATGAACAGAGACCGATTTATTTACAACGAAACATGAAAAAATATTTTTTTATCTGCTACCAAGTTTATTCGAAATATTTTGAAAACGGTAGGTTATAGAAGAAAGTGGTCAATAGGGCGTTTGTAGGGAATTACTTTACCTATAAAATGAGGTATCAATCATTCTAATCGGATGAACAGAGACCGATTTATTTACAACGAAACATGAAAACAATTTTTTTTTTCATCTGCTACCAAGTTTATTCGAAATATTTTGAAAACGGTAGGTTATAGAAGAAAGTGGTCAATAGCGCGTTTGTAGAGAATCACTTAACCTATAAAATGATGTATCAATCATTCTAATCGGATGAACAGAGACCGATTTATTTTCAACAAAACATTGAAAAATGTATTTTTCTATCTGCTACCAAGTTTATTCAGAATATTTCGAAAACGGTAGGTTATAGAAGAAAGTGGTCAATAGGGCGTTTGTAGAAAATTACTTTACCTATAAATTGAGGTATCATTCATTCTGATCGGATGAACAGAAACCAATTTATTTAGAACGAAACATGAAAAACAAATTTTTTTCATCTGCTACCAAGTTTATTCAAAATATTCTGAAAACGGTGGGTTATAGAAGAAAGTGGTCAATAGGGCGTTTGTAGAGAATTACTTTACCCATAAAATGAGGTATCAATCATTCCAATCGGATGAACAGAGGTCGATTTATTTACAACGAAACATGAAAATAATTTTTTTTTTCATCTGCTACCAAGTTTATTCGAAATATTTTGAAAACGGTAGGTTAAAGAAGAAAGTGGTCAATAGCGCGTTTGTGGAGAATCACTTAACCTATAAAATGATGTATCAATCATTCTAATCGGATGAACAGAGACCGATTTATTTTCAACAAAACATTGAAAAATGTATTTTTCTATCTGCTACCAAGTTTATTCGGAATATTTTGAAAACGGTAGGTTATAGAAGAAAGTGGTCTATAGGGCGTTTGTAGAGAATTACTTTACCTATAAAATGAGGTATCAATCATTCTAATCGGATGAACAGAGACTGATTTATTTACAACGAAACATAAAAAAATGTATTTTTCTATCTGCTACCAAGTTTATTCGAAATATTTTGAAAACGGTAGGTTATAGAAGAAAGTGGTCAATAGGGCGTTTGTAGAGAATTACTTTGCCGATAAAATGAGGTATCAATCATTCTAATTGGATGAACAGAGACCGATTTAAGCGCAACGAAACATAAAAAAAAAATTTTTTTCATCTGCTACCAAGTTTATTCGGAATATTTCGAAACTGGTAGGTTATAGAAAAAAGTGGTCAATAGGGCGTTTGTAGAGAATTAAATTACCGATAAAATGAGGTATCAATCATTCTAATCGGATGAACAGAGACCGATTTAAGCGCAACGAAACATTAAAAAAATTTTTTTTTCTGCTACCAAGTTTATTCGGAATATTTCGAAACTGGTAGGTTATAGAAAAAAGTGGTCAATAGGGCGTTTGTAGAGAATTGAATTACCTATAAAATAAGGTATTAAACATTTCGATGTTTTTGCTTTAAATATTGAATATACCTGAAATAAAACTAATCGAATTATTATGTAAATTGTTTGATAAATAAATAAATAAATTGTTGATGGAGGTTTCTTTTGTATTTTACAGGAATTATTTGATGGTTGTATTCTCCTTGAAAAGGCCATAATAGGGCCGAAACATATGTCGGAGTAAATATATTTTATTAAAAGTAAATAACTTTTTACTGGTAAAACTGAGTGCTAGAAAAACCCAAGAAACCTCAATCAACAATTTATAGATTAAAGAGCACAAGAAAACCAAACAACGAAAAATAAATAAATAAATGTAATGTACGAAGGTAATTTATAGATTAAAATGGAGCAGTAATTCTATGTTTTTATAGTGGAAAAAGTGACGTGAAGATAAAACATTTCTGGAAGTTATGGAGCTCATATTTTCTAAACTAAAACAGACCGCCACCTGTTGGTGTCACTAATGTTGTTCAGGAAGACTCAATGAATACAATGACAGCATCTGATCGATATCTGTGACACTCGGAAATCTAAACATTTATTCTTCCTTCTTTGATTGATTAAATAGTGATTTATATTTGTTTTTATAGATCATCATACAAAAAACCAATGATGAGAAATACTTACCTGTGGCCCATACCTGCTTCAACCTGCTAGACCTTCCGGAATACAAGACCAAGGAAAGATTACGATATAAACTAATGCAAGCAATACAACAAACTGAAGGTTTCTCGCTTGTTTAGCCTTCATAATCAATAAACCCATGACTAAATTTCTGTTATGATGATCTTAAAGCAGTTTGTTATGTTAAGTGTGACCAGGATTCATCAATTTAAATTTCTAAAAGAATAAATAGTTTGTACACAAAAAGTTATGGGGTGTTGCAGACATTTTATTTTTTGAAGAATGCCTTATTCCTACTATTTTGTAAAATAATGTAGATAATAAAGTTTTTGTGTACAACTGTTTTTATGTTGAAGTGTGAAAGTGTTCTTTATTGATTGATAACATTTCAGAATCCCACTTGTTATTTAAATAACTCGAGATATAGATCTCATTAACGAATTTTACTATTTCTACTATAGTTCGTTGGCCATGGAAGTTGGCATATTCCACTGTGTGTATTAAAATTTTAAGTATCAGGATTTTCGTCCATGTTAATAATAATAAAAACAATTTATTCAGGAATTTGGACTTTAATGTTTTTGGTTAAATTTTCTTAAATCTTCACCAACGTTTCGGATTCAATTGATCCTTTATCAAGGCTAAAAAAGTGATAAATTACAGTTTAAAATTGCAGAGTTCGCCCTGGCGAGCCAGAACAGGTACCCACCTCGAATTTATCTCAATCTAACAAACATTTCTTAAGATCTATCATTTTTAAGGTGTTCTTTTCTGATTGTAATGTTTTATCTTTCTTTATGTTTTAATTTTAAATTGTGTGATCAATTTTACAACGTTATAAGGAAATTTCTTTTTTGTTTGGAAGTAGGTACGTGCATTTGTTGAATTTAAGAATTTTTAGGTTGGAGTATCGAACAATGTTTTGTTATTTTATCTTTTCACACGTTTCGTGATCTTAGTAGGCATCTGAACCTCCCCGCCCAGGCGACATCCGCATCACATGAACTAGAACATACAGAACACAAACAAATTTAAAATCAATCCACAAATCTAGATTATAGATACACTAAACAACCAATTTAATACACAATAAAATAATATTGTTTAATTTTGATTACATTTACCCCAACTCCCAACCCATTAATTGTATTGATATTGATTTCAAAAATGTATTCTTGATGAAAGATATAGTCAAAAATCCTATTTATCAGCCTTAACTCAAAGTTCCAACATTATTGTCCATTAAGCTATCATAAATCCTACTTAGGTGTTGAGTATCCTCTCTGAAGTTGACAGTATTAAAGGTTTTGATGTGAATCATTTCGCTTATTAGTCTTTTGTTGTAATGCTGCTCAATGTCCAATATTGTAACCCCCTCAAAATCAAATTTATGCCCTCTGTGTGAGTGTGTGCCGTCAGTGCCGTTTTTTGTGCATTGTCAAATTTCTTCGAGTCATTAGTGTGTTGTCTGATCCGTTCTTGAAGAAGTTGCTTTGTCTGACCTATGTAGCATTTTTGGCAATTAAAACATTCAATCTTATAGACCAGTTCTGATTGTTTCAAAATAGGTGTTTTGTCCTTTAATTTGGTGTAAAACAATTTTTATTATCTATTTTGTTATAAAACGCAGCTGTGCAATTGTGTTCTCTGAAAATTTTATTAATTTTATATGATAGAATTGGATAGTAGACTAACCTAGAGAATTTCCTTAACGTAGTCTGTGATGATGTTATTAGTTGATGTGGTCTGTCTGTATTCTCCTGAGTGTCAACATTTGATGTAGTTGATCGTTTTATTTTCCGATAGTTATTGATGCATGTTTTTACATAATGTATTGGGTAGTTATTACTTATCAGTATTTCAGTGACCTTTTGGAGATTTTCCGAATGATATTCTTCATTACTTAACATTACTGCTCTATTAAGAAAATTTAACCAAAAACATTAAAGTCCAAATTCCTGAATAAATTGTTTTTATTAAAATTTTAAGTTATGTTGTTTATTTTCTTGTCAGATTGATACGCAATGTTGTCAATAACTCTCAAATTATGTAACTTACAGAAATGATGTGAGTGTTGTTTTGTAGCTTGTGTCCTTGCGTGTTAAATCATTGAAAAAAATTATACTTCAATGTGCTAGTTCTTGTACTATTGCGGATTACTGAGAAAATCAGTACATACATATTTTCACTATGAACTTTTCAAATAATTTTTTTATGGCGTTTTCAAGTTGAATGTTTTTATCTACTATATAAAAATAAGTCGGGTTTTCCTCCCTGACGCTTTAACTACAGAACGCACGAACCGATTTCAACGGTTTTGCATTCGTTGGAAAGGTCTCGGGCTCCGCGAGGTTTGTAGCAAAGAAAATTCAGGAAAAATTTCGAGATATCGAGAAGAACGTGGTAAGAAGAAATTGGTAAATTTCTGACATTCTGAAAATTTCATTATTTATGACATCGAATTCAATGACAATTGTCAAGTCCCTTACGAGAGGGAAGTGCTTCCAAAAATGTCCTCATTTCAGAAGAAAAAGGCCAGATCCTAATGAAACAACGTATGAATATCGTATTTTAATCGTTTTATAACGGTTATTTCTAAACATATTGGTTCCAGAAACTATGAAATTATGAGGAAGTACGTGACAATTTTCAATTCAGTTTAGAGGTAAAAAAGCTCTAGGAAATTTGCAATTTTGAGAAAGAAAACGAACAGATCCGAATCAAACAAGGTACGAATATCGTTTTTGAGTAGTTCTATAACGTTTATGAATGAAGATATTCTGAAATAACCAGGAAGAACAAAATATTTTTGACATAGGTACGTCTGATGTAAACATTTGTTCGTTTCGAGTGGAAAACGTTATTTGAATAGGTACGTCCATATGAAATCATCAACTTCAACGTTCATTCAACGAATTCCTAACATTTCAGCCATCAAAAGCATCATTTCAGGTCGCAGTGATATTTGAGGCTTCTACTGAACCGAATTTCTCTTTTCACTGACAAATAACGTAATGAGAACAAAATTCGGCGATTATTCGTATTTTAGAAAAAAATACGCCAGGAAATGATACTAAACTGTATGTATTATGATAGTTATGGATATTTCAATATATTTTTTCGATTTCCTGATATGTTTACATGTCTTTTGATTCATAATAAAACCCGTTGAAGTCTGAGATAAACAGTCGTCACGTGTAACCAGGCAAGTGGTGTAACGACTAACTTCTAGGTGTGTGGACCCGGTACTCTACCGGGTTCGAATTCCCTTTCGTGGCATGTTCTGCTTTTTCTGGATAAGAAAATTGTTTCCAGATTCAAAGAAAGCTGATGAAAATAATTCAACATTTTCATGTGCATGTTTTATATAGATACGTTTAGATATATATAATGTTATGTTGTTGAAACAAAACAAGATGTGTTCTTATTCTGAAAACAAGTATTATTTATTAAATACCATCAGTAATCTACATATATCTTAACAAACCTGAAAACAAGAAACTACATTCAATGTTCGTATTCACAACTTTTGACAATAATGAAATTTCAATTTGACAAATATATAAACACCGACGACTTTGTTCGAAAATAAAAAAACACTTTAAGAAAGTGTAAGCTTTCTTACATCTTCCCTATTGAAGGGGCTTTTAAATTTCGAGTGATTTGTTATAGGAGGTGGGATTTTAAATATAGATACGTTACTTAGGATTCATACGGGGTGCTCCTATAAACATGTCGAATATTTTGAATTTCTGCATTATTACAGGGACATTTCAACAGAAACGAAGAAGTTTTTGAATTTCAAATGATTTACTATCGATGGTGGTTGGATTTATACAGGGTCTTTCAATAAAAATGATTTACTTAAAACGGTAGATCTACTGGCCTGACTAGAAAATCATTGTTTGTCACATGGACAGTTATACGTTGCGTGTTCACGAGTTGGGAAACCATCCGCTTTGTTTGTGTTAACGTCAAACCATAAAACAAAAATATGGTTAACCAAAGAGCACTTCAAAAAAAAACGTACAACGCTTCAATTCAGTATTTACTTCGGATTCACTTTCATTTATTTAGAGAAGTTCAACTAAATAACACTTCATTTTTGTAATCGAATGAATTCATTACTGCTGTGAAATTAAATAAAAGTTTTCCTTTTCAAATATGAAAAAAAAATTTTTTTCTTCATCTTTTCTCCTTTTTTTTTTCTTTCATCTTTTAATCACCAAACGAAATTTTACATAACACGAAGCCATGTGGTGGCGAAACGGAGTTCGCCTGGTTTGCTAGTATTGTTATATTTCAATGAAAGGTGGTAGTATCATCTTTCAAAAAACATTTTTTTTTCATATCTGTAGAACCTTTATGTCCAAAGAAATCGATATTATTTGGAAGGGTCAACGAAAATAAAAATGTAAATTTGAAATGGGGGCTACTCCAAAACTAAGGGGGGTAAACTTCCAAGTTTGGGTGTTTTTGTTGATAATATTAGGTATATTTGATGACCTTAAATTATCGCTAAGTCATGACCAAAAACACTGTATATGTTTGTTTTTATTTTGAAATTTGACATTTCCACATAAACGAAAAGCAGAGTCGTACTTTTTTAAGGGTTATTGACAGGAAATCCATATCTATTGAAATAAAGGACATCAACGATTCGAGAACCGGGGACGAGAAAAGGATTAGCAAAAAAAGAGAAAATTTTAAGGGTAAGTAAAAAGCTTTGGAATATGAGTTATCTTTTAGGGTAGGTCAGGTTTTTCGTGTAAAAAATTGGTTTACTTAGTTTCTCAAAGATAAACCAACATAACTTAAAACTTTATTCAAAAAATATAAAAAAAACCTAGTCATTGAAAACAAATATGAAATAGATTAATAATGTTAAACATTTAGCTCAAAAATAAACTAAACAATTTGATTTTTGAATTTATTTATCAATGTTTTGGATGGTATATGGAAATTTTTGTAATTTCGTTTGTGGTATATTGTGGTTACTTGAATGTTTTTATTCATATTTTCGGATTATAAGGGACATTTGCAGTCCTTTCACACCTTTCAAAAGAGGAAAGGACAGAGGTTCAGAATAAAGGGCCGTCCTTTGAAATGAAGGACGGTTGGCAACCCTGATCTGAGACTGGGACCAAACGTAGAGCAACCGGAACCGATGAAACCTTTACCTCTATGGATAACACTCGAAGAATGGGAGGACTAGAATAAATAATTGACCCTCAGGAGTAAAAAAATTACTTCTTGCTCTGAGAATTGACACATTGACAGCAACATGCCTGAAATTTTTATGCTGTAAAAGGGTTAATCAAAAACTCAAATTGATCTGTTTGAGATCCGTTTCACTGTAGTTCAACCTTATATGAATAGCAAAATTATTTGTTATCATACAGGCTGAATTTAAATTGAATAAACGAACTCTGATATCCAGGTGTGACGAATCCACTAGTAAAATAGATCTATTCGATCTAGGGCACTTTTATTCCATTACTTATGTACATAATTAGTTTTATCTAATAAAACATTCGACAATTATTACCATTGGAATACAATATTCGGTATTTATCTTAGAATATGATCATTTTGTTGATAAAAAAGATTATTTTCCGATAAAAATCCCATCATAACCGATAAAATGAAGCATCACGCCTCTAATTCAATAACGTGAGTCCGTGCATCTAGTTCATCATGATATTAAAAGTGATTTCCATAGCAATCTCTTTTGCTCTTGTTTTACAAGCAGTAAATGCAGGAAGTGAGTAGTTCCATATTTGTGATGTTTATCTGTTTCTCTTTATTGAGTGTGTGAAATCACAATTAATCATTGACCACTTTTTTCTAAAACCAACCGTTCTCAAAATATTCTGAATAAATTTGGTAGCGGATGAAAAAAAAATTTTTTTCATGTTTCGTTGCGAATAAATCGGTATTTGTTCATACGATTGAAATGAATGATACCTCATTTTATAGGTAGTTCAATTCTCTACAAACGCCCTATTGACCACTTTTTTCTAGAACCTACCGTTTTGAAAATATTCCGAATAAACTTGGTAGGGGATAAAAATTTTTTTTTTCATGTTTCGTTGCGAATAAATCGGTATCTGTTCATCCGATTGAAATGAATGATACCTCATTTTATAGGTAAATTAATTCTCTACAAACGCCCTATTGACCACTTTCTTCTAGAACCCACCGTTTTCAAAATATTCCGAATAAACTTGGTAGCGGATAAAAAAAAATTTTTTTCATGTTTCGTTGCGAATAAATCGGTATCTGTTCATCCGATTGAAATGAATGATACCTCATTTTATAGGTAGTTCAATTCTCTACAAACGCCCTATTGACCACTTTTTTCTAGAACCTACCGTTCTCGAAATATTCCGAATAAAATTGTAAAGGGGATAAAAATTTTTTTTTTGTTTCGTTGCGGATAAATCGGTCTCTGATCATCCGATTAGAATGCTGATACTCTGTAGATGATACTCCGTGGACGATACTCCATTGATGATACTCCGTAGATGATACTCCGTGGATGATACTCTGTAGATGATACTCCGTAGCTGATACTCTGTAGATGATACTCCGTAGATGATACTCGTAGATGACACTCTGAAGATGATACTCCGAAGATGATACTCTGTAGATGATACTCAGTAGATGATACTCTTCTAGATGATACTCTGTAGATAATACTCCGTAGATGATACTCCGTAGATAATACTCAGTAGATGATACTCTGAAGATGATACTCCGTAGATGATACTCAGTAGATAATACTCCGTAGATGATACTCCGTAGATGATACTCCGTAGATGATACTCCGTAGATGATACTCCGTAGATGATACTCCGTAGATAATACTTGGTGGATGATACTCTGTAGATAATACTCCGTAGATGATACTCCGTAGATAATACTCCGTAGATGATACTCCGTAGATAATACTTCGTGGATGATACTCTGTAGATGATACTCTGTAGATAATACTCCGTAGATGATACTCCGTAGATAATACTTCGTGAATGATACTCCGTAGATAATACTTCGTGGATGATACTCTGTAGATGATACCCCGTAGATAATAATTCGTGAATGATACTCCGTAGATGATACAGAGTATCTACGTAGTATTATCTACGGAGTATCATCTACAGAGTATCATCTACAGAGTTTCATCTACTGAGTATCATCTACGGAGTATCATCTACTGAGTATCATCCACGAAGTATTATCTACGGAGTATCATCCACGAAGTATTATCTACGGAGTATCATCCACGAAGTATTATCTACGGAGTATCATCTACGGAGTATTATCTACAGAGTATCATCCACGAAGTATTATCTACGGAGTATCATCTACAGAGTATTATCTACGGAGTATCATCTACGGAGTATTATCTACGGAGTATCATCTACAGAGTATCATCTACTGAGTATCATCTACGGAGTATCATCTACAGAGTATCATCTACAGAGTTTCATCTACTGAGTATCATATACGGAGTAACATCTACAGAGTATCATCTACGGAGTATCATTACGGAGTATCATCTACTGAGTATCATCCACGAAGTATTATCTACGGAGTATCATCCACGAAGTATTATCTACGGAGTATCATCTACGGAGTATTATCTACAGAGTATCATCCACTAAGTATTATCTACGGAGTATCATCTACGGAGTATTATCTACGGATTATCATCTACGGAGCATCATCTACTGAGTATCATCTACTCAGTATCATCTACGGGGTATCATCTACAGAGTATCTTGTCTTGTCTTCGACAGTTTGTCGTCGACAACTTAATACAGAGTTTCATCTACGGAGTATCATCCACGGAGTATTATCTACGGAGTATTATCTACGGAGTATCATCTACGGAGTATTATCTACAGAGTATCATCCACGAAGTATTATCTACGGAGTATCATCTACGGAGTATTATCTACGGAGTATCATCTACGGAGTATTATCTACGGAGTATCATCTACAGAGTATCATCTACGGAGTATCATCTACAGAGTATCATCTACGGAGTATTATCTACTGAGTATCATCTACAGAGTATCATCTACAGAGTTTCATCTCTACTGAGTATCATCTACTGAGTATCATCTACGGAGTAACATCTACAGATTATCATCTACGGAGTATCATTACGGAGTATCATCTACTGAGTATCATCCACGAAGTAATTTCTACGGAGTATCATCCACGAAGTATTATCTACGGAGTATTATCTACAGAGTATCATCCACTAAGTATTATCCACGAAGTATTATCTACGGAGTATTATCTACGGAGTATCATCTACGGAGTATTATCTACAGAGTATCATCAACTCAGTATCATCTACGGCGTATCATCTACGGAGTATCATCTGCGGAGTATCATCTGCGGAGTATCATCTACGCAGTATCATCTACGGAGTATCATCTACAGAGTATCTTGTCTTGTCTTCGACAGTTTGTCGTCGACAACTTAATACGGAGTTTCATCTACGGAGTATCATCCACGAAGTATTATCTACGGAGAATAATCTACGGAGTATTATCTACAGAGTATCATCTACAGATTGTCACCTACGGAGTATCATCTACAGAGTATCATCTACGGAGTATAATCTACAGAGTATCATATACAGAATATTATCTACGGAGTATCATCTACAGAGTATCATTTACGGAGTGTTATCAACTTGTCGTCGACAGTGTGTCTTCGACAGTTTGTCGTCGACAACTTGATACAGAGTATCATCTACGGAGTATCATCTACAGAGTATCATCTACGGAGTATCATCTACAGAGTATCATCCACGGAGTATCATCTGCGGAGTATCATCTACGGAGTATCGTCCACGGAGTATCATCTACAGAGTATCAGCAACGGAGTATCATCCAAGGAGTATCATCTACGGAGTATTATCTGTCAATAATACTTGGTAGCAGATGAAAAAATACATTTTTTCACCGTAGATGTGAAATATTGTTTTGATAATATTCCGTGATAATATTCTGTTTATAATATTCCACGATCAAATTCTGTTGATGATATTCTGTTGATAATATTTCAAGATGATATTCTGATACTTTGTAGCAGATAAAAAAATCGGATGAACAGATACCGATTTATTCGCAACGAAACATGAAAAAAATTTTTTTCATCCGCTACCAAGTTTATTCGGAATATTTTGAGAACGATAGGTTCTGGAATAAAGTGGTTAATAGGGCGTTTGTAGAGAATTAATTCACCTATAAAATGAGATATCATTCATTTCAATCGGATGAACAGATACCGATTTATTCGCAACGAAACATGAAAAAAATTTTTTTTCATCCGCTACCAAGTTTATTCGAAATATTTTGAGAACGGTAGGTTCTAGAAGAAAGTGGTCAATAGGGCGTTTGTAGAGAATTAATTTACCTATAAAATGAGATATCATTCATTTCAATCGGATGCACAGATACCGATTAATTCGCAACGAAACATGAAACAAATTTTTTTTTCATCCCCTACAAAGTTTATTCGAAATATTTTGAGAACGGTAGGTTCTAGAAAAAAGTGGTCAATAGGGCGTTTGTAGAGAATTAAATTACCTATAAAATGAGGTGTCATTCATTTCAATCGGATGAACAGATACCGATTTATTCGCAACGAAACATGAAACAATTTTTTTTCATCCGCTACCAAGTTTATTCGAAATATTTTGAGAACAGTAGGTTCTAGAAAAAAGTGGTCAATAGGGCGTTTGTAGAGAATTAAATTACCTATAAAATGAGGTGTCATTCATTTCAATCGGATGAACAGATACCGATTTATTCGCAACGAAACATGAAACAAATTTTTTTTCATCTGCTACCAAGTTTATTCGGAATATTTTGAGAACGGTAGGTTCTAGAAGAAAGTGGTCAATAGGGCGTTTGTAGAAAATTAAATTACCTATAAAATGAGGTGTCATTCATTTCAATCGGATGAACAGATACCGATTTATTCGCAACGAAACATGAAACAAATTTTTTTTCATCTGCTACCAAGTTTATTCGGAATATTTTGAGAACGGTAGGTTCTAGAAGAAAGTGGTCAATAGGGCGTTTGTAGAAAATTAAATTACCTATAAAATGAGGTGTCATTCATTTCAATCGGATGAACAGATACCGATTTATTCGCAACGAAACATGAAACAATTTTTTTTTTCATCCCCTACAAAGTTTATTCGAAATATGTTGAGAACGGTAGGTTCTAGAAAAAAGTGGTCAATAGGGCGTTTGTAGAGAATTAAATTACCTATAAAATGAGGTGTCACTCATTTCAATCGGATGAACAGGTACCGATTTATTCGCAACGAAACATGAAACAAATTTTTTTTTCATCCCCTACAAGTTTATTCGAAATATTTTGAGAACGGTAGGTTCTAGAAAAAAGTGGTCAATAGGGCGTTTGTAGAGAATTAAATTACCTATAAAATGAGGTGTCACTCATTTCAATCGGATGCACAGATACTGATTTATTAGCAACGAAACATGAAACAAATTTTTTTTCATCTGCTACCAAGTTTATTCGAAATATTTTGAGAACGGTAGGTTCTAGAAAAAAGTGGTCAATAGGGCGTTTGTAGAGAATTAAATTACCTATAAAATGAGGTGTCATTCATTTCAATCGGATGAACAGATACCGATTTATTCGCAACGAAACATGAAACAATTTTTTTTTTCATCTGCTACCAAGTTTATTCGAAATATTTTGAGAACGGTAGGTTCTAGAAAAAAGTGGTCAATAAGGCGTTTGTAGAGAATTAAATTACCTATAAAATGAGGTGTCATTCATTTCAATCGGATGAACAGATACCGATTTATTCGCAACGAAACATGAAACAAATTTTTTTTCATCTGCTACCAAGTTTATTCGAAATATTTTGAGAACGGTAGGTTCTAGAAAAAAGTGGTCAATAGGGCGTTTGTAGAGAATTAAATTACCTATAAAATGAGGTGTCATTCATTTCAATCGGATGAACAGATACCGATTTATTCGCAACGAAACATGAAACAAATTTTTTTTCATCTGCTACCAAGTTTATTCGAAATATTTTGAGAACGGTAGGTTCTAGAAAAAAGTGGTCAATAGGGCGTTTGTAGAGAATTAAATTACCTATAAAATGAGGTGTCATTCATTTCAATCGGATGAACAGATACCGATTTATTCGCAACGAAACATGAAACAAATTTTTTTTCATCCGCTACCAAGTTTATTCGAAATATTTTGAGAACGGTAGGTTCTAGGAAAAAGTGGTCAATAGGGCGTTTGTAGAGAATTAAATTACCTATAAAATGAGGTGTCATTCATTTCAATCGGATGAACAGATACCGATTTATTCGCAACGAAACATGAAACAAATTTTTTTTTCATCCCCTACAAAGTTTATTCGAAATATTTTGAGAACGGTAAGTTCTAGAAAAAAGTGGTCAATAGGGCGTTTGTAGAGAATTAAATTACCTATAAAATGAGGTGTCATTCATTCCAATCGGATGCACAGATACCGATTTATTCGCAACGAAACATGAACAAATTTTTTTTCATCTGCTACCAAGTTTATTCGAAATATTTTGAGAACGGTAGGTTCTAGAAAAAAGTGGTCAATAGGGACCTATAAAATGAGGTGCCATTCATTCCAATCGTATGAACAGATACCGATTTATTGGCAACGAAACATGAAAAACTTTTTTTTTCCGTCCCCTACAAAGTTTATTCGAAATATTTTGAGAACGGCAAGTTCTAGAAAAAAAGTGGTCAATAGGGCGTTTGTAGAGAATTAAATTACCTATAAAATGAGGTGTCATTCATTTCAATCGGATGAACAGATACCGATTTATTCGCACGAAACATGAAAACAAATTTTTTTTCTCATCCCCTACAAAGTTTATTCGAAATATTTTGAGAACGGTAGGTTCTAGAAAAAAGTGGTCAATAGGGCGTTTGTAGAGAATTAATTACCTATAAAATGAAGTGTCATTCATTTCAATCGGATGAACAGATACCGATTTATTCGCAACGAAACATGAAACAAATTTTTTTTTCATCCCCTACAAAGTTTTATTTCGAAATATTTTGAGAACGGTAGGTTCTAGAAAAAAGTGGTCAATAGGGCGTTTGTAGAGAATTAAATTACCTATAAAATGAGGTGTCATTCATTTCAATCGGATGAACAGCTACCGATTTATTCGCAACGAAACATGAAACAAATTTTTTTTCATCTGCTACCAAGTTTATTCGAAATATTTTGAGAACGGTAGGTTCTAGAAAAAAGTGGTCAATAGGGCGTTTGTAGAGAATTAAATTACCTATAAAATGAGGTGTCACTCATTTCAATCGGATGAACAGATACCGATTTATTCGCAACGAAACATGAAACAAATTTTTTTTTCATCCCCTACAAAGTTTATTCGAATATTTTGAGAACGGTAGGTTCTAGAAGAAAGTGGTCAATAGGGCGTTTTTGTAGAGAATTAAATTACCTATAAAATGGGTGTCATTCATTTCAATCGGATGAACAGATACCGATTTATTCGCAACGAAACATGAAACAAATTTTTTTCATCTGCTACTAAGTTTTATTCGAAATATTTTGAGAACGGTAGGTTTCTAGAAAAAGTGGTCAATAGGGCGTTTGTATAGAATTAAATTACCTATAAAATGAGGTGTCATTCATTTCATCGGATGAACAGGTACCGATTTATTCGCAACGAAACATGAAACAAATTTTGTTTCAATCCCCTACAAAGTTTATTCGAAATATTTTGAGAACGGTAGGTTCTAAGAAAGTGGTCAATAGGGCGTTTGTAGAGAATTAAATTACCTATAAAATGAGGTGTCATTCATTTCAATCGGATGCACAGATCCCGATTTATTCGCAACGAAACATGAAACAAATTTTTTTTCATCTGCTACCAAGTTTATTCGAAAATTTTGAGAACGGTAGGTTCTAGAAAAAAAGTGGTCAATAGGGCGTTTGTAAAGAATTAAATTACCTATAAAATGAGGTGTCATTCATTCCAATCGGATGAACAGATACCGATTTATTCGCAAACGAAACATGAAACAAATTTTTTTTCATCCCCTACAAGTTTATCCGAATATTTTGAGAACGGTTGGTTCTAGAAAAAAGTGGTCAATAGGCGTTTTGTAGAGAATTAAATTACCTATAAATGGGGTGTCATTCATTTCAATCGGATGAACAGATACCGATTTATTCGCAACGAAACATGAAACAATTTTTTCATCTGCTACTAAGTTTATTCGAAATATTTTGAGAACGGTAGGTTCTAGAAAAAAGTGGTCAATAGGGCGTTTGTAGAGAATTAAATTACCTATAAAATGAGGTGTCATTCATTGCAATCGGATGAACAGATACCGATTTATTCGCAACGAAACATGAAACAAATTTTTTTTCATCTGCTACCAAGTTTATTCGAAATATTTTGAGAACGGTAGGTTCTAGAAAAAAGTGGTCAATAGGGCGTTTGTAGAGAATTAAATTACCTATAAAATGAGGAGTCATCATTTCAATCGGATGAACAGATACGATTTATTCGCAACGAAACATGAAACAAATTTTTTTTTCATCTGCTACCAAGTTTATTATTCGAATATTTTGAGAACGGTAGGTTCTAGAAAAAAGTGGTCAATAGGGCGTTTGTAGAGAAATTAAATTACCTATAAAATGAGGTGTCACTCATTTCAATCGGATGAAACAGGTACCGATTTATTCGCAACGAACCATGAAACAAATTTTTTTTTTCATCCCCTACAAAGTTTATTCGAAATATTTTGAGAACGGTAGGTTCTAGAAAAAAGTGGTCAATAGGGCGTTTGTAGAGAAATAAATTACCTATAAAATGAGGTGTCACTCATTTCAATCGGATGAACAGATACCGATTTATTCGCAACGAAAATGAAACAAACAATTTTTTTTTTCATCCCCTACAAAGTTTATTCGAAAATTTTGAGAACGGTAGGTTCTAGAAAAGTGGTCAATAGGGCGTTTTGTAGAGAATTAAATTACCTATAAAATGAGGTGTCATTCATTTCAATCGGATGAACAGGTACCGATTTATTCGCAACGAAACATGAAACAAATTTTTTTTTTCATCCCCTACAAAGTTTATTCGAATATTTTGAGAACGGTAGGTTCTAGAAAAAAGTGGTCAATGGGGCGTTTGTAGAGAATTAAATTACCTATAAAATGAGGTGTCACTCATTTCAATCGGATGCACAGATACCGATTTATTAGCAACGAAACATGAACAAATTTTTTTTTCATCTGCTACCAAGTTTATTCGAAATATTTTGAGAACGGTAGGTTCTAGAAAAAAGTGGTCAATAGGGCGTTTGTAGAGAATTAAATTACCTATAAAATGAGGTGTCATTCATTTCAATCGGATGAACAGATACCGATTTATTCGCAACGAAACATGAAACATTTTTTTTTTCATATGCTACCAAGTTTATTCGAAATATTTTGAGAACGGTAGGTTCTAGAAAAAAGTGGTCAATAGGGCGTTTGTAGAGATTAAATTACCTATAAATGAGGTGTCATCATTTCAATCGGATGAACAGATACCGATTTATTCGCAACGAAACATGAAACAAATTTATTCGTTTATTCGAATATTTTGAGAACGGTAGGTTCTAGAAAAAAGTGGTCAATAGGGCGTTTGTAGAGAATTAAATTACCTATAAAATGGGGTGTCATTCATTTCAATCGGATGAACAGATACCGATTTATTCGCAACGAAACATGAAACAAATTTTTTTCATCTGCTACCAAGTTTATTCGAAATATTTTGAGAACGGTAGGTTCTCGAAAAAAGTGGTCAATAGGGCGTTTGTAGAGAATTAAATTACCTATAAAATGAGGTGTCATTCATTTCAATCGGATGAACAGATACCGATTTATTCGCAACGAAACATGAAACAAATTTTTTTTCATCTGCTACCAAGTTTATTCGAAATATTTTGAGAACGGTAGGTTCTAGAAAAAAGTGGTCAATAGGGCGTTTGTAGAGAATTAAATTACCTATAAAATGAGGTGTCATTCATTTCAATCGGATGAACAGATACCGATTTATTCGCAACGAAACATGAAACAAATTTTTTTTTCATCCCCTACAAAGTTTATTCGAAATATTTTGAGAACGGTAGGTTCTAGAGAAAAGTGGTCAATAGGGCGTTTGTAGAGAATTAAATTACCTATAAAATGAGGTGTCATTCATTTCAATCGGATGCACAGATACCGATTTATTCGCAACGAAACATGAAACAAATTTTTTTTCATCTGCTACCAAGTTTATTCGAAATATTTTGAGAACGGTAGGTTCTAGAAAAAAGTGGTCAATAGGGCGTTTGTAGAGAATTAAATTACCTATAAAATGAGGTGTCATTCATTTCAATCGGATGAACAGATACCGATTTATTCGCAACGAAACATGAAACAAATTTTTTTTTTCATCCCCTACAAAGTTTATTCGAAATATTTTGAGAACGGTAGGTTCTAGAAAAAGTGGTCAATAGGGCGTTTGTAGAGAATTAAATTACCTATAAAATGAGGTGTCATTCATTTCAATCGGATGAACAGATACCGATTTATTCGCAACGAAACATGAAACAAATTTTTTTTTCATCCCTTACAAAGTTTATTCGAAATATTTTGAGAACGGTAGGTTCTAGAAAAAGTGGTCAATAGGGCGTTTGTAGAGAATTAAATTACCTATAAAATGAGGTGTCATTCATTTCAATCGGATGAACAGCTACCGATTTATTCGCAACGAAACATGAAACAATATTTTTTTTCATCTGCTACCAAGTTTATTCGAAATATTTTGAGAACGGTAGGTTCTAGAAAAAAGTGGTCAATAGGGCGTTTGTAGAGAATTAAATTACCTATAAAATGAGGTGTCACTCATTTCAATCGGAAGAACAGATACCGATTTATTCGCAACGAAACATGAAACAAATTTTTTTTTCATCCCCTACAAAGTTTATTCGGAATATTTTGAGAACGGTAGGTTCTAGAAGAAAGTGGTCAATTGGGCGTTTGTAGAGAATTGAATTACCTATAAAATGAGGTGTCTTTCATTTCAATCGGATGAACAGATACCGATTTATTCGCAACGAAACATGAAAAAAATTTTTTTTCCGTCCCCTACAAAGTTTATTCGAAATATTTTGAGAACGGTAAGTTCTAGAAAAAAGTGGTCAATAGGGCGTTTGTAGAGAATTAAATAACCTATAAAATGAGGTGTCATTCATTTCAATCGGATGAACAGATACCGATTTATTCGCAACGAAACATGAAACAAATTTTTTTTCATGCCCTACAAAGTTTATTTGAAATATTCTGAGAACGATAGGTTCTAGAAAAAAATGGTCAATAGGGCGTGTGTGGAGAATTAATTTACCTATAAAATGAGGTACCATTCATTTCAATCGGATCCACAGATACCGATTTATTCGCAACGAAACATGAAACAAATTTTTTTTCATCTGCTACCAAGTTTATTCGAAATATTTTGAGAACGGTAGGTTCTAGAAAAAAGTGGTCAATAGGGCGTTTGTAGAGAATTAAATTACCTATAAAATGAGGTGTCATTCATTTCAATCGGATGAACAGATACCGATTTATTCGCAACGAAACATGAAACAAATTTTTTTTTCATCCCTTACAAAGTTTATTCGAAATATTTTGAGAACGGTAGGTTCTAGAAAAAAGTGGTCAATAGGGCGTTTGTAGAGAATTAAATTACCTATAAAATGGGGTGTCATTCATTTCAATCGGATGAACAGATACCGATTTATTCGCAACGAAACATGAAACAAATTTTTTTTCATCTGCTACCAAGTTTATTCGAAATATTTTGAGAACGGTAGGTTCTAGAAAAAAGTGGTCAATAGGGCGTTTGTAGAGAATTAAATTACCTATAAAATGAGGTGTCACTCATTTCAATCGGATGAACAGGTACCGATTTATTCGCAACGAAACATGAAACAAATTTTTTTTCATCTCCTACAAAGTTTATTCGAAATATTTTGAGAACGGTAGGTTCTAGAAAAAAGTGGTCAATAGGGCGTTTGTAGAGAATTAAATTACCTATAAAATGAGGTGTCATTTATTTCAATCGGATGAACAGATACCGATTTATTCGCAACGAAACATGAAACAAAATTTTTTTTCATCCCCTACAAAGTTTATTCGAAATATTTTGAGAACGGTAAGTTCTAGAAAAAAGTGGTCAATAGGGCGTTTGTAGAGAATTAAATTACCTATAAAATGAGGTGTCATTCATTTCAATCGGATGAACAGATACCGATTTATTCGCAACGAAACATGAAACAATTTTTTTTTCGTCCCCTACAAAGTTTATTCGAAATATTTTGAGAACGGTAAGTTCTAGAAAAAAGTGGTCAATAGGGCGTTTGTAGAGAATTAAATTACCTATAAAATGAGGTGTCATTCATTTCAATCGGATGAACAGATACCGATTTATTCGCAACGAAACATGAAACAAATTTTTTTTTCATCCCTTACAAGTTTATTCGAAATATTTTGAGAACGGTAGGTTCTAGAAAAAAGTGGTCAATAGGGCGTTTGTAGAGAATTAAATTACCTATAAAATGAGGTGTCATTCATTTCAATCGGATGAACAGATACCGATTTATTCGCAACGAAACATGAAACAAATTTTTTTTTCATCTGCTACCAAGTTTATTCGAAATATTTTGAGAACGGTAGGTTCTAGAAAAAAGTGGTCAATAGGGCGTTTGTAGAGAATTAAATTACCTATAAATGAGGTGTCACTGATTTCAATCGGATGAACAGATACCGATTTATTCGCAACGAAACATGAAACAAATTTTTTTTTCATCCCTACAAAGTTTATTCGAAATATTTTGAGAACGGTAGGTTCTAGAAGAAAGTGGTCAATAGGGCGTTTGTAGAGAATTAAATTACCTATAAAATGAGGTGTCATTCATTTCAATCGGATGAACAGGTACCGATTTATTCGCAACGAAACATGAAACAAATTTTTTTTTCATCTCCTACAAAGTTTATTCGAAATATTTTGAGAACGGTAAGTTCTAGAAAAAAGTGGTCAATAGGGCGTTTGTAGAGAATTAAATTACCTATAAAATGAGGTGTCATTCATTTCAATCGGATGAACAGATACCGATTTATTCGCAACGAAACATGAAACTAAATTTTTTTTCATCCCCTACAAAGTTTATTCGAAATATTTTGAGAACGGTAAGTTCTAGAAAAAAGTGGTCAATAGGGCGTTTGTAGAAAATTAAATAACCTATAAAATGAGGTGTCATTCATTTCAATCGGATGAACAGATACCGATTTATTCGCAACGAAACATGAAACAAATTTTTTTTCATCCGCTACCAAGTTTATTCGAAATATTTTGAGAACGGTAAGTTCTAGAAAAAAGTGGTCAATAGGGCGTTTGTAGAGAATTAAATTACCTATAAAATGAGGTGTCATTCATTCCAATCGGATGAACAGATACCGATTTATTCGCAACGAAACATGAAACAAATTTTTTTTTCATCCGCTACCAAGTTTATTCGAAATATTTTGAGAACGGTAAGTTCTAGGAAAAAGTGGTCAATAGGGCGTTTGTAGAGAATTAAATTACCTATAAAATGAGGTGTCATTCATTTCAATCGGATGAACAGATACCGATTTATTCGCAACGAAACATGAAAAATTTTTTTTCATCCCCTACCAAGTTTATTCGAAATATTTTGAGAACGGTAGGTTCTAGAAAAAAGTGGTCAATAGGGCGTTTGTAGAGAATTAAATTACCTATAAAATGAGGTGTCATTCAGTTCAATCGGATGAACAGATACCGATTTATTCGCAACGAAACATGAAACAAATTTTTTTTCATCTGCTACCAAGTTTATTCGAAATATTTTGAGAACGGTAGGTTCTAGAAAAAAGTGGTCAATAGGGCGTTTGTAGAGAATTGAATTACCTATAAAATGAGGTGTCACTCATTTCAATCGGATGAACAGGTACCGATTTATTCGCAACGAAAATGAAACAAATTTTTTTTTCATCCCCTACAAAGTTTATTCGAAATATTTTGAGAACGGTAGGTTCTAGAAAAAAGTGGTCAATAGGGCGTTTGTAGAGAATTAAATTACCTATAAAATGAGGTGTCATTCATTTCAATCGGATGAACAGATACCGATTTATTCGCAACGAAACATGAAACAAATTTTTTTTTATCTGCTACCAAGTTTATTCGAAATATTTTGAGAACGGTAGGTTCTAGAAAAAAGTGGTCAATAGGGCGTTTGTAGAGAATTAAATTACCTATAAAATGAGGTGTCATTCATTTCAATCGGATGAACAGATACCGATTTATTCGCAACGAAACATGAAACAAATTTTTTTTCATCTGCTACCAAGTTTATTCGAAATATTTTGAGAACGGTAGGTTCTAGAAAAAAGTGGTCAATAGCACGTTTGTAGAGAATTAAATTACCTATAAAATGAGGTGTCATTCATTTCAATCGGATGAACAGATACCGATTTATTCGCAACGAAACATGAAACAATTTTTTTTCATCTGCTACCAAGTTTATTCGAAATATTTTGAGAACGGTAGGTTCTAGAAAAAAGTGGTCAATAGGGCGTTTGTAGAAATTAAATTACCTATAAAATGAGGTGTCACTCATTTCAATCGGATGAACAGGTACCGATTTATTCGCAACGAAACATGAAACAAATTTTTTTTCATTCCCTACAAAGTTTATTCGAAATATTTTGAGAACGGTAGGTTCTAGAAAAAAGTGGTCAATAGGGCGTTTGTAGAGAATTAAATAACCTATAAAATGAGGTGTCATTCATTTCAATCGGATGAACAGATACCGATTTATTCGCAACGAAACATGAAACAAATTTTTTTTTCATCTGCTACCAAGTTTATTCGAAATATTTTGAGAACGGTAGGTTCTAGAAAAAAGTGGTCAATAGGGCGTTTGTAGAAAATTAAATTACCTATAAAATGAGGTGTCACTCATTTCAATCGGATGAACAGGTACCGATTTATTCGCAACGAAACATGAAACAAATTTTTTTTTCATCCCCTACAAAGTTTATTCGGAATATTTTGAGAACGGTAGGTTCTAGAAAAAAGTGGTCAATAGGGCGTTTGTAGAGAATTAAATTACCTATAAAATGAGGTGTCATTCATTTCAATCGGATGAACAGGTACCGATTCATTCGCAACGAAACATGAAACAAATTTTTTTTTCATCTCCTACAAAGTTTATTCGAAATATTTTGAGAACGGTAGGTTCTAGAAAAAAGTGGTCAATAGGGCGTTTGTAGAGAATTAAATTACCTATAAAATGAGGTGTCATTCATTTCAATCGGATGAACAGGTACCGATTTATTCGCAACGAAACATGAAACAAATTTTTTTTCATCCCCTACAAAGTTTATTCGAAATATTTTGAGAACGGTAGGTTCTAGAAAAAAGTGGTCAATAGGGCGTTTGTAGAGAATTAAATTACCTATAAAATGAGGTATCATTCATTTCAATCGGATGCACAGATACCGATTTATTCGCAATGAAACATAAAACAAATTTTTTTTCATCCGCTACCAAGTTTATTCGAAATATTTTGAGAACGGTAGCTTCTAGAAGAAAGTGGTCAATGGGGCGTTTGTAGAGAATTAATTTACCTATAAAATGAGGTGTCATTCATTTCAATCGGATGAACAGATACCGATTTATTCGCAACGAAACATGAAACAAATTTTTTTTTCATCCGCTACAAAGTTTATTCGAAATATTTTGAGAACGGTAAGTTCTAGAAAAAAGTGGTCAATAGGGCGTTTGTAGAGAATTAAATTACCTATAAAATGGGGTGTCATTCATTTCAATCGGATGAACAGATACCGATTTATTCGCAACGAACATGAAACAAATTTTTTTTCATCTGCTACCAAGTTTATTCGAAATATTTTGAGAACGGTAGGTTCTAGAAAAAAGTGGTCAATAGGGCGTTTGTAGAGAATTAAATTACCTATAAAATGAGGTGTCATTCATTCAATCGGATGAACAGATACCGATTTATTCGCAACGAAACATGAAACAAATTTTTTTTCATCTGCTACCAAGTTTATTCGAAATATTTTGAGAACGGTAGGTTCTAGAAAAAAGTGGTCAAAAGGGCGTTTGTAGAGAATTAAATTACCTATAAAATGAGGTGTCATTCATTTCAATCGGATGAACAGATACCGATTTATTCGCAACGAAACATGAAACAAATTTTTTTTCATCTGCTACCAAGTTTATTCAAAATATTTTGAGAACGGTAGGTTCTAGAAAAAAGTGGTCAATAGGGCGTTTGTAGAAAATTAAATTACCTATAAAATGAGGTGTCACTCATTTCAATCGGATGAACAGGTACCGATTTATTCGCAACGAAACATGAAACAAATTTTTTTTTTCATCCCCTACAAAGTTTATTCGAAATATTTTGAGAACGGTAGGTTCTAGAAAAAAGTGGTCAATAGGGCGTTTGTAGAGAATTAAATTACCTATAAAATGAGGTGTCATTCATTTCAATCGGATGAACAGATACCGATTTATTCGCAACGAAACATGAAACAAATTTTTTTTCATCTGCTACCAAGTTTATTCGAAATATTTTGAGAACGGTAGGTTCTAGAAAAAAGTGGTCAATAGGGCGTTTGTAGAGAATTAAATTACCTATAAAATGAGGTGTCATTCATTTCAATCGGATGAACAGATACCGATTTATTCGCAACGAAACATGAAACAAATTTTTTTTCATCTGCTACCAAGTTTATTCGAAATATTTTGAGAACGGTAGGTTCTAGAAAAAAGTGGTCAATAGGGCGTTTGTAGAGAATTAAATTACCTATAAAATGAGGTGTCATTCATTTCAATCGGATGAACAGATACCGATTTATTCGCAACGAAACATGAAACAAATTTTTTTTCATCTGCTACCAAGTTTATTCGAAATATTTTGAGAACGGTAGGTTCTAGAAAAAAGTGGTCAATAGGGCGTTTGTAGAAATTAAATTACCTATAAAATGAGGTGTCACTCATTTCAATCAGATGAACAGGTACCGATTTATTCGCAACGAAACATGAAACAAATTTTTTTTTCATCCCCCACAAAGTTTATTCGAAATATTTTGAGAACGGTAGGCTCTAGAAAAAAGTGGTCAATAGGGCGTTTGTAGAGAATTAAATTACCTATAAAATGAGGTGTCACTCATTTCAATCGGATGAACAGATACCGATTTATTCGCAACGAAACATGAAACAAATTTTTTTTCATCTGCTACCAAGTTTATTCGAAATATTTTGAGAACGGTAGGTTCTAGAAAAAAGTGGTCAATAGGGCGTTTGTAGAGAATTAAATTACCTATAAAATGAGGTGTCATTCATTTCAATCGGATGAACAGATACCGATTCATTCGCAACGAAACATGAAACAAATTTTTTTTTCATCCCCTACAAAGTTTATTCGAAATATTTTGAGAACGGTAGGTTCTAGAAAAAAGTGGTCAATAGGGCGTTTGTAGAGAATTAAATTACCTATAAAATGGGGTGTCATTCATTTCAATCGGATGAACAGATACCGATTTATTCGCAACGAAACATGAAACAAATTTTTTTTCATCTGCTATCAAGTTTATTCGAAATATTTTGAGAACGGTAGGTTCTAGAAAAAAGTGGTCAATAGGGCGTTTGTAGAGAATTAAATTACCTATAAAATGAGGTGTCATTCATTTCAATCGGATGAACAGATACCGATTTATTCGCAACGAAACATGAAACAAATTTTTTTTCATCTGCTACCAAGTTTATTCGAAATATTTTGAGAACGGTAGGTTCTAGAAAAAAGTGGTCAATAGGGCGTTTGTAGAGAACTAAATTACCTATAAAATGAGGTGTCATTCATTTCAATCGGATGAACAGATACCGATTTATTCGCAACGAAACATGAAACAAATTTTTTTTCATCCCCTACAAAGTTTATTCGAAATATTTTGAGAACGGTAAGTTCTAGAAAAAAGTGGTCAATAGGGCGTTTGTAGAGAATTAAATTACCTATAAAATGAGGTGTCATTCATTTCAATCGGATGCACAGATACCGATTTATTCGCAACGAAACATGAAACAAATTTTTTTTCATCTGCTACCAAGTTCATTCGAAATATTTTGAGAACGGTAGGTTCTAGAAAAAAGTGGTCAATAGGGCGTTTGTAGAGAATTAAATTACCTATAAAATGAGGTGTCATTCATTTCAATCGGATGAACAGATACCGATTTATTCGCAACGAAACATGAAACAAATTTTTTTTTCATCCCCTACAAAGTTTATTCGAAATATTTTGAGAACGGTAAGTTCTAGAAAAAAGTGGTCAATAGGGCGTTTGTAGAGAATTAAATTACCTATAAAATGAGGTGTCATTCATTTCAATCGGATGAACAGATACCGATTTATTCGCAACGAAACATGAAACAAATTTTTTTTCATCCCCTACAAAGTTTATTCGAAATATTTTGAGAACGGTAAGTTCTAGAAAAAAATGGTCAATAGGGCGTTCGTAGAGAATTAAATTACCTATAAAATGAGGTGTCACTCATTTCAATCGGATGAACAGATACCGATTTATTCGCAACGAAACATGAAACAATTTTTTTTTCATCCCCTACAAAGTTTATTCGGAATATTTTGAGAACGGTAGGTTCTAGAAGAAAGTGGTCAATAGGGCGTTTGTAGAGAATTAAATTACCTATAAAATGAGGTGTCATTCATTTCAATCGGATGAACAGGTACCGATTCATTCGCAACGAAACATGAAACAAATTTTTTTTTCATCTCCTACAAAGTTTATTCGAAATATTTTGAGAACGGTAGGTTCTAGAAAAAAGTGGTCAATAGGGCGTTTGTAGAGAATTAAATTACCTATAAAATGAGGTGTCATTCATTTCAATCGGATGAACAGGTACCGATTTATTCGCAACGAAACATGAAACAAATTTTTTTTCATCCCCTACAAAGTTTATTCGAAATATTTTGAGAACGGTAGGTTCTAGTAAAAAGTGGTCAATAGGGCGTTTGTAGAGAATTAAATTACCTATAAAATGAGTTGTCATTCATTTCAATCGGATGAACAGATACCGATTTATTCGCAACGAAACATGAAACAAATTTTTTTTCATCTGCTACCAAGTTTATTCGAAATATTTTGAGAACGGTAGGTTCTAGAAAAAGTGGTCAATAGGGCGTTTGTAGAGAATTAAATTACCTATAAAATGAGGTGTCATTCATTTCAATCGGATGAACAGATACCGATTTATTTGCAACGAAACATGAAACAAACTTTTTTTTCATCCCCTACAAAGTTTATTCGAAATATTTTGAGAACGGTAGGTTCTAGAAAAAAGTGGTCAATAGGGCGTTTGTAGAGAATTAAATTACCTATAAAATGAGGTGTCATTCATTTCAATCGGATGAACAGATACCGATTTATTCGCAACGAAACATGAAACAAATTTTTTTTCATCTGCTACCAAGTTTATTCGAAATATTTTGAGAACGGTAGGTTCTAGAAAAAGTGGTCAATAGGGCGTTCGTAGAGAATTAAATTACCTATAAAATGAGGTGTCATTATTCAATCGGATGAACAGATACCGATTTATTCGCAACGAAACATGAAACAAATTTTTTTTCATCTGCTACCAAGTTTATTCGAAATATTTTGAGAACGGTAGGTTCTAGAAGAAAGTGGTCAATAGGGCGTTTGTAGAGAATTAAATTACCTATAAAATGAGGTGTCATTCATTTCAATCGGATGAACAGATACCGATTTATTCGCAACGAAACATGAAAAAAATTTTTTTTCATCCGCTACCAAGTTTATTCGAAATATTTTGAAAACGGTAGGTTCTAGAAAAAAGTGGTCAATAGGGCGTTTGTAGAGAATTAAATTACCTATAAAATGAGGTATCATTCATTTTAATCGGATGAACAGATACCGATTTATTCGCAACGAAACATGAAAAAAAACTTTTTTCATCCGCTACCAAGTTTATTCGAAATATTTTGAGAACGGTAGGTTCTAGAAAAAAGTGGTCAATA
Source organism: Propylea japonica (assembly GCA_013421045.1). Lineage (NCBI taxonomy): Eukaryota > Metazoa > Arthropoda > Insecta > Coleoptera > Coccinellidae > Propylea > Propylea japonica. The sequence goes on along the minus strand of CM024241.1, from coordinate 67,514,710 downwards.
GGGCGTTTGTAGAAAATTAAATTACCTATAAAATGAGGTGTCACTCATTCCAATCGGATGAACAGGTACCGATTTATTCGCAACGAAACATGAAACAAATTTTTTTTTCATCCCTTACAAAGTTTATTCGAAATATTTTGAGAACGGTACGTTCTAGAAAAAAGTGGTCAATAGGACGTTTGTAGAGAATTAAATTACCTATAAAATGAGGGGTCATTCATTTCAATCGGATGAACAGATACCGATTTATTCGCAACGAAACATGAAACAAATTTTTTTTTATCCCTTACAAAGTTTATTCGAAATATTTTGAGAACGGTAGGTTCTAGAAAAAGTGGTCAATAGGGCGTTTGTAGAGAATTAAATTACCTATGAAATGAAGTATCACTCATTTCAATCGGATGAACAGATACCGATTTATTCGCAACGAAACATGAAACAATTTTTTTTTCATCTGCTACCAAGTTTATTCGAAATATTTTGAGAACGGTAGGTTCTAGAAGAAAGTGGTCAATAGGGCGTTTGTAGAGAATTAAATTACCTATGAAATGAGGTGTCATTCATTTCAATCGGATGAACAGATACCGATTTATTCGCAACGAAACATGAAACAAATTTTTTTTCATCTGCTACCAAGTTTATTCGAAATATTTTGAGAACGGTAGGTTCTAGAAAAAAGTGGTCAATAGGGCGTTTGTAGAGAATTAAATAAACTATAAAATGAGGTGTCATTCATTTCAATCGGATGAACAGATACCGATTTATTCGCAACGAAACATGAAACAAATTTTTTTTCATCTGCTACCAAGTTTATTTGAAATATTTTGAGAACGGTAGGTTCTAGAAAAAAGTGGTCAATAGGGCGTTTGTAGAGAATTAAATTACCTATAAAATGAGGTGTCATTCAGTTCAATCGGATGAACAGATACCGATTTATTCGCAACGAAACATGAAACAAATTTTTTTTCATCTGCTACCAAGTTTATTCGAAATATTTTGAGAACGGTAGGTTCTAGAAAAAAGTGGTCAATAGGGCGTTTGTAGAGAATTAAATTACCTATAAAATGAGGTGTCACTCATTCCAATCGGATGAACAGGTACCGATTTATTCGCAACGAAACATGAAACAAATTTTTTTTTCATCCCTTACAAAGTTTATTCGAAATATTTTGAGAACGGTACGTTCTAGAAAAAAGTGGTCAATAGGACGTTTGTAGAGAATTAAATTACCTATAAAATGAGGTGTCATTCATTTCAATCGGATGAACAGATACCGATTTATTCGCAACGAAACATGAAACAAATTTTTTTTTATCCCTTACAAAGTTTATTCGAAATATTTTGAGAACGGTAGGTTCTAGAAAAAAGTGGTCAATAGGGCGTTTGTAGAGAATTAAATTACCTATAAAATGAGGTGTCACTCATTTCAATCGGATGAACAGATACCGATTTATTCGCAACGAAACATGAAACAATTTTTTTTTCATCTGCTACCAAGTTTATTCGAAATATTTTGAGAACGGTAGGTTCTAGAAAAAAGTGGTCAATAGGGCGTTTGTAGAGAATTAAATTACCTATGAAATGAGGTGTCATTCATTTCAATCGGATGAACAGATACCGATTTATTCGCAACGAAACATGAAACAAATTTTTTTTCATCTGCTACCAAGTTTATTCGAAATATTTTGAGAACGGTAGGTTCTAGAAAAAAGTGGTCAATAGGGCGTTTGTAGAGAATTAAATAACCTATAAAATGAGGTGTCATTCATTTCAATCGGATGAACAGATACCGATTTATTCGCAACGAAACATGAAACAAATTTTTTTTCATCTGCTACCAAGTTTATTCGAAATATTTTGAGAACGGTAGGTTCTAGAAAAAAGTGGTCAATAGGGCGTTTGTAGAGAATTAAATTACCTATAAAATGAGGTGTCATTCAGTTCAATCGGATGAACAGATACCGATTTATTCGCAACGAAACATGAAACAAATTTTTTTTCATCTGCTACCAAGTTTATTCGAAATATTTTGAGAACGGTAGGTTCTAGAAAAAAGTGTTCAATAGGGCGTTTGTAGAGAATTAAATTACCTATAAAATGAGGTGTCATTCAGTTCAATCGGATGAACAGATACCGATTTATTCGCAACGAAACATGAAACAAATTTTTTTTCATCTGCTACCAAGTTTATTCGAAATATTTTGAGAACGGTGGGTTCTAGAAAAAAGTGGTCAATAGGGCGTTTGTAGAGAATTAAATTACCTATAAAATGAGGTGTCATTCATTTCAATCGGATGAACAGATACCGATTTATTCGCAACGAAACATGAAACAAATTTTTTTTCATCTGCTACCAAGTTTATTCGAAATATTTTGAGAACGGTAGGTTCTAGAAAAAAGTGGTCAATAGGGCGTTGTAGAGAATTAAATTACCTATAAAATGAGGTGTCATTCATTTCAATCGGATGAACAGATACCGATTTATTTGCAACGAAACATGAAACAATTTTTTTTTCATCTGCTACCAAGTTTATGCGAAATATTTTGAGAACGGTAGGTTCTAGAAAAAAGTGGTCAATAGGGCGTTTGTAGAGAATTAAATTGCCTATAAAATGAGGTGTCATTCATTTCAATCGGATGAACAGATACCGATTTATTCGCAACGAAACATGAAACAAATTTTTTTTCATCTGCTACCAAGTTTATTCGAAATATTTTGAGAACGGTAGGTTCTAGAAAAAAGTGGTCAATAGGGCGTTTGTAGAGAATTAAATTACCTATAAAATGAGGTGTCATTCATTTCAATCGGATGAACAGATACCGATTTATTCGCAACGAAACATGAAACAAATTTTTTTTCATCTGCTACCAAGTTTATTCGAAATATTTTGAGAACGGTAGGTTCTAGAAAAAAGTGGTCAATAGGGCGTTTGTAGAAAATTAAATTACCTATAAAATGAGGTGTCACTCATTTCAATCGGATGAACAGGTACCGATTTATTCGCAACGAAACATGAAACAAATTTTTTTTTCATCATCTACAAAGTTTATTCGAAATATTTTGAGAACGGTAGGTTCTAGAAAAAGTGGTCAATAGGGCGTTTGTAGAGAATTAAATTACCTATAAAATGAGGTGTCATTCATTTCAATCGGATGAACAGATACCGATTTATTCGCAACGAAACATGAAACAAATTTTTTTTCATCTGCTACCAAGTTTATTCGAAATATTTTGAGAACGGTAGGTTCTAGAAAAAAGTGGTCAATAGGGCGTTTGTAGAGAATTAAATTACCTATAAAATGAGGTGTCATTCATTTCAATCGGATGAACAGATACCGATTTATTCGCAACGAAACATGAAACAAATTTTTTTTCATCTGCTACCAAGTTTATTCGAAATATTTTGAGAACGGTAGGTTCTAGAAAAAAGTGGTCAATAGGGCGTTTGTAGAGAATTAAATTACCTATAAAATGAGGTGTCATTCATTTCAATCGGATGAACAGATACCGATTTATTCGCAACGAAACATGAAACAAATTTTTTTTCATCTGCTACCAAGTTTATTCGAAATATTTTGAGAACGGTAGGTTCTAGAAAAAGTGGTCAATAGGGCGTTTGTAGAAAATTAAATTACCTATAAAATGAGGTGTCACTCATTTCAATCGGATGAACAGGTACCGATTTATTCGCAACGAAACATGAAACAAATTTTTTTTTTCATCATCTACAAAGTTTATTCGAAATATTTTGAGAACGGTAGGTTCTAGAAAAAAGTGGTCAATAGGGCGTTTGTAGAGAATTAAATTACCTATAAAATGAGGTGTCATTCATTTCAATCGGATGAACAGATACCGATTTATTCGCAACGAAACATGAAACAAATTTTTTTTTCATCTGCTACCAAGTTTATTCGAAATATTTTGAAAACGGTAGGTTCTAGAAAAAGTGGTCAATAGGGCGTTTGTAGAGAATTAAATTACCTATAAAATGAGGTGTCATTCATTTCAATCGGATGAACAGATACCGATTTATTCGCAACGAAACATGAAACAAATTTTTTTTCATCTGCTACCAAGTTTATTCGAAATATTTTGAGAACGGTAGGTTCTAGAAAAAAGTGGTCAATAGGGCGTTTGTAGAAAATTAAATTACCTATAAAATGAGGTGTCACTCATTCCAATCGGATGAACAGGTACCGATTTATTCGCAACGAAACATGAAACAAATTTTTTTTCATCCCTTACAAAGTTTATTCGAAATATTTTGAGAACGGTAGGTTCTAGAAAAAAGTGGTCAATAGGGCGTTTGTAGAGAATTAAATTACCTATAAAATGAGGTGTCATTCATTTCAATCGGATGAACAGATACCGATTTATTCGCAACGAAACATGAAACAAATTTTTTTTCATCTGCTACCAAGTTTATTCGAAATATTTTGAGAACGGTAGGTTCTAGAAAAAAGTGGTCAATAGGGCGTTTGTAGAGAATTAAATTACCTATAAAATGAGGTGTCACTCATTTCAATCGGATGATTAGTTACCGATTTATTTGCAACGAAACATGAAACAAATTTTTTTTCATCTGCTACCAAGTTTATTCGAAATATTTTGAGAACGGTAGGTTCTAGAAAAAAGTGGTCAATAGGGCGTTTGTAGAAAATTAAATTACCTATAAAATGAGGTGTCACTCATTTCAATCGGATGAACAGGTACCGATTTATTCGCAACGAAACATGAAACAAATTTTTTTTTTCATCCCCTACAAAGTTTATTCGAAATATTTTGAGAACGGTAGGTTCTAGAAAAAAGTGGTCAATAGGGCGTTTGTAGAGAATTAAATTACCTATAAAATGAGGTGTCATTCATTTCAATCGGATGAACAGATACCGATTTATTCGCAACGAAACATGAAACAAATTTTTTTTCATCTGCTACCAAGTTTATTCGAAATATTTTGAGAACGGTAGGTTCTAGAAAAAAGTGGTCAATAGGGCGTTTGTAGAGAATTAAATTACCTATAAAATGAGGTGTCATTCATTTCAATCGGATGAACAGATACCGATTTATTCGCAACGAAACATGAAACAAATTTTTTTTCATCTGCTACCAAGTTTATTCGAAATATTTTGAGAACGGTAGGTTCTAGAAAAAAGTGGTCAATAGGGTGTTTGTAGAGAATTAAATTACCTATAAAATGAGGTGTCATTCATTTCAATCGGATGAACAGTTACCGATTTATTTGCAACGAAACATGAAACAAATTTTTTTTCATCTGCTACCAAGTTTATTCGAAATATTTTGAGAACGGTAGGTTCTAGAAAAAAGTGGTCAATAGGGCGTTTGTAGAAAATTAAATTACCTATAAAATGAGGTGTCACTCATTTCAATCGGATGAACAGGTACCGATTTATTCGCAACGAAACATGAAACAATTTTTTTTTTCATCCCCTACAAAGTTTATTCGAAATATTTTGAGAACGGTAGGTTCTAGAAAAAAGTGGTCAATAGGGCGTTTGTAGAGAATTGAACTACCTATAAAATGAGTTATCATTTATTCTAATCGGATGAACAGATACCGATATATTCGCAACGAAACATGAAAAAAAAATTTTTTATCCGCTACCAAGTTTATTCGGAATATTTTGAAAACAGTAGGTTATGGAAAAAAGTGGTCAATAGGGCGTTTGTAGAGAAATACTTTACCTATAAAATGAGGTATCGATCATTCATTGAATTTTAACCAAGCAACTGAAACATGAAAATGTTCACAGACAATGTTCTTTGCTACTACGGATCATGGGGTGCTGCCCGCCCAGGGAATGGCAGCATTTATTCCCGAGATATTCCAGCCGAATTATGTACACATATATTCTATGCTTTCTTGGGCTTGAATGAGAATGGTACTCTTAAGATAGCGAATCACACCTTGGAAATTGAGGAAGGTAAAATAATTTTAAATAAATTTTTAAATACAGTGGAACATCCCTAAAACGAAAGCTCTAAATCCGCCAAAAAATTCGTTATAAAGAAATTTCGTTTATACAGAAAATTTGTTTCTATAGTCGGCAATGTCGCTGTCGACTTCACTGATGAATTTAAGTTTATCATTTAAACTTAAGCACTTAATTTTACACATTTTCGCACAACTTTCACATTAGCGTAATGGTTAGATTGAAACCAAACAGCCAGGGTGTATTTAAAACTGTTTCAGAAGGATCTCTTTGCCCGCCGTAATGATTTAGTTTTACATAGTCCGGAAAATTTTCGGAAAAAACCCACCCTTATACCTTCTTACCAATACCCATTCAAAGAGTGATGTTCTTTGAATATTTCGTTATAGAGAGAATTTACTTCGTTTTAGAGGGTGTTTTCAACATGGAATTTGGATTCAAGTTGCAATGTCTTGTACGAAATTCGTTATACAGACGTTCGTTATAGGGAAGTTCCACTGTATTTTCTTTCGATAACACTTTTTTCAGGAAATTTAAAGGCACTGAGTGACCTGAAAAAGATCAATCCGAATTTGAAGACAATTTTCAGCATTGGGGGAGCCGCAGATAATACAGGAGACATTGGGTTGATTGCTGATGACCCTGTTAAGCTCGATAATATGGCACAGAGTGCCATAGACTTTTGTAAAGAATACAACTACGATGGAATAGATGTGGATTGGGAATATCCGAATAAAAAGTAATAACCATTATCACTACATATAGTGTTTCCCAATAAGGTTGTAGAACTTTGTAAGGTTTTGGCGGCCATATTTGTTTATCAATTTTGACGTTCGAAGTGTCATTTTATTCAGAAAGGTTCAAAGTTTTACCATGAAAAGTTTCACGCTCACACAACGTTTGGAAATCGTCCAAATTTATTACGCAAATTCGCGTTCGCCGGTGGCCACGCGAAGAGAGTTTCAACGGCTTCGATAACAAGCAGAATTGCCGATATTGGAGCGATTCTAATCCACATGTGGTGCAAGAAAGACCTTTGCATCCACAAAAGATCACAGTTTGGTGTGGATTGTGGAGTGGTGGCATCATCGGGCCGTATTTTTTCCGAAATTACGCCGGACAAGCCGTTACTGTGAACGGCCAGCGCTATAGCGACTTGCTGCGTGAATTTCTCTTCCCGAAATTTGATGAAATTGGTGACGACGATCTTTATTTCCAACAGGACGGCACTCCCCCCCACATTTCGAACGACAACATGACTTTATTGCGCGATAAGTTCGGCGACTCATTAATTTCGAGAAACGGCCTCATCGCCTGGCCGCCAAGATCGTGTGATTTAACGCCCTTGGACTTTTTTTTATGGGGATATGTGAAATCACAAGTGTACAGCAACTCTCCAGCGACAATTCAAGACCTTGAGGAGAACATTACGAGGTGTATCGAGGCCATACCACAGGAAATGCTAGGCCGAGTCATGGAAAATTGGGTCAAACGAATTAAGGTCTGCAAACGAGCTCGTGGAGGCCATTTGAACGATATCTTGTTTAAATCATAAACTTATACACCATATCTTTCGAATAAATGTTTGAGAACCAAAATCGGTTAATTTGTTGTTGTTTTATTCAATTTCAAAGTTCTATCAAGCTTATTGGGAGACACTTTCTCTGTTCCTATGTCCCTTTGTATGCTTAAATCTTTGAAACTACGCAACGGATTTTGATGCGTTTTTTTTAATAGATAGAGTGATTCAAGAGGAAGGTTTATATGTATAATAACATCCATTAAATAGTGGAGAAGTACTGTTATTTTTGAGGTTTCTAATGTGATGTCGTAAATAATTTCATTTTTTCCGCTTACATTGCAAACGCAGGCTGAACCCTACGAGTTTTATCAAAATGTACTAAGTATTGTACACATTGAAAAGGTCTACAGAAAAGTCCGTGATGGTATATGTCTATCTCTTATGGATAACCCACAATAACTTTTTTTTGTCATTTACTTTTTACGACAAATAAAGGCTAATTTTCGAAGCGATTTTAACCAATACAGCATTAATCCTTAACCAATAAAATACCTTGAATACATTGTTCATTTAATATAGATCTATATGGCCCTTTACACCATATGATTTAAGTGGATATTTTCGAAGATATTGCAGATTTAAAAATTGCGGGTCGCTAGTTTTACATACAAATGAATATCAAACAGTCAAATATCGTTGATTTCTTTCATTTCTTGCCTTTTTCGATTGTGTTGCAAGTAACTGTGCCATGTTTTTCCTGTTGGATTTTTTCGTCTGATCTTTGTGCTCTTCTATCTTGCAAGAATCTAGAATGGTTCGTTCTACGACTCAAATTTGCGGCTCTTTGCGTCTTGCTGGCATTTTGACTGATGTAAAAGGTTTACCAATAAGAGGTGTTATTTTGATATTCAAAGAAAAATGCCATTTTTCAATATAAATGATCGGATGTTTATTTCATATAAAGAAGGAGCTACGCCGTTAATAGTGGAAAATAACATCAGGCAAATGACCACCGCGACCACGCTTACAGGACCATATCCATTTAATGAAATTTTCCAAAACCAAATCGCAAAGTGGCTGCACTAAGTCCTCGAAAGCCTCACGAATTCCATCTTTGAGGTCTTGAATCGACGATGGGCTATTGGCGTAGACCTTCTCTTTCACGTGGCCCCAAAGGAAGAAGTCGCAAAGTGTTAAATCACAAGATCTCTGTGGCCAATTGTGATCACCTCTTCGAGAAATAACACGGTCCGGAAACTTTTCCTGCAAAAAATTAATGATTTCGTTGCTTGTGTGGCACGTAGCGCCGTCTTGTTGAGAGAAAACGTTGTACAGATCAATACTATCCAATTTCGGCCTTAAAGAACATTAATGGAAAGCCTAATTCCAAAGAACGACGAGGAACGGACAAACCTGGGTTTTCTTCAATACTTTCGGCTACAGCAGCAATATTCTCGGCTGTTCTTGAGCGACGTACACGGGTTTTTTTTCTTCACATCACTAACTTGTCCCAACAGCTCGAATTTTTTCACCAATTTCTTTATTGCAGTCCGACAAGGTGCTTCACGACGACCCAAAAATGTTCGAGTTTTAAGAACCGTCTCTGCCAAATTTTCACCATTTTTATAGTGAATTTTAATAATTTCAATACGTTCTTGAAGCGTGCATCGTTCCATTTTTATTAATGGCGTAGTTTCTACTTGTCAAATGTCAAAAAATGACAGCTTCAAACGTGACATTTACCGAAATAGCTATCTATTCGAAATAACACCTCTTATTGGAAAACCCTTTAGAAAACACGTAATTTTAATTTCAGGAAACTTTCATAACCCTTCTGAAACATCTGAAAGAATCCTTAGAACCTCATGGATTGTTACTGACGGCAGCAGTTGACCAACTACCCTTCAATGCACCATACGACGTTCCAGAAATGACCAAGTATGTTGAAAACATCGAAATACAGTGGAACTTCCTTATAACGAAAGCGCTAAATCCGCAAAAAAATCGTTATAAAGAAATTTCGTTATACAGAAAATTTGTTTCTATAGTCGGCAATGTCGCGGTCGACTTCACTGATAAATTTAAGTTTATCATTCAAACTTAAGCACTTCCTTTTAGACATTTTCGCATAACTTTCACACTAGCGTAATGGTTAGATTGAAACCAAACAGTCAGGGGTGTATTTAAAACTGTTTCAAAAGGATCTCTCTGCCCGACGTAATGATTTAGTTTAAGGTCGGGATTTATTACGTAGATCCGGAAAAATTTCGGGAAAGACCCACCTTTATACCATCTTACCAATACCCATTCAAAGAGTGATGGTCTTTGAAATTTCGTTATAGAGAGAATTTACTTCGTTTTAGGGGGTTTTCAACATGGAATTTTGATTCAAGGTGCAATGTCTTGTACGAAATTCGTTATACAGAGAAATTCGTTATACAAACGTTCGTTATCTTCTTCTTCTTCTCTGTGCGGTGCCTTACCGGCCGAACTGAGGCCTAGTGGCCCATTGTTCACCCGCATCGTTCTATAGAGACTCAGCTCCTCAGACACGAAGACAGAAACGTTGCGAGCCTGCCAGGAGTGGTCCCTCTCACCATAGGAATAGAAGGTGTTGGATTTCCTAGGTGTGTTGACCTTAACTCAGTAAGGTTCCCACAGTTGAACAAAATATGCTCAACCGTTTCATCAGTACTCCTGCACCACCGGCATAGGGAGCTGGTGCCGTATTCTCGAGAAGTGATATTCGAAAACATATACGAACTTCATTGCGCGAGTCCCTGTCTTACCTGCAAAAATGCACACCGCGCAATGAAGTTCGTAAACGTTTTGGACTATCACTTGTCGAGAATACGGGCCCAGCTCGTCAATCCCATTCTCTTCAAATGCTTGTTAAACAGGTGACCAGTCAATGCACCAGTCACCAGACCGAGTTGTTTCCTCTCCAGCAACAGAAGTCTATTGACCTCAAGTCGCGAGGACGGTCTCTCAATGAGAATCCTCGACCACCTCAGGCCCACCCCTGCGCTCCATTCCGAGGAAAATTCCCTGTTCAGCCAGTTCCTGAAGAAACTTCTGACAGATGTGCGACAGATTGGTAGCGGACCAACAAATGCTAATCCGGCTCCCCGCCTAGCCAGTTCATCTGCCTTGACGTTACCAGGTATATCCGCATGAGCCGGACACCAGATTACTTTCAAAAAGTTATCAGAGCCCAGCCCACGCAGAGCTTTCCTGCATTCTTCTACCAAAAGAGAATCAACTCTAACATCGGATAAAGATTTCAGAGTTCCCTGGCTGTCGCAACATATAATAAATGTGCTGGCCAGAGTATCCCCTGCGAATATTTTCTTCGTTACGTTCGTTATAGGGAAGTTCCACTGTATAACAATAAAAAATCTAATCAAAATATTTCCGTAGATACCTGGACATCATCAATATAATGTCATACGACTTCCACAGTCCGTATTACCAAACAGGTCAGAACTCTCCCTTGTATTTTACCCCTAAAGAAGGAGAATGGCAAAGGGACAATTTGAACGCGAATTCGAGCATGGTTCATTGGATCGAATATGGAGCGCAAAGAGAAAAGGTGGTCATGGGATGTGGTTTTTATGGAAAAGCCATGATACTTCAAGATGAGAACAATAATGGTTTGATGGCTCCTGTCAAAACGGCCAATAGCCCTGGCCCGTATACCAATAATATTGGCACTCTTGGATATAACGAGGTTAGTTTAGTTTATCTATACTAATATTATAAAGAGGAAAGATTTGTGTGTTTGTGGCGTTGATACGGGTTAGCTCATAAGCTACTAGACCGATTTCAAGAATTCTTTCACCCTTAGAATGCTACACTATCCCTGAGTAACATAGGTTATACTTTTCACCCGAGAAAATTGAGGAAACCTACTATAACTTCAATGATAATAAATATGAGTACCAAAATCAGCCATGATCAGCTATTTTCAGGTGCGCTACAAAAACCGTAGGACATACATGGGAACAATGTATGACGGAAATGTACCTCTTCAATAATAGTTCTACAAAAAGTCCGCGATAGCATATATCTATCTTGCAAGGTTTACTCGGTATTACCTTTTAAAGGTATCCGAATGTGCTCAAAATTATTCATTATTTGGGAGTATTTATTCATGAATACGCTATTGATCCTTATCCAATTAAATACGTTGTTCATACCCAGTATTTAATTTAGAACGAAATTGCCTTTTACATCATTCCATTATGATGAATACATCAAAAGATATGGCAGGTTGAAGATGAAATCGCACCAAAATGCGTCTCCGAGGTAGGCACTAGGCGGGTAGGAGAAGGTACCGAAGTGTGAGGGATGTATGAATGTATTTCGGATTGCCTGATGCCCGTATGTTTATGATCACAAATCAGATCAACAGATGACGCTTTAGTCGTTATTCATCTACTCTGCGAATGAACGGCTGATCGAATTGAATGAATTTTTGTGTATACAAAACAACGTCTGTTAGGTCTGCTAGTTTATTATAAACTTTATAGGTTTTCACTCCCAGTCTCTGAAACAGAAATAATTAATAAAATGTCAATTACTATGAAGTGTTCCTGCGAGAATCTTTGCGCTTATTTGTCAAGAGCAAATTGGTCTTGAAAAAATTGTTGCCTAACAGTAAAACTGAAAAAGGAAATATATTAAAAGGATAATAATAATTTTGTCGGAAGAAGGTGTCTGATATAGACACCGAAACGTTACATTATCCTTTTAATTTATTTCCTTTTTCAGTTTTACTGTTAGGCAACAATTTTTCCAAGGCCAATTTGCTCCTGACAAATAAGTGCAAAGATTCTCGCAGGAGCACTTCATCTTAATTAAAAATTTTTTAATTATTTCTGTTTCAGAACCTGGGAGTGAAAACCTATAAAGTTTTCAAGAATTGCAGAATCCTCCCAGAATATATTTCAATCGATATCTAGTTTAGTTTAGTTTAAAAAAGAGGTTACAGTTCACTACGACCTCAAGGTCTATCGTGCCCCCTTACAGAGCTGTTCTGACCAAACCCTTCACAGCTCGCCTCCAGTTCCAGATATCTAATGAAATCTAATAACTGTGAAGGCTTCAACGAGGCTAGTTCCTCACTCTTACAAGTTTCTCGCCCAAGGCTTTCTCTCCTTAGGCTCGCAATGCCAAAGCATTCCGTGATTAGGTAAATGGGGGTTTCTTCCTCCTCCCCACAGAACATACACTCGTCAGAGTCCAATAATCCCATACTCAACAGGTGCTTTCTGAGGCGACATTGTCCTGTAAGAAAGCCAGTGAGGAGGTGTAATTGCTTCTTACCAAGATCCAGATATCTTTTGGATCCCGCTGTCTCAAAGTTCCGAAGGAACTCAGTAGAATGATCCATGCCTGGGAGATTCCGCCAGAGTTTTTCCCTCTCGGCTTTCTCCTTCTCCAGAAACTACTTCTTATAGGTACATTTACTTATAACACTGAAGGGTTCTGGGCCAATGAGTGACGTTCGTGCGCCCTCTTTGGCAAGTGAATACCGATAATATTGGCACTTTTGGATATAACGAGGTTTGTTTAGTTTATTTATCTATACTAATATTATAAAGAGGAAAGATTTGTATGTTTGTGGGTTTGTTACGAGTTAACTCATAAGCTACTAGACCGATTTCAATAATTCTTTCACACTTAGAATGCTACAATATCCCTGAGTAACATAGGCTATACTTTTCACCCGAGAAAATTAAGGAAACCTACTATTACTTCAATGAAAATGAATATGAGTACCAAAATCAGCCATGATCAGCTATTTTCAGGTGCGCTGCAAAAACCGTAAGACGTACATGGAAACAATTTATGACGGAAATGTACCTCTTCAATAGTTCTACAAAAAGTCCGCGATAGCATATATCTATCTTTCAAGGTTTACTAGGTATCACCTTTTAAAGGTATCCGAATGTTTCTCAAAATTATGTATTATTTGGGAGTATTTTTTATGAATACGCTATTGATCCTTATCCAATTAAATACGTCTTTAATACCCAGTATTTAATTTAGAACGAAATTGCCTTTTACATCATTGAATTATGATGAATACTAATACATCAAAAGATATGGCAGGTTGAAGATGAAATCGCACCAAATGCGTCTCCGAGGTAGGCACTAGGCGGGTAGGAGAAGGAGAGGGATGTATGAATGTATTTTGGATTGCCTAATGCCCGTATGTTTATGATCACAAATCAGATCAACAGATGGCTCTGTAGTCGTTATTTAGGTTATTCATCTACTCTGCAACTAAACGACTGGATCGAATTGAATGAATTTTGTGTATACAGAACAACGTCTGTTGGGTCTGCTAGTAGGTGATGAACCTATTTATCTATGCTCAGATCAATAAAGAAACATAGATAGGCCCCAAGACCAATGTCAGTGGAATGAATTTGAGTAGATTTTCCGTTTCTCGTTTATTTTTCAAGTTGGGGAAAATCTAAACTGATATTTTTGATGATTTTCAATTTCAGCTTTGCGATTTTCATATGAAGAAAGCTACCGTTGTGTGGGACGATGATCAAAAAGTTCCTTATTTATATGAAGGTGATCTATGGGTAGGATACGACGACGAGAGATCAGTTGCATTGAAGGTTCGTTATTATTTTAATGTTTTTTTTCAATTACATATTTCGTTTGACGCAGTTCGAAAGCTAGAATTCATGCTGGTTAACAAATATTTCATATAGTCCGTTCATGAGAGTTTGAGCGCATAGTATGCGTTTGTTTATTTATCTGAGGTTGGTAGTATTTGCTGTCATAACGTAAAATGAAGTCAACGTTGCCGAATGTACCCGGCCTCGTCCGACGAGCTTGCGAGTTATCAGAGAACTCTATGCAATATTGACAATATTGCGTATCAATTTTACAAGAAAATAAACAAGATAACCTAAAATTTTAATATACACAGTGGAATATACCAAATTTCCATGGCCAACCGAATGCTCAAACTCTAGTGAACGGAGTATAAGTACTCGGCAATGAATTCATCAATAATAGGTACTTACGTTTTCATTTCAGGCACAATATGTGAAAGATAACAACCTTTTTGGACTCATGATGTGGTCCGTTGAAACTGACGATGCTCATGGAAACTGTGGAAATGGAAAGTGGCCTCTGTTAAATGCTATCAACAAAGTCATGAAGAGTAATTCCTAATAGAACTGATATACCTTCTAAATTCCATATGCTCAATGTGAAATAAAATTCATAAGGATCTGTTGAGGTTTCATTTTGATTTCATTCCTTCTTCTCAAACGATAGGGTTCGACTCTCTGATGACGAATCCGTGGTCAAATTCAATAGGGATGTTGACTCATGTTACGAATTCATATAAATTGGGGTTTTCCTCATAGAAAGGAGTTTTTTCAATCCTAAAAAACCATTTTAGTGGTCTTATTATTCTCGTTGAATTAAATAAAGCTGATTCAAATTATGTTATTTATTATCAACTATCACATGACTGCGAACGCCAATCAGAGGTAATTGACGTCACTATCAGGTATTGTCATTGCAAATTCGAATGTTCGGTGCTCAGATCAACATAATACATTCATAGGCCGGGTTCCACAAAACTCCAATCACCTTGATTATTGAAATGTCATCATTTTTCTGCAATTTTCAGTTCATTTTTGACATAAACCATCGACTTACTTCAATATAAACGATTTGATTGCCAATCAAGCTTTGTGAAACCCACGGTTCTGTGACTTGAACCATAGTAAATATATAATATATCATATCTATGATTCGAACTTACGAAGTTGAAAGCTGAAAGAGAACAGAATAGCTAGTTCGTTACAAGAACGATAATCTACAATTTTCTTTATAATGGAGATAGGATTCATCAAGGGTAATAGTAGTAACTTTTACCGAAGATAAATTCCCTTATGGTCGCAAGTTTCTTTGCTGAAAACAAGGATTTTTGTGCAGCGGAGCTTAAAAACGTGAAATCGTCTTTGTAAGTAGCAAACTTTTAACTCATATTTATTATTACAAATAAAAGAAACACCTCATTCAGCATTTATAGACCGACCTATTCATTTTGAAGGCTTAGATTGAACTTTTCCACAAGGGATCGGGCAAAATCAGTTCGCTTTGACAGAAGTCGAAGTATGTTCACTGAATAAGGACGTAATCATCATAACGTGACAAAATTGAGCATTTCCGCGGGAATTTTGAATTGTCTTTTCATTTACTCATTTTTATTGGCAATTACCATATTTTTAAGAAAGGAAAGAGTAATTTTTTCGTGTTTGTATAGGGTTCATCTTTAAAATAAAATAAATTCCAAAAAGTAGTCAACATCCCTATTCTGTACGTGAGGCCGTCCGGTCGTAAACACGATAACTTTCGAAGGATTGTCCTAGAGATTTGAGATTTTTAGGGTGTTCGTTTCCAAATGCAGCGGTTAAGTTTGTAAACCAGCCAAGTCGTTCAGGGTGTTCCAAATTGGATGGTATTGATCTGGACACCGTTTACTTTCAACAAGACGACGCTACGTGCCACAGAAGCAACGAAACCATTGATCTTCTGCGGGAAAAGTTTCCGGGCCGTGTTATCTCTCGAACAGGTGATCACAATTGGCCACCGAGATCTTGTGATTTAACACTTTGCGACTTCTTCCTTTGGGACCACGTGAAAGAGAAGGTCTACGCCACTAGACCAGCGTCGATTCAAGACTTCAAAGATGGAATTCGTGAGGCTATCGAGGACATAGGGCAGCCACTTTGCGATTTGGTAATGGAAATTTTCATTAAAAGGATATGGTCCTGTAAACGTGGTCGTGGTGGTAATCATAGACTAACTAAACGGAGAATAGATGAGACACTAGTAGAACAAGCTTCAACGTCATCTGTTTTTGTACAACATTACTAATTCGTGAAAAAAGCTCAATTGAAAAAGGAATCTGTATCGTAAAGTTGCCTCAAAATTCTGTAGTGCACCTTTTGAATAGGTAGGTACACCCAGGCAAAAAGTTTTTTGAAATTCAATTTCCAAAAGGAAATCAGAAATGGATTCGTGCAAGTTATCGATGAGTGAGGACATTTATTTTCATGAAAATAAATACCTGCAACGAACTTTCATCTGATTTTCTTTTGGAATCGAGAAATGAGGATCAATAATCAAATTCTGGATAGAATAAAAATTTATTAACTGAATTAGGTATCACCAATTGAAAATACAGATTTATTTTATAAATATCTAATCAATTAACTAATAATTGCATTGAAAACATTTTCAAAAACTAACAATAATGAATTCAATAATACAAAATATGAGTATTTACCGACTAAACTTATTCAATACATGAAAAACTTTTTTGAAAACTACGAGTATCTTAATTCTTATAGGTAACAGAATATACATATGAATTTTATAATTACCTTCTTGCATCTCGATTTTCACATCCAATAACACAGCACGTCTTCACTCTTGCAGGCATATCGAAATTTATTATATTTCAAAAAGAACGTGTCAAACCACTTCTTGTGTCAGTTGACAATTCAAAGGTTTTTTGATAATAATGATTTTACATACTTACTATTTTCTCGATAGGATTTCCATGAATGCAACGACATCTAACTATCAAATTGAAAATAATTTTTCGTGTATTAGTCTCCTCCTCCGACAGATGTCGCGGAATATACGAGTGGCTCATCTAATTTTTTAGTTTGTCTATGGTGGTAATTTGCCTGATGTTATTTTCCACTATTAACGGCATAGCTTCTTCTTCATGATGAAATAAACATTCGGCACTCCATTCCTATCGAATATTCAAGAATTTAATGAAAATGTTAGGGTTAGATTATATTTAGCTTTATTTTCATTCAGTTTTTTACATGTGTATTAACATTTATTCTTTAATCATAATACCCGTATTCTTTCAGTGTGATTCAATGGGAGATTGATGAAATTTCTTAGAGTACAATATAAAACAATTTTTTATTTATATAACATCATGTACAAACCATTATTAAATAATATTAATAAATGATCAATTTAATGATTAATCATTTGAGGTACCTAAGATCGTGTGCGCTGATGTTGAGCTTCACTCTTATCACGTCCCAGCTCTTATTCTGACTATTATTAGGATATAGCCTTTCAATGAAACATATTATTTTATATTACTCAGTTCTGGTTCAATATAAAAATTATTGTACCCTCTTAACAAAAACAGAGAAGGTTTTGCTTGATGAAATGATTAACATACAAACAAACAAACAAAGAACTCACATTAGGGATGTTAAAAATGTTAAAATAATATACAGGTTTGGAAATTCACATTGAGAACAAACGATATTCAATGTAATAAAGAGATTATTTTACCGTCCAAACGAACAGTGGTATATTCGATAGATTTACTAGGTAAAGTTAAAGCCTTCTTTCCATCTTTAACATAGGTACTCAAAGATAACATTGAACATGCGATGGCACACCAGAAATTATAAGAAAGATTTTACAAAGCCTATAAATTCAAGTGAAGCTAGAGACAATCAGTAGATAAACTGGAACTGATAGTCTAAGAGCCCGTGAACCCCAGACCTTCGTGATTTTATAAAAGCTGAAAATTTGTCTACGCATGCTCCCAACACAGGTAAGAACGATGGACCATTATGAAATTTGGGTTACCCTGGCTTTGGCAGGTAAACGGTATTAAAGGGGTGTAAAATAATGATCTAATTTCGTCAAATTATAAAGTGTGATTTTTTGATATTACCGTCAGAATATCATTAAAAATAACGTCAGTAATTGCCAGACACTTACTATAGTGGCAACCCCTTGCCAGACACCCTTAATGTTCATTAAATTATATGTAATTCTACTTACGTTATAGTATAAGCTGATTTTTATATATGATGCTTGGGTAATAATAAGATAATGTTTCCTCATTAGCCAGACATTTTTGATAGTGCCAACCCTTTGCCAGACAAGCTGCAGGTGCGAGCGCGAGACAGTATTTATGAGTGGGTGCGAGTGAGACGGCATGATTATAATGACTTATGCAAATACATTTTTTGGTACAGATTTATATAACTAATCATTTAAGTGAATCTCAAGAACATCTGAAGGAAAAACATTCGATGCTACAACTAAATTAAATTGTTAATAGAATAAATTAAAATTTTTAACAATTTTATTTAGTGGTAGCATCGGATGTCTTTTCTTCAGATGTTTTTGAGATTCACTTAAATGATTAGTTATATAAATCTGTACCAAAAAATGTATTTGCATAAGTCATTATAAATCATGCCGTCTCACTCGCACCCACTCATAAATACTGTCTCGCGCTCGCACCTGCAGCTAAACTACAAGCTTGTCTGGCAAAGGGTTGGCACTATCAAAAATGTCTGGCTAATGAGGAAACATTATCTTATTATTGCCCAAGTATTATATATAAAAATCAGCTTTTACACTCTAACGTAAGTAGAATTACATATAATTTAATGAACATTAAGGGTATCTGGCAAGGGGTTGCCACTATAGTAAGTGTCTGGCAATTGATGACGTGATTTTCAATGATATTCTGAAGGTAATATAAAAAAATCACACTTTATAATTTGACGAAATTAGATCAGTATTTTACACCCCTTTAATACCGTTTACCTGCCAAAGCCAGGGTAACCCAAATTTCATAATGGTCCATCGTTCTTACCTGTGTTAGGAGCATGCGTAGACAAGTTTTCAGCTTTTATAAAATAACGAAGGTCTGGCGTTCACGGGCTCTTAGACTAGTATGTTTCCGATGTGAATTTCCAAACCTGAATAGAAGAGTTATGATTAGACGATGATTATATATGAATTCCACGAATTTTAAGTCCAGTCTGTTAATCTTACTATGTCTTACCTTTATGTACTTAAAATGAGTATAATACAATGAATTATGCGTTATTTAATTTCAACTAGAACAACTTCCAATTGTAATGATACATAAATTACAAAAACCGTAAAATACCAGAGATACCATTTCAAAATATAAATTTTAACATCAAAATATTGTTGGCTAACAACTGAAAAAAGGAAAATATAAATACGATAGCCATAAAGATAATTTCTCTATATAGTATTGGTCAGATACACATATTTCTGATGAGTTATGATGAATGCTATATTACAATTAAATGGCGATGACAAGTCGATTTGTAAATTCTCCTCTCAATTCTCAAAAACTCTTATTTTTGCATTTCATACTGGTAGATCATTCAGTTGAGAGGAGAATAATGTAAATGAAATTACAGATGTGGAAGACAATCGCCATATAGTTTTTTCTTATAATCTTTCTGCAATAGTCTGCCTATCCACGTATAAATAATACATCTAACACACAGCCTATATTTTACATATTACTTTTGTTGTTGGGTGTGAATGGTTTCTATTGAACATTTACAATTTTATTTAAAAAAAATAATGAACAGATTCGAGAACTAAATCGAAGGTTACTGGGCCAAAAATCAGGTCAAAAATAAGCATATTATATGTTTTCTCGAATTGAAATGATATTGTACCTACTATTTGATGACTCAAATGATGCTTTTCAACACCATATACAGGGTGACCCGGAAAATGTGGGAAATCTATCGGATTCAGATAGAACATAAAAAATGAAGATGACAAGTTCCCATAATTTTTTTTATAGCGGCCCTCCCTACGAAGATACGACTTCCGAAATGACGCCACTGGAAATCCATTTTAGTGGAATAAGTTTCAAACTACTCGATATAATTTGATGAAAATTCGATATGATTAATAGTATTAAGGACCTTTATCCAAGCACTCAAATTTCAATTAGCTTGTTTAGTTTACCAGGGGCGGACTGGGTTGTACATTTTAATGCTCACATTTTTAACACCCTGTATGATAAGGGGATAAAAAAACAAATTTGGATACCTTGAACATTGAGCTAAAGAAAAGGTTCTCTTGTTCAGTGTCGATAAAATGAACCGTTTTCGAAAAAAAAGTAGCGAGTAATTGAAATTTATTCCACTAAAATAATTTTCCAGTGGCGCCATTTAGGAGGTCGTATCTTCGTAGGGAGGGCCGCTAAGAAAAAAAATTATGGGAACTTGTCATCTTCATTTTTTATGTTCTACCTGAATCCGAGAGATTTTCCACATTTTCCGGAACACCCTGTATATACCTATAGTTTTTGGGTAAATAGGTAAACATAATGAATAAAATTTCGAATGATTTTTTCAAATTTTTAGGCCATAACATCTGTAATTTTTTTTATTTCTTGTAGTTGAAATAAAATCCTTTCAACTACAATATTGAAATTTTTATCATGAATTTTTCTTAAATACCAATTGTAACAAAGTACTCCAACGAGAAAAAAATATGCAAATCAATAAATAAATGAAACATAGGGTGTTCCATTGAAAAATATAAGTATGTGTCATAATTCAAGAAGGTTAACCTAGAAAAATTTTAAGAGTTAGCCAAAAAATTTCAAGTGAAAGTATCTATCAAAAATAGTTTTCAGTTTGGAAATATTATGAGAGGTTAACGATATACACAGTATCTCTGAAAAGGCAATGATTTCAAAATCAAGCTGTACCTTCTAAAATTTTATATACCTTGTGTATCTGAATAACACAAAAAAAATTAAAAGGATGTTCATTTTATGAAAAAAGGTTGCCATAAATGTAGATCCGGAAATGCATTTTTTCCAAGATACAGGCTGTTGAACTAAAAAAGTGGTACGCCACTGAGATATTTTAAACTAACAACTATTTTTAAATTCTCCGTTCAATTTGAAAAAAAATCTCTTTTGCCATTTTTCGTGTAAAAATATAAAACATCCTAAAGTAACGTTCTACTACGAAGAATTGATAAATAATTGTTAGTTTGAAATATCTCAGTGGCGTACCACTTTTTTAGTCAGTTTTTAAATAAAACTTCAACACCCTATATCTTGGAAATAATGCATTTACGGATCTATATTAATGGGAACCTTTTTTCATGAAATGATACCCCTTTCACTTGTTCGGTGTTATTAAGATACACCCTGTATATCGAAAAACTAAAAGCACATTCGAATTTGCCACAAAAAAGTTGCCTATAAATTTCTAACCGTATTTTTTATATCTCCAATAAATTACTACTGGAAAAAATTAAAGGATCAAAAAAAATTCCAAATTTTCAACATGCCGTAACTTTGAGAGGAATGGTCGTACAAGGAATTCAAAAAAAGGAAATTGTAGCTCCAAGTGTCTAGTTTTTGGATTAGAACTGCAAAAATTTTAAGTTTCGGTGGTTTTCGAGTAATGATAGAAAAATCAGCAACAAAAAAATTCTCAAAATTTCACAACTTTTTTTTCTTGTCTACGAGCGTGGAAATTTTATTTTTGCATAATCGTTATAATGATGGGATACTTTGTTAATTCAGCTTTAATTTATTTTTTTATTGACCTCAATACGATTATCGATTTCTCAGCAACCAAAGATCGCACAGAAAATTGAAGGAGGGTTTCAAGACCTTAAATGAACTCCCATTAATGAACAACCATTGCTTATTCATAGAAATTTTTTTTCTTCATGTCGAATCAATATAAAAATTTAACAAAAAAGGGCTTTTGATGGTTTCTTGGAAATTCTACCGCTGAATCGAAAATGTTGAGGAAACCAATAATGTTAAGTGTGACTTTCACAGTTCAATATGTTGATAAAAACCTTACGAAGAGCCAACTCAATCCAGCGAGCCGTTTTTTTGTTTGACTCTATTGAATTTTTGAAAAAAAATAAGGATCACGTTTTTTGCTCTGAGAAGCTCATAATTTTCGAAAAAAGCAAAAAAGAATTTTCTCGAGATTTTTCCACATTTTAATTGCAAGTACATAAATTTCAAAAAAAGAAAAATGAAATAAACTAACAAATAAAATTTTTATTAATTTAATAACGGATAAAAAATGGATCCTTTTCCATTTGAAGACCGATATCTCGGCGAGAAGTGGACGTATTGAGGTCAATAAAAAAATAAATTAAAGCTGAATTAACAAAGTATCCCATCATTATAACGATTATGCAAAAATAAAATTTCCACGCTCGTAGACAAGAAAAAAAAGTGGTGAAATTTTGAGAATTTTTTTGTTGCTGATTTTTCTATCATTACTCGAAAACCACTGAAACTTAAAATTTTTGAAGTTCTAATCCAAAAACTAGACACTTGGAGCTACAATTTCCTTTTTTAAATTCCTTGTACGAACATTCCTCTCAAAGTTACGGCATGTTGAAAATTGCCGAAAAATTTGGAATTTTTTTTTGATCCTTTAATTTTTTCCAGAAGTGTACAAATACAATTCTCAATGAAAATGAATCTATTCGAATAACTAAACTATACGCTCTATACCAAACTATACACTTCATCACCATCTAGTCACATATGAAAATATAAACGAATCACACACAACAACAAGGATCAAATTTACAGAATAAGATTTGAGCGATAAACATTTACAATTTGTAAAAACATCTAGAAAGTGTTCGTAAAATTTTTTGGGATTTGGGGTTTGAGAAATCCTGACAGCCGTCACTTAATAATTCGATCGCTTTTTTTTTAGTTTCTACCATAATATCGTAATAACATAACCCTACTTTTGTCACAACCACTGGTAATAACTTGCTTCAAGATTGTTCTAAAGTTCCAGGATATTCGAATATCAATATATAATGATCTATATCCATATTATATTGTCAACAGAAAATGAACACTCTAATATTCGCACAATTGGGTACATTTAATATACTATATACAGGGGGTTTTGTAGTTTTCTTCGAAATGAAAAGAGTTCAAAAAAGACACATTACATTCATATCACGATGAAAAATTTTAGTTTAGTTTTTTCTGGTGCCCAGTAAACACAGACGAAAATCGCTAAGAGGTTACAATCCGACATCCATGCGAACTCCCATTGGTTTCGTGCACGTTTGACAACTGACAGCACATCGGAGGTATAACAACCCCACTTTTCCTATGTAAATCATAGCAAAACAACAAGAGATTTTGGTTTTTCTCAAGTGCTTTAGTTGATTTGTTGCTTCTATGGACTGAAAAATCGTGAAGATGGACCTATAAAATTGTTTAATAAGTTCAGATCATATTCATCGAGGACGATATGTAGAAAAATATCAGTTTTGGGCATTCACCCTTATCTACTGCAGAAGATTTATCTATCTAATGTGTCTTATTCCGATGATGAAATGTATCCTGATATTGTTATCAATTAAATCAAGAAGACAAAGAGATTAGCCAGTTTCAGGATTCATATTTGGACAAGGAGGAAATATAGAACACTATAGGATGTATTTCCAATTCACCCGTTAGAGAAAGGAGATGAAGAGTACTTGTTAATGGACAAAATTGTTGTGATAACTTGAGTTTTTATAAATATATGTCCTGAAAATATATTACTGGATTAAAACTCATCTGGATGTTCTTTAATTTGCAGTATATCTTCTGTTTTTTATATGAGACAAGTAAAAGGTAACTGCTATCTCCGCTTTTCACTATTTTATAGAATATAGCATAAACATACTTACTTCTAACTCTGTATTTAAAAATTTTACAATTTTCTATTAGATAATTAAGTTTTTATTTATACAAGGGACTATAATTTGTTGGTTTGTATTGAATGATGAATGCTTTACTTACGACTGGATATGTATTTATTTTTTTAACTTGTATTTGATAGAAATCGTTTTCTACGTTGTGAATAATTGAAATTGTTAATTTTGATAAAGTCCTTCATTTTGTCAATAAAATCATCATGGAATTCATGGGCTTTCATTTCAATAAACAATATATGATAATTTTTCTTCTTTCCATTTATTGAAGAATATTATAAATATGATATGATTCACTGCAGCAGCATTATATGTTTCCATTGAATAACTGATAATATCAGGATACATTTTATTTCTGAAAAGAACCAAGTTAGATGGATAAATATCTTCCTTCTACAGTTGACAAGGGTGAATACACAAAACTGATATATTTCTTCATATCGTCCTCGATGAATATGATCTGAACTTATTAAACAATTTTATAGGTCCATTTTCACGATTTTCAGTCCAAAGAAGCAATAAATCAACTGAAACACTTGAGAAAAACCAAAATCTCTCATTGTTTTGCTAGATTTACATAGGAAAAGTGGGGTTGTTATACCTCCGATGTGCTGTCAGTTGTCAAACGTGCACGAAACCAATTGCGATATCCTATAGATGTCACAGATGTGACCAAAATTGGATATTCACATTGCGACTTCCCAATGAGATCGCCGAGAGGTTGATATCCTATAGATGTCACAAATATAACCAAAATGAAATATTTGCATTACGACTTCTTATAGAGGTCGCAAAGACATCCCATCGCTCTTTAATTGTGAAAATTGCAGGCTCACAAATTGAGAAACCCGCAATTAAACCTAAGTAAGTGTTTCGATTCTAGAGCCAATAGTAAGTAGAACTTTCTTGAGAATTGGTAATAAACAAATAAAATTTAAACAATGCTCACAATGCGGAGGTTACTGAGAAGTTCCCATACTGCTCACAATGCGAAGGTTGTTTGGAAGTTCTCATAATTGTCACAATGGGAGGTTTATGCGAATATCCCATTGAACTCCACAATGTGAGCACTTTGGGAACATCCCATCGACCTCCGCAATGTGAGCAGTTTGAGAACATCCCATTGACCTCCACAATGTGAGCAGGTTGAGAACATCCGCAAGAGATATCTTTGTGGAGGAAATAGGCGGAGATATGGTGCTCCCTGTAACCTCCCAGGAACATCGCAAAAGTACTCGCTTGGATATCTTTAGGACGTCTTTGTGTTGACTGGGTACGCTATGTGTTACATTATCCCTCTTCATCTGTACAGAGCTTATTATTGATAATTTCGTTAAGGATTATCTAATATCGATATTTTGTTTTTTTGTAGTTCGGTAGAAGCGAATGTGAGGATTTAGTTTCAATAATTTCCCATAAGACTTTCAATTCCTTTGATATGTCGAATTTATGAAGATTTTCCAATTGTAATTTTATTAATGTTTTGAAAGAATGTGAACATCTGCAAACCAAGGGAATCGAATTAATAATAAGATGAAATTAAAAACTTCACCGTTTCTTCAAATCTGTATTGTTGTAGCTATTTTATGCCAAATGGTAGCAATAAGGACTTGGTCCGCTATAATTTTTCGATTTATAATTATTGAATATTTCCCATCGATTTGTAGATGTTCATTGCTATCCGGTTTCAAAATTATAAAGTTTAGTGTGATTTCAAAAGACTCACATGCCTCACATTTCAAGATGTTCTTTCATATTTGAATACATTTGGATCTTATAATGTGTTGTTATGAAATCCACAACGTTTCCTGACAAATTCAGCCTTCTAAAGGGTTTTCCCATAAGAGGTGTTATTTGAATAGCCCGCTATTTCGGTAGATGTCAATTTGAAGCTGTAATTTTTTGACATTTAACAAGTAGAAACTACGCCATTAATAAAAATGGAACGATACACGTTTCAAGAAGGCATTGAAATTATTTAAATTCACTATAAAATGGTGAAAATTTGGCAGAGACGGTTCGTAAAACTCGAACATTTTTGGGTCGTCGTGAAGCACCTTGTCGGACCGCAATAAAGAAATTGGTGGAAAAATTCGAGGTGTTGGGACAAGTTAGTGATGTGAAGAATAAAACCCGTACACGTTTGCTCAAGTACAGCCGAGAATATTGCTGTTGTAGCCGAAAGTGTTGAAGAAAACCCAGGTTTGTCCATTCCTAGTCGTTCTTTGGAATTAGGCATTCCAAAATTTTTTTTATGGCCGAAATTAGATAGTATTGATCTGGACAACGTTTACTTTCAACAAGACGGCGCCACACAAGCAACGAAACCATTGATCTTTTGCGGGAAAAGTTTCTCGAAGAGGTGATCACAATTGGCCACCGAGATCTTGTGATTTAACACCTTGTGACTTCTTCCTTTGGGGCCACGTGAAAAAGAAGGTCTACGCCAATAGCCCAGCGTCGATTCAAGACCTCAAAGATGGAATTCGTGAGGCTATCGAGGACATAGGGCAGCCACTTTGCGATTTGGTTATGGAAAATTTCATTAAAAGGATATGGTCCTGTGAGCGTGGTCGTGGTGGTCATTTGCCTGATGTTATTTTCCACTATTAACGGCAAAGCTTCTTCTTATAATGAAATAAACATCAGATCATTTATATTGAAAAATGGCATTTTTCTTTGAATATCAAAATAACACCTCTTATTGGAAAACCCTGTATTTGTTCTATTTGCATACCGAAGTTATTGATGTAGTGATAGTCAGATCTTTTATACAGGGTGTCCCACGAAGATCTTTACATACACCTACCATATACCGGGTGTCCCAATTAGTCTGTTTCAAGGGGTTATCTCAGCCATTTTGAAAGATACAAAGTTGTATCTTTCTAAATTAGAACAGACTTACTGGAACACCCGGTATATGGTAGAAGTATGTAAAGTTCTTCGTGGGACATCCTGTATAAAATATCTGGCTATCACTATTTAAAAACATCCCTACGAGCTACTTAGTTTTCTCCCCCTTGTAAAGACGCCCCTTTCAAAGGGACCACTTTTATTATGTATGAACAGGGAAAAAAATCAAGTGTGTTTTTGTCCTCGATGGAGAAGCAAAATGGCCAACAGTTGAATGCAGTTTCATAGCAACGCCGGCACTTGAAAGTGCTTTCAGGGGAAAGAAGTTAATTTTCTCCCTTTCTGTTGAAGCGGAAAAGGGTTTGAAGGGTCAAATCTTCATGTTCATTACATTATTTGTCTTTCATGTAGCAAGTACACTACTGGAAAAAATTAAAGGATCAAAAAAAATTCCAAATTTTTCGGCAATTTTCAACATGCCGTAACTTTGAGAGGAATGGTCATACAAGGAATTTAAAAAAAGGGAATTTGTAGCTCCAAGTGTCTAGTTTTTGGATTAGAACTTCAAAAATTTTAAGTTTTAGTGGTTTTCGAGTAATGATAGAAAAATCAGCAACAAAAAAATTCTCAAAATTTCACCACTTTTCTTTCTTGTCTACGAGCGTGGAAACTTTATTTTTGCATAATCGTTATAATGATGGGATACTTTGTTAATTCAGCTTTAATTTATTTTTTATTGACCTCAATACGTTCATTTTTCGCCGAGATATCGGTCTTCAAATGGAAAACAGGGGTGGCAATACCCCTTATTAAATTAATAAAAATTTTATTTATTAGTTTATTTCATTTTTCTTTTTTTGAAATTTATGTACTATCTGCAATTAAAATGTGGAAAAAGCTGGAGAAAATTCTTTTTTGAGTTTTTTAAAGATTATGAGCTTCTCAGAGCAAAAACGTGATCCTTATTTTTTTTCAAAAATTCAATCGAGTCAAACAAAAAAACGGCTCGCTAGATTGAGTTGGCTCTTCGTAAAGTTTTTACCAACATATTGAACTGTGAAAGTCACACTTAACATTATTGGTTTCCTCAACATTTTCGATCAAGCGGTAGATTTTCCAAGAAACCACCAAAAGCCCTTTTTTGTTAAATTTTTATACTGATGCGACATGAAGAAAAAAAATTTTCTATGAATAAGCAATGGTTGTTCATTAATGGAAGTTCATTTAAGGTCTTGAAACCCTCCTTCAATTTTTGGTGCGACCATTGGTTGCTGAGAAATCGATAATCAAAGACAAATGGGTCCTTTTCCATTTGAAGACCGATATCTCGGCGAGAAGTGGACGTATTGAGGTCAATAAAAAATAAATTAAAGCTGAATTAACAAAGTATCCCATCATTATAACGATTATGCAAAAATAAAATTTCCAAGCTCGTAGACAAGAAAAAAAAGTGGTGAAATTTTGAGAATTTTTTTGTTGCTGATTTTTCTATCATTACTCGAAAACCACTGAAACTCAAAACTTTTGAAGTTCTAATCCAAAAACTAGACACTTGGAGCTACAATTTCCTTTTTTCAAATTCCTTGTACGACCATTCCTCTCAAAGTTACGGCATGTTCAATATTGCCGAAAAATTTGGAATTTTTTTTTGATCCTTTAATTTTTTCCAGTAGTGTAGTTGAATGCTTCTAGTTTACTTTCTCATGAAAATTCGTATGGACACTTAAATCTGGCAATCAACATTGTTATGTTATAACTATACAGGGTGCATCTGAATAACACCGAAGAAAATGAAAAGGGGGTTGATCCGGAAATGCATTGTTTTCAGATTCTAAGACACAGGGTGTTGAAGTTTCACTTAAAACTGACTGAAAAAGTGGTGAGCCACTGAGATATTTTGAACTTACAATTGTTTATGAAATTCTTCATACAATTTGTGACAAAATCTTCTCTGCCTTTTTTATGGGGAGTGCCGTTTTTATGTAAGAAAATGAAACATCTTTTAAAGCGTATTTGTAGTAGAACTTTACGTTTAAATGTTTTATTTTTTACTTAAAAACGGCGTTCCACGCGAAATAGTTATTTAATCAACTAGGTTATTAAAGACAGCGACTAATGGTCAAGATATTTAATGCGTGAGCGGAGCGAACGCGTTAATAGTTCGAGACCATTAGTCGCTCGATTAATAACCGAGTTTATTACAATATTTTTCCGACGATCTCAACATGAATAGTGTATAAATTCTTGATTAAAATACATTCTCAATTCGCACAAGACATATATTTGACGTAAAGGAATTTCTATGTTTCTATGTTCCAGTAGAGTTTTGACATTTCTCGTAGTGCTTCTGAATATTTTGTGTGCGGTTGCCATGTGGATTGCACATTAAAATAGCATAAATTGAGCATTAAAATGGGTCATTAATGATCAATTTCGCACACATTAAAATCACCTTTTATTTCGAGGTCGCAGAAAAAGAGTTTTTTGTCACAAATTCAACGAAGGATTTAAAAATAGTTGTAAGTTTAGAATATCTTATTGGCATACCACTTTTTTAGCCAGTTATTGAATAAAACTTCAACACCCTGTATCTTGGAAACAATAATGTACTTCTGGACCAAATTTATGGGAATCTTTTTTCATAAAATGATCTGAGGAATCACCCCTTTCATTTTTCGGTGTTATTTAGATACACCTGTTTATTTTATGACAGGAAAAAGTGGATTATCATAGATAAATCAGGTAAATATGTTATGTTCAATACGGACTCTTAAAAAGCGATAATTCTCATAAAAACAATCATTTTTGTTCAAAAGGAAACGTCGTGGATTTCAAAACCATGTAAATATATAAGGATAATATCAATATTTTACTCGTTTAATTTTGAGCTTCTTCACTGAAGAAAGTCCTAAAAAATATTTTCTTGAAAAATATATGTTTCTCTCCGTCAATCCGTCTTCGAGTTTATTCTAGGAGGAAACGAAGAAATAACGCGCTTAGTTCAGTTTCCGTCTGAACAGCCGCCATTTTCTTCACCTTATCGTGATCAAGAATCACCTCAGATCAATAAAAAAACATAGAAAGGCCCTTTCAGATGTAAACAGAGGCAAAAAAAAGTTTGAGCGCATAATAGGCGTTTGTTTATTAAGTTGGTAGTATTTGCTGTCATAACGTAAAATAAAGTCAACGTTGCCGAATGTACCCGGCCTCGTCCGACGAGCTTGCGAGTTATCAAAGAACTATATTGACAACATTGCGTATCAATCTGACAAGAAAATAAACAACATAATCTAAAATTTTAATATACACAGTGGAATACGCCAAATTTCCATGGCCAACCGACGGCTCAAACTTTCGTGAACGGACTATAGGCTCGCTCACTGATCACAGTTGTCTGTTTACAGTTGTCAGTTGTTTATGTGGTGTCAATTGACATTTAGGTTATGTGAGCATACTTGACAAGTTTATACCGTCTAGTGAGCGCTCAGTGATCAGATTTGCAACATTTGTGTTCGCTGAAAGCAACCCATAGACTCAGAAAAGAATGGACAGGACGTGTGAGAGAGAATATTGACTTCAGACAAGGATATAATAATATTGGTGCGAATCACAGAACATATAATAAAACATTGGATCGTAGAAATCTACGCATTAGATATTTTTGTTCTGTGATTTTCCCAACATTAAGAGAGAGATACTGTAGGGGCGTTCGGCATTGACCTCCGCGAGCGGACGGATTTTTTAGTCACGTGACCACAGATCGTACAGATAAATCTGAAATATCTGGGAATAAACGAACGGTACAGAGCATCTGCCACAGACATACTGCTCTGTTCTACTTTTATAGATTATGAGATTTCAAAGATCACTATTTTGGGAAATATGCTCATCTTTTAACGATACTTTCACCCTTTAGTAGCTCTTCCATAAAATCTCAATTAAATAATTAGGTGCAAAGGCACTAAATGCAAAAGAAACGAGTAATGCAATATCCCCTTCTGGTCGTTCAATACGGCGATAGTTGTACCGAAAGATTCTGATCAATTAATTGATTAATTACACGAAAAAGAAACGAGAAAGTAATATCTCCTCCTGCCCATTTATAACTACGATAGCTATATTGAAAAATTTTAATGAATTAATTGAGTTTTTAATGAATAAATGAAAACAGAAGGATAATACAGAGGATAATACTGTTAGAATTTTTCAATCTATCGGTTGTCGGATCGGGAAACTTAACATAAAACAAAAAAAAATATGAAAAACATAAAACTCTATGGATAAAATCGCTTTGCTCCGTCGAAATAGACCGAGCGAAAAGATCGACGTCCGATTGATCAGATTTTTATGACGAACGCTCCAGATGTGTACTCCCCTCAATTCGGATGTAATAAACGAACGGTTCAGATCGATCCGACACGTCCGATGTCGATGCCGAAAGCCCCTAGTATATCTATGCACCATAGAAATAATAATTGTTTAGTAAATCTATGCTATGCAACTTTGAATTTTAACCTCCAATAATCTGACATTAGCCTCTTAATGGCGGATTTCGGCTCCTTGGCGTCACTGTCTTGTATAAAGTCACTGTAATTTTCAGATGCCCATATTCAAAGTTAGGTTAATGTTTATAAACAGCAGGGGGGAATATAAACATAGAGATATTTTCCCAATTTTCGCGTCTGTTTAAATCTGACAAGACCTATCTATGTTTCTTTATAGATCAGAGAGAATCACCTCTGAATGACTCCTAATTCAGAATCATCTAACTAACCAACACATCCAGTTATTTCGCAAAAACCCTTCAATTATAAAATCCCCTGTTCATCGCAGCTCTGTTTCTGTTATGCCACTTGCACTGTAAAATCCTCAGATATGTCCTTCTAAAACTGGTGTTGCACAAAGCGTAGCACACCGGATTGATGGTAGAGTTAATATAGCACAAGTAGTAGAAAAAATCCATAATTGAGGGGGGTAGCCGTCTCTCGTGACGGGTTTCAGTAGCACCAAAATGTTGTAGGGCAGCCAAGTGATTATAAAAGAGAATAGGATCGCCGACAGCGTTTGGCCGCTTTCTTGTCGGCCTTTTTTTCTTGTGACTTTTTCTTCTTCTTACCTGCTCCTTTCGTCGCGTTGATCAGGAGGTTCTTGCCGCCCACCAGTTGTTTTGGGATTATTTTGGCGTTTAGGGGTATCCGGATGTCCGGCATCGCTGACGGTCTTCGGGTTACGTGGTTTGAATGTACAGCGTTTGTTGAGTAACCTATAAAAGAGTTAAATTTAATACACTACTGGAAAAAAATTAAAGGATCAATAAAAATTCCAAATTTTTCGGCAATTTTCGACATGCCGTTACTTTGAGAGGAATGGTCGTACAAGGAATTAAAAAAAGGAAATGTAGCTCCAAGTGTCTAGTTTTGGATTAGAACTTCAAAAATTTTCAGTTTCAGTGGTTTTCGAGTAATGATCGAAAAATCAGCAACAGAAAAATTCTCAAAATTTTACCACTTTTTTTTTCTTGTCTACGAGCGTGGAAATTTTATTTTTGCATAATCATTATAATGATGGATACTTTGTTAATTCAGCTTTAATTTATTTTTTTATTGACCTCAATAGGTCCACTTCTCGCCGAGATATCGGTCTTCAAATAAAAAAGGATCCATTGTCTTTGATTATCGATTTCTCAGCCACCAATGATTGCACAGAAAATTGAAGGAGAGTTTCGAGACCTTAAATGAACTCCGATTAATGAACAACCATTGCTTATTCATAGCAATTTTTTTCTTCATGTCGCATCAATATAAAATTTAACAAAAAAGGGCTATTGGTGGTTACTTGGAAAATCTACCGCTGGATCGAAAATGTTGAGGAAACCAATAATGTTAAGTGTGACTTTCACAGTTCAATATGTTGATAAAATCCTCACGAAGAGTCAACTCAATCCAGCGAGCCGTTTTTTGTTTGACTCGATTGAATTTTTGGAAAAAATAAGGATCACTCTGAGAAGCTCATAATCTTCAAAAAAGGCAAAAAATAATTTTCTCGAGCTTTTTCCACATTTTAATTGCAGATAGTACATAAATTTCAAAAAAAGAAAAATAAATAAACTAACTTATAAAATTTTTATTAATTTAATAACGGATAAAACATGTAAAGGAAAAATTACCTTTTTCCTTTAAAATTGCGTTACTCAGTTTTACATTAATGTTATTCGTTTTTGTTTGTCAATGACATATTTTAGGAAATTGTCACATAAACGTGTTTTTCAAAGAATTGTAATTAATAGCATTAAATGTCGTTTCTCTATTACAGGTAAGGTTTTACCATTACCTATGTTTGTATCTTTGATTATTAAATATAATCTTTATTACAGAGAATCTCAATTAGTTATTAATCCACATTAAGAATTCAAGAAAGACTATCAATCTATACTAATATTATAAAGAGGAAAGATTGTATGTTTGTTTGTGGTTTTGTGGCGTTGATATGAGATAACTCATAAGCTGCTAGACCGATTTCAATAATTCTTTCCCTAGAATGCTACAATATCCCTGAGTAACATAGATTATACTTTTCACCCGAGAAAATTAAGGAAACCTACAATAACTTCAATGATAAAATAAATATGAGTACCAAAATCAGCTATTTTCAGGTGCGCTGCAAAAACCGTAAGACGTACATGGAAACAATGTATGACGGAAATGTACCTCTTTGATAGTTCTACAAAAAAGTCCGCGATAGCATATATCTATCTTACAAGGTTTACTCGGTATCACCTTTTAAAGGTAGCCGAATGTTTCTCAAAATTATGCATTATTTGGGAGTATTTTTTCATGAATACGCTATTGATCTTATCCAATTAAATACGTCGTTCATACCCAGTATTTAATTTAGAACGAAATTGCCTTTTACATCATTCAATTATGATGAATAACATCAAAAGATATGGCAGGTTGAAGATGAAATCGCACCAAAATGCGTCTCCGAGGTAGGCACTAGGCGGGTAGGAGAAGGTACCGAAATGTGAGGGATGTATGAATGTATTTTGGATTGCCGATGCCCGTATGTTTATGATCAAAATCAGATCAACAGATGGCGCTGTAGTCGTTATTTAGGTTATTCATCTACTCTGCAACCAAACGGCTGGATCGAATTGAATGAATTTTGGGTATACAGAAAACCTCTGTGGGTCTGCTAGTATATCAATAAAACAGGATCTATGGTTACCGTCAAAATGCAATATCTTTCAAACGGCTGCACCAAATGTTATATTTCTTATTTTTGTTGTGTTCATAATTGCTAGGCCAAGGTTTATACAACAAAATATTTCCAAAAAAATTGGTCAGAAAAAAATAAAAGGCTTTCCATTTCTTACGACCAATCAAGCAGTCATAGAATACATTATATAGTTATAATGATTTTGACATTTGGACAAAGAGTGAAGTTACATCGAGTGAATCGAAAATTTAACATTTTAATCAGAAATAACGTATGAACTAACGTTATTATACAACAATTTGTTTACTTATGCCATATTTACAAATTTTGATGTATGAATGTATTTGGATTGCCTGATGCCCACATGTTTATGATCACAAATCAGATCAACAGATGGCGCTGTGTAGTCGTTATCTAGGTATTATTCATCTATTCTGCAACTAAACGGCTGGATCGAATTGAATGAATTTTTGTGTATGCAGAACAACGTCTGTTGGGTTCGCTAGTAATGCATAAATGTTTTCCCCAACAAATTCTCGAAGTAAATTCATATACAGGTTAAGAAATGTACATCGGAAACATACGATTTCAATGCATCAGACTGAGAAGTTTGCCTTCTAAAGAGTTTTCCAATAAGATGTGTTATTTTGATATCTAAAAAAATGCAATTTTCAATATAAATGATCTGATGTTTATTTCATTATAAAGAAGAAGCTATGCCGTTAATAGTGGAAAATAACATCAGGCAAATGACCACCACGACCTCGCTTACAGGACTATATCCTTTTAATGAAATTTTCCATAACCAAATCGCAAAGTGGCTGAAGAAAGCCTGGGGTTTAATTACCGGCAAGTTTTTGACCGTCTCAAGGCTATAGTTACAGTGAAAAGTGGTCATATCGAGCCAAAGTGAAACTGATTCTGAAATTTTCATTATTTCACATGTTCTGTAGGGAAAAACCGGAGAGATGCCCCAGTGGGATAGATTAATTTTATAAGTAGATGCTACAGTCACCCTGGACCTTAGTTTTGTAAGGGTTTTGTAAAGTGAGGTCGTTTTTCGCCTAAGTTTAGATGTAAGTATTTGCCGTTGTATAAACTTTTGAAGTGGTAATAAATTCAGTTATTTTTTTGTATTAAGTCCATACAGTGTTTCATTGAGTGTACATCTGAGTATAAATAGTTCCTGTTTTCTTCTTAATTATTAAAAAAAATCATGGGCATCTATCCCTATCGAAAAGAATAGTTGCCCTGAATTTTCGAGGTTAAGGTGCCCCTTAGGCATCTGAACTAAAACCTTATCTTCTAAGCTGATTTTCGATTCATTGTGTTATTTTGATTTCAAACTTGATTCTTGATTATTTTTGTTGAGACTCAATATTTTATTAATTTATCATGAATGTGTGGGATAATGCTTTATGTTAATAAGAAGAATTCAACTTTTCGATTAATATAATATAAGCTTTCGAAATTCAATTAAAAATGCACATTGTTGTTAATTCGATCCATGTTGCGTAGATAAAGTTGCTGTTTAGGCATGGAAAATTTAAATGTATTTAGTTGGGTTTTTTGTTCACATAGTATGAAGTGCATCTATCCGTCCCAATATTTTCATGGTGAGGCAACTATCCATACTTGTAGGCATCTATCCCTGAAGAAAGGGTTCCACAAAAATCAAATTTTTGAGAAATTTAGGATTGCAATGTCAGTGAAAAATCTCAGTGTTTCAAATCAAATAATCGGGCTACCTACATTCATAGAAATTACTCATATAAAATCAATATTTTCAAAAAAATATGAAGCAATTTCAAAAAGAGGGGCATCTATCCGGGTTTTCCCCTACATAAAAATAAACGAAAATCATTTTCCTAACCAAATTCATGGAATTATAACAGGTTATACTTAAAATAAAATAAATTACCATCATGTCTTGCAGCTCCTGTGATCGGTCTGTCTTCTGGAATCATCTTTATCGATGGACCTTCTACTTCGCCCTCCGATCTGCCGTCTGCAGGTGGAAGACGTATCAGAATGGTGTATACGGTATCCGTAGATACCGAATGACTGGCTGACAGACGATTCGCTGATGGAAGACTTCGGCAATCTCTTGCTGTTAGCCTGGTTGGTGTTATGTTGACCTGACTACCGGGTAACAACGACATATCACGTTGATGGCTTGACGACAAACTGTTGTAGGGATCCCTAAATTAAGTCAATTCATTAGAGTAGACGATGAGGCTAATGGTGGTATTTGTTGTATAATTATTAACATGTATTGTTGGTTGCATTCATGTAAAAGAAATATGCCGAATTTATCGATAAATGTATCTATAGTTAACACCATATGTAGACGGTCAAGATAACAATAGGTACCATATTACAGTCAGTCGAATAAAGAAGTCCACACGAGCTGTTGTTCTTATTCCAAATTAAGTCGAAGTCGAATACGAATAAAACCTGAATACAAATATATAAAATCCACAATATATATTTATAATCAAAGATATTTTAGAATATCTTCGTTTATAACAGTATTCTGCTCATGGAGGTAAAGGAAGTGGAGGAAGCTTAACGTTTGACAAGTGTCACGTAAACAAAACAACACAAAACAAAGAAGGGACACATCAATATGGCCGACTTCGAACTTTTTAAACTTTGAATTTTATTATTTGTGCCTCATTTCTTGTTCATTTTCTCTACAGTTTGTAGCAGAAAGATATTAAATATTAGTCACAAAAGGTATTTTATTCAGTGAATGAGTGCTTTAATGAATCCAAAAAATTCCCGCCACAAAGTTGCCCATACAAATATGGCCGTTTTATGTGATACTTCTGCATCAAGGGAAATATAGGATATGCTTCCTCCCCTTCCTTTACCTCCATGATTCTGCTTTCATCTGTAAGCCAATCTGTAACTTTTCATAAGCTTACAGGAAAATTTCAATTCTGGACCTCTTTAAGGGATCTGTAGCTTACAGAAATCGTTGAATATTTACGAGAACTCGACGGGTGATCGGAAGCATTATCGATGACATATTGTGAGGTTACGTTGAATGGTTTGTTTGTTTTAGGACGAACACCAACGTTTTAATACAAAGATATTTTACAAAATATCTTTGTTTTAATATAAGAAATTTATGATGAATAAAAATAATATGGCTTTGTTTATTGGATTGTTATCGGAAGAAAATCATAACAGGTAAAACATTGTTCAATAATATACATGACCTGAAAATCATTCTTTTTTAAAGTAGGAACTTTATGAGAATTGGAAGGAAAAGGTTGTTTGAATCCATTTGAAATGCGGGATGCCCAGAAAATGTTCAGATTGAAGAAATGCCGGATGCCCAGTTTGTGAACATGTTCAGATTGAATAACCAGTGTAATATAAAATTAATAAATGCTCTACAGCAATTTTTACCAAGACATTTTTTCTTTCCCGTTTTCAATTTTAGGTGAAAGAAACAAACGCAAACTACATTCAGATAAATGTATTTTCAATTCAAATCAAAACCATTTACTCATAATACATAAAGTTCCATGATCAAATCTTACGATTTTGAAGGATGTTTTTCGATGAATAGTTCAAAGGTAACACTGTAATAAGAAAGTAACAGGAACCATTCCATAATTGCATTATTTTGGAATCTGTAAGTCGGCCAGTTACAGATAAATCGTAAGCTACAGTGTCGTAACTTACAGATTAAAAGCAGAATACCACAATTACTGTCAAATTTCAAAACAAAAACAAACATTTGCCTCGTATATCTTATCCTCAAATAATTCAGGGAACAGAGAAGTTTTCTTTACATTTGTACACCAAGTTCATAATACTTTTTTCGAGTAATTCTAAATTCGTTCATCAAGCTTTTATGAGGAAAACAGGAGCTCCTCTCCATGACCCTGTATATCTCGGGTTATCAGAATTTTTAGTGAATACTTTTTCGCAAAAAATGGGAACCATCTCCATAGCTTTGAAAAATTATTCATTAATTAATTATTTTCGATAACGAAGCAGAAAATTTCACCCTGTAAATTCAGTACATACTACGTATTCGTTGTTAAGAAGCTGCTCCGAAACAGTATCGACCGTCTGAAAATCGCATAGCCGAAGCTGAAGCTTTTCTCAATTTCGCTGTGTTGACTTCGGCTGATAGTTATCTCATAACTTTGTTCCGGCATCGAGGTGTCAACTCATGAAAAGCCTATTTATGTGTATTTCTATGCCTGATTACAAAAGACGCTCGTTCATTCGGAATTCGCTAGCATTTCTTGCTACTCTACAGTATAGATAGGTAAAGGGTTTTCCAATAAGAGGTGTAATTTTGAATAGCCCGCTATCTCGGTAGATTTCACATTTGAAGCTGTCATTTTTTGACATTTGACAAGTAGAAACTACGCCATTTATAAAATGGAAGCAAGCCCTGAGCAGGAGCTTCTGAGCGCTCGTTCTCTGGTGGAGCAATAGGACTATCATCTCAAAATTCTGTATATGACTTGAAATTGATACTTTATATATAAACAATAAAAAATTCAATTCTATGGTCACACTTGAAAATTAAAATAATTAAATTTTATGGTTCTGATGATGCGATCCTCTTGAAATTTGGCATGGACATTCAGTATATCAATCTTTATACCAGGAATAAATTTCACTCAATTCAGATATCTTGTTATGAAAATATAATTTTTTTTTTCAATATTCAAATTGAATTTTCTATAGTTCGGATGATGCGATGATCTTCAAATTTTGCACAAACATTCAATATATAAATCTCAATTCCAAAAATAAATTTCATTTGATTCGGATATCTTGTTATGGAAATATAAAGAGTCTTTCCTTTAATATTCCAATTGGAATTTCTATGGTTCTGATGATGCTATCCTCTTGAAATTTTGCATGAACATTCAGTATATCAGTCTCAACTTACAAAATGAATTTCATTTGAATCGGAAAGTTGGTTATGGAAATAAAAAAATTCTTCTTTTCAATATTCCAATTGAATTTTCTATGGTTCTGTTAATACTATGGCCACAAAATTTTGCGAGAGGCTCACTATGAGCATCTGGCAAGTTGCTGCAAAATTTCATTCCGTTTGCCCTCGTTTTGTGTGAAATATTGAGGAACAAAAATTTTGAATGGCCACTTTTTATGGAACACCCTGTACGATTTTTCTGGTTAACGAACTTAACCGAGCTATTTGGGAGCTGAACACACCCTGAAAATTTCAAGTCTCTAGGACAATCCGTTCGAGAGTTATTGTGCTCACGGACGGCCGGCCCTACAGAATTTGATTTGACCTCATATTTTCCATCAGGGAGTCGAACCCTATCGTTTGAGACCATTTTCGGCTCAAAATTCGAAAATTACAGACATTTGGGCAAAACGATATAGCACTCGTCTAAGTAGAACGAGCGCTCAAAAATGGAACGATACACGCTTCAAGAACGCATTGAAATTATTAAAAGTCACTATGAAAATGATGAAAATTGGCAGAGACGGTTCGTAAAACTCGAACATTTTTGGGTCGTCGTGAAGCACCTTGTCGGACCGCAATAAAGAAATTGGTGGAAAAATTCGAGCTGTTGGGACAAGTTAGTGATGTGAAGAATAAAACCCGTGCACGTCGCTCAAGAACAGTCATTGGACCTTACTTTTTCGAAAATGAGGCTGGAGCAACAGTTACGGTGAATGGATTGCGCTATCGAGAGATGATTAATGATTTTTTATGGCCGAAATTGGATAGTATTGATCTGGACAACGTTTACTTTCAACAAGACGGCGCTACGTGCTACACTAGCAACGAAACCATGATCTTTGCGGGAAAGTTTTCGGTGTTATCTCTCGAAGAGGTGATCACAATTGACTACCGAGATCTTGTGATTCAACACCTTGCGACTTCTTCCTTTGGGGCCACGTGAAATAGAAGGTCTACGTCAACAGCCCAGCGTCGATTCAAGACATCAAAGATGGAATTCGTGAGGCTATCGAGGACATAGGGCAGCCACTTTACGATTTGGTTATGGAAAACTTCATTAAAAGGATATGGTCCTGTAAGCGTGGTCGTGGTGGTCATTTGCCTGATGTTATTTTCCACTATCAACGGCATGGCTTCTTCTTCATAATGAAATAAACATCCGATCATTTATATTGAAGAATGGCATTTTTCTTTGAATATCAAAATTACATCTCTTATTGGAAAACCCTTTACTTGATGAAACTGTTGAATAAATTTTGATTTGATTCTTACCTTATCACATTGAGCGACGTACACCTCGACACCGAACTCTGAAGAGGGGTATCTAAGCTAACTGGCGTTATACAGCCCTGTCCCTGCTCACTAGGACTTTCTTCTTCTGTGTCACTGTCTTCTCTCCCCGAATGCCACCACGCTATGCACCAGGACCTTATTCTATATAACTACTGAACCAACCTGAAGGCCTCTGAAAATAAAACACCGCTCGCTGTCAAAGTGTCGCCCTGTATACTACCCACATTTATTCTATAGAAAAGAAAAGTCAACTGTAGTCAGTTCACGAAAGTTTGAGCGCATAGTAGACGTTTGTTTATTTATCTGAAGTTGGCAGTATTTGCTGTCATAAACGTAAAATAAAGCCAACGTTGCCGAATGCACCCGGCCTCGTCCGACGATCTTGCGAGTTATCAGAGAACTCTATGCAATATTGACAACATTGCGTATCAATCTGACAATAAAATAAACAACATAACCAAAAATTTTAATATACACAGTGGAATATGCCAAATTGTCATTGCCAACCGACGGCTCAAACTTTCGTAAACGGACTATACGACACTAACCTTCATTTTTCTCCTGTGATGTTCTGTACAAACTGGAGTGTGAGTATAAATGGAATCGGTGTCGCCCCCTGCCGTCGAAGATTCCGATCTGGGCCTTCGCCAGTCCTCTACCTCGACGGTCGAGCAAACATTGTTGGCTTCATCACTGCACAAAAATTCAACTTTTTTTATTGTATTTTTACAGAATTAACCTTTAACACCGAAAATTTTACAAGATCTCACAATTCTTAGAATTCACGCCGTGTCTGGTAATAATAAAGTTATTTCGCACGGAGATTTCCATTGGCACAAGTTCCTACCACCAAACTTAAATTGTTGTGAGAGTGAACCAATAAGAAGAAAAACTTCAGGACATTGCTAAGTCAAAGAGAGGAATGAGAACGGGAATACACCGACTATAACCTCAAAGAAAATACCGTAAAATGGTATACAGATGGTTCCAAAACCTCTACAGGAGCTGACGCTGGGATATACGGGCCAAGTACCAAGTGTGCACTGTCGCTAGGCTCCTGTATGGGCGTCTTTCAAGCGGAAATCTTAGCTATTGAAAGATGTCCAGATATAAATCTGGAAAGAAACTATCAGAAGTGCGATATAGCCATACACTCAGATAGTCAAGCTGCTATTAAAGCACTGAGCTCCTACTTCATCGACTCTAAAATGATCTGGGAGTGCCGGAACAAACTCAATGGGGTAGGCCAAGAAAATAAGGTCTTTTTAATCTGGGTTCCCAGCCATTCGGGAATGAGAGGAAACGAAGAGGCCAATACACTTGCCAAAGAGGGCGCACGAATGTCACTCATTGGCCCAGAACCTGTCTGTGGTATAGGTAAATGTACCTATAAGAAGGAGTTTCTGGAGAAGGAGAAAGCCGAGAGGGAAAAACTCTGGCGGAATCTCCCAGGAGTGGATCATTCCACTAAGTTCCTTTGGAACTTTGAGTCAGCAAGATCCAAAAGATATCTTAATCTTGGTAAGAAGCAATTACACCTCCTCACTGGCTTTCTTACAGGACACTGTCGCCTCAGGAAGCACTTGTTGAGAATGGGATTATCGGACACTGAGGAGTGTAGGTTCTGTGGGGAGGAGGAAGAAAACCCCCATTCACCTAGTCACGGAATGCTTTGCCATTGCGAACCTAAGGAGAAAATGCCTTGGCCGAGAAACTTGTAAGAGTGAGGAACTAGCCTCGTTGCAGCATTCACAGATATTAGATTTCATTAGATCTCTGGAACTGGAAGGCAAGCTGTGAAGGGGGTGGCCAGAACAGCTCTGTAAGGGGGCACAATAGACCTTGAGGTCGCAGTGGACTGTAATCCCTTTTTAAACTAAACTAAATAAAAGTAGAAAAGTATTTTCTACAAATAACGTAGATTGATGGCGAAACAACGTTAGCCGTGTAATGTACCCAACTAGAGTAGGTTCAGCCAATCGCCTATACCGTAGAGGGATGGTGGAATGATACACTTAGACTCATCAAAGGTGTTTAATTATTGGACATTTCACTGAATGACCATAGTAACATGTAATCGGACTCTCCTCTAAACAATTGATACTTGTTTATTTATACAATCCAATTGTTAGTGTTTATACTTAATAATAAACATAGTCGGCAATGGTTATACATTCAAAGATTACGCTACGCGATATTACAATAACATTTTAAGATGATGCGAGGTTGAACCTTGCCGTCTCACGTATGGTAATTATACAGGCTGTGTGTACTGACACATACTACAGTAGATTTATGACGAAACAACGTTAGACGGGCCAGGAAGTTAGATACGCCAAGCAACAGAGCTACAAATGATTAGTTTTTTGACAAAAATACTACCTGGACGCCACCTGTGCCATTCCGTGCAGGACAGTCCGTAGTTTGTTCCCACCATGTCCTCAACACGAAAATGCCATTTTTTTATTTGTTATTAACAAAAAACAACAAAAATACGCGTTCTTTTTAGTTTTTTCGTTGCAGAATGGAAACTATTGATGCAGTGATAACGTTGCAATGGGATGAATTGTAGAGAATTACATTGTGAAGAAAATGATGGGTCAAACGATCCGATCGAATAATTAAAACTGGAGAAAAGCGGAAAAAACCGGAAAATTGCGTGTTTTTTCTTTTAACTCATAACTCTGCCATTTTGCAATATTAAGAACTGAAACTTCACACGATAGTAGCTATTGACGTGCAATTCATGTGTGCCAAAATTGGATTCGGTCGGATAAATAGTTTCCACATAATTCCCATTTGAATTTTTTTTGGACATATTTTTCGCGGAGAGCTGGATGCGTTTGAGGTCGTCCGATTGAAATTAAAAAAATTGATTTGGAAAGAAGACGTGATCAGTAACAAAACGTCTATTCTGATTTTTCAATAAAACGCGTTTAAGTGTGTTAAAAACTATTGAGAACATGAGGGAAAACGGCCGACCGAGCGAGAGCGGTCGAGTGGAGAGGAAATAAGCGAATCGAGGGGAAACGTATTTGTGTACAAAAATTTGGTGCGCTGTCCGCGCAACAATTCTTAAACTCGGCGACCGTTGGCTTCCGCGGCGTTTTCCCCTCGATTCGCTCATTCCCTCACCACTCGACCACTCTCGCTTGGTCGGTCGTTTTCCCTCATGTTCTCACTAGTTTTTAACACACTTAAACGCGTTTTATTGAAAATCAGAATAGACGTTTTGTTACTGATCACGTCTTCTTTCCAAATCAATTTTTTTTAATTTCGATCGGACGACTCAAACGCATCCAGCTCTCCGCGAAAGTATGTCCAAAAAAATTCAAATGGGAATTATGTGGAAACTATTTATCCGACCGAATCCAATTTTGGCACACATGAATTGCACGTCAATAGCTACTATCGTGTGAAGTTTCAGTTCTTAATATTGCAAAATGGCAGAGTTATGAGTTAAAAAAAAAAACACGCAATTTTCCGGTTTTTCCTCTTTTCTCCAGTTTTAATTATTCGATCGGATCGTTTGACCCATCATTCTCTTCACAATGTAATTCTCTACAATTCATCCCATTGCAACGTTATCACTGCATCAATAGTTTCCCATTTTGCAACGAAAAAACTAAAAAAGCGCGTATTTTTGTTGTTTTTTTGTTAATAACAAATAAAAAAATGGCATTTTCGTGTTTAAAACATGGTGGGAATAAACTACGGACTGTCCTGCTCGGAATGGCACAGGTGGCTTCCAGGTAGTATTTTTGTCAAGGAATATCTCTATTGCTTGGCCTAAGAAAACCCATCTTAAAACGCGAACGCGACGAAACGTGTCACACCCGATAGGCACCCGAATCATTCGTGTTACATTTGTTGAGCTGTGATTGTTTGTTAAGGGGCCTACAGACGATCAACCATTGAAGACTAATGCGGCGTTCCACGAGGCGTTATCACGACAGTTGAACCACGCTTTCGTGAAATACACTTCTGTGTGAACGCATAGTCGTTAAACTTGCTTTCGTGAGGAATGCGTTCACACAGAAGTGTATTTCACGAAAGCGTGGTTCACTGTCGTGAATAACGCCTTGTGGGAACGCCGCATAAGTTGTAAACACGGCATGTTGACGACCAAGTTGAACGTCTGTAGGCTGGTTTGTGTTGATTTGATATCCAGGTTGAAGACTAAGTTGATGCGAGATCAAATCGATTTGATATTGGTGGGCGGAGCCCGATGTTGACGGACTATGTTGGAGCGTCTGTATGGTAGTCATCAACTAGGTTGACAACAGTTGGAATTCTACCTTGTAGAGTGAACATCTCATAGCGTATTCAAAATCCGTCGATAATATTCGAGGAAAGGTAGTTATTTAACTAGAAAATATGAGCAAAATTCCAAACATTCAAGTTTGGGTAGATTTCTTTGATTGGGTGAAAGATCTTCCTGAATTATGGAGAGTAAAATCCGAGATATATAAAAAAAACCTTAAGCAGATGCTTGAGCGAACATTCATTGGTGGAGCAATAATGCTATCACCTCAAAATTTTGTATAGTACTGAGATT
Organism: Propylea japonica; assembly: GCA_013421045.1. NCBI lineage: Eukaryota > Metazoa > Arthropoda > Insecta > Coleoptera > Coccinellidae > Propylea > Propylea japonica. The sequence goes on along the minus strand of CM024241.1, from coordinate 67,469,728 downwards.
CATGCTTAGTAAATGAATGCAAAATCTCAGGATGATCAGACTTATATTATGAAAATTATTAAAAAATGAAATATGTAAAAATCAATAATTAAAAGAAATTGAACTATATGCTTCAGATGATGCGATTCTTGGATATCTTGTTATGACATATAATGATTCTTTCTTTCAGTATTTCGCATGAGGCTTACTGTGGGCATTTCGCATGTAGTCAAGAAATCTATTCCAATTTGTTTCGTTTTGTCTGAAATATTAAGGAACAAAAATTCGGAATGGTCATATTTATGGGACACCTTGTATGTTTTGGCTGATTAACGAACTTAATTGTGGCATTTGGAAACCAAACTCGCCTGCTGAAAATCTCAAGTCTCAAGGACAATTCCTTAGAAAGTTATCGTGTTTATGGCCGGACGGTCCCACGGACCGGATTGATTTGACCACGGACTCGTCATCAGGGAGCAGAACCCTATCGTTGGAGACCAATTTCGGCTCAAAATTCGAAAAGTTCTTTCATTAACCGAAATGGGAAAAAATGAGACCGATTGTGGTACCAATCCTTGGTCCAAATTCTTTCATTCAAGAACTGTGCTGCACCACATTGTCGCATATATATCGTTTATAATAACATAAACGAAAGATCTCTCTCCATGTTTCGATAATTTCTCCTAATCTGCCGACTAGTTCACTCGACGGAAACCACCGCTGAAATGATGTTTTCAACTTGGTTGACAACCGCTATTTTCACTTTCATTTGGTTTACAACCTAGTTGACAACATAGTCTTCAACTAAGTTGATCGTCTGTAGGCCGCTTTACGGTCTTATAGTTCATTTCAAAATGATTGGCATTCGGGCGGCTGTGAGAAATCGAAAATATGTTGGTATCGGTCCGTTCGGTGAATTTCGATTTGCCGATTTTAGGTTGGTGTTGAAAATATCACCGACTTTGACTTTTCCAGTTTGAGTTAACCTATTGAAGATATTTCGAATTTATTTGTGAATATTCTTGATTTAATCGAGAAGTGGATTTAAATATCTCTTAAATCTACTTTGATTTAATTACTGAATTGAAAACGGCCGGAATACAACCAGATTCCTCTCATCTTACTGCAAGGGAACGCCAGGCAGTGTATCGGTGTTACTACGAGTTAAGGGATTCAGCAGATATTTCTGCTAGTATTAATGGCATTGCGGTCGTTTTTCAGGTAAACGATCATGTACAATGTGTTTTCTGATTGAGTAAGTTTTAAAATTTCAGATTTCTCCTAGATCTGTCCGAAGAATTTCGGAGAAAAAAGTAGAAGGCAAGTTGCTAGAGCCAGAGTTAGCACTGGAAGGAAACCTATTCCACATGATTATACTTTCAAAGAGACATTAAACGACTTTATTTTTTCTAAAATCAAAAACAATGAGTGTATCAGTTTGGATATCATTTTTGAACTGGCTAAAAAGCACCTGGATTGCGATCATTTCAAGTCAACACTTTATAGCATAATCAAAAAAATAATTGGTTACAAGTACAAGAAAGTTGATCGAAGGAAAATTCTTATTGATAAACATAAAAATATCGTGAATAGAGTACGGTTTTGTGGTGAATATCTTGAATACTCAAGAGAAAATCTAAAATTTGTTTATTTAGATGAAACATGGATATTCGAAAATGATAGTCAAATTCGCCAGTGAACATTAAAAAGTAATCCTAACGGTTTGCCAAGAAAAGGTGAAAGAGGAGGAGGTACACAATTTGATGGATTTTTACCTGGATGTGATCTAATTCTTGACAGTGGTATCAATGATACGGATTACAATAAAACAATGAATGGGGGGAAATATTTCATTAATGGATTACTGAACAATTAATACCTTCTCTGCAGTTATTTGATACAAAGGGTGTAATGCACCATATCATTCAATTAGAGTTGATTAAATACCTACGACTGCTTCTCATAAAAAAGTTATTCGGCAAGGGCTACAAGAACATAAGTTTCCTATAAATGATAAACTTAAAAATACTTTAATCCTTTGTTGGATTTTATAGAAAATTGAATTGTTAATACAATTTTGATGTTTACTCTAACAGTTATTTTACATGTTATGTTCGCATCGTAGCACTGCATTCAAAAGATAATTCTAATATGTAAATAAATAGAAGTCTATAAGTATTCCACTGTACTTTTGATAATTATTTTCAATGAATCTCTGATTGCATATAATATTTCTGTCTCCAATTAACAATAAAATGTTTGAATAATGTTCTGAATAAATTGTCTCAATTTATACAGAAGCTTATTTTAGTTTTTCACACTAAATTGTCAGTTTTAAGCATGTTAAGTGTGTTCCTTACCCATACGGTAAGGATTGAAACAAAATTTTAACTTTTGCTTCCTCTGAATTCCAAACACTCAAAGGAACTTTATCTAAAATGACACCGACAAGACCTACAAAAGCTAAATTGACAATCGTTTCCAATAAAAGCCAAAATATTCACCATTCTCTTTTCTAGACTTAGGGAAAACTGTGTGTCATCTATTGGGGATCTGAAGAAATAGTACTTAATTAATATAATGGATACGTTAAATCAACAAACAAATACTCAATTATTCATATCAAACGTAACCAAGGCATATGAATGAATGAAATCATTATTTAATCTGTGCAATAGTATATTCTAAAAACATGTATGATTTTCATACAAAAAATGATAGCATCTTGTGGTCCACATATATCTTAATTATCTTCAATAGAGTCTCAATCTTCATCGGTGAATTATATGAATGACATCTCATTAGAGTACTTTGATAGTTTATAGTTTTGTTTATTGAGGCAGCGACATAGTAATAAAAAACTGAATCCCATTGATTGAACTGGACTGAAATATAAATGACTGTGTTTATTTTTCATGATATTCACAAGCTTAGGGGCTTTACTTTACCTATTCTTCCTCGCTCCTTAGCTGAAAATGATGGTGAATACGAAAATTAGTCAATACAGTGTCAGAAATTATATACTTCTGGTAGGTTTAGAGATTTACACAATCCTAATGGTATTAGGAATCAGGAACATTCTCAAGATCAGAAATTTGCTTCGGAAAATAAAAATATTGTATTAAATATATTTCCAGGTATGTTTACTTATTTCCCTCTGACTGATGAACCCACAGAAATTTTTAGTGACTTTTAGTAACTAGAAATAAAGCCCCGACTGGACTTTCATGGCTTGCTCTGATGACAATCATTTTGAAACGAACTATACTTGGTTTTTCTATAGTCAGGCATTGATGTTACGAAATGTTACAAAAAATTAATTTCTTGTCTGTTAAAATTGATGGAAGACCTGGAACAACGCTGGTTGATATCGTTCTTAAAAACAATTTTGAACTCGAAACTATTTACTTGCATCGGTTTCAACCTATTCTAAATGATTTTTTCCATATTTTCCGTGATGTTATACATTCTTACTATTGTGTTGGGTTTCAATGAGTTAACTCATTTTCTATGAAATGTGCAGGCAAAACTTTGAGTGTCATTAACACACCGCGTGTTTCAACTCATTTGAGTTGTTTTGTAGTTCTGTAGTTGTAACTCTTCATTTATATAATAGTTTAATCTTCCAACCAAGGCAATAAACTGTCAACGACATAAGAGTGTATTTAAAATTCGAGGGTTATTTGGTCGTATGGGTTTGAGCTAAAACTCCATGAAATGTCATTATTTTTGTGCGAATTTCGGTTTATGTCGATGGTTTCCTTTCGAAATCAACGATTCGGATGCCCTCACAAGCGTGATTCGTCAATCGGTAATAAATGATTTTTTATCTCAATAGATTCGAACTGTATATCTTCTTATTATATAGATGAGGTTAAATTAATCAACTCATTCTCTATGTGATGTGCTGGAAAAAGTGAGAGTCATTAATCGCACTATTCAGTCATTTTAGTGACTTTTTTTGGGAAAATAAGTTAAAACAACGCAAGTCATGTTGAGGGCGAAATATTTTGGAGTATTTTGCTCTGACAATTATTATAGGAACCAAACTTCAAATCATTCAAATCTTGCTTTCGCTTGCTTTGGAAAGTGCATTGAGCAGGGTAGGTGCGCTCTTGTAGTATTTACACTATTTACGCCGATGCGCTATTTGGCGCAATTGAGTTAACTCAATGAGTTGATACACAGAGCTGCGCTTGAGTTACTGCGTTAGCGCAGAATATTTTACTGAGTTACACATCTCTAGCCAGAGGTACTTGGAGATTTGTACGCTAAATCCTATGTTTCCGAGTGATTTTTCCAAACCTGTATACATTTTACTTTCTGCGGAATATTTAAATAGAAGTTAAAGAAAGAGTCTATCCAAACACTTCAGTTAAATATAATAAATTAAAATATAATTCTGGTTTTTAGAGTGTTCGAAGGATGGGAAGTTTTGGCGGCAACTTGTCTTCGGTGTATATGTTATGTTGTCGCGTAGGTAGGTATATCATCTGTAGGTCTATTATTTCTAAATTTTTTGTGTTTGCGCAGAATTATTTGCTGTCTCCCACTCTTGGTTCAATTTCTTCTGTGTAAGGATGTCTTAGTTCCCCTGTCTGTTATACCTATTATATTCCTTCTTAGGAATAAAGTTTGTTCCTAATCTAATAAGGGTCAGCACATCATTTCATAAATATCAATCGCTGTTTTTCTGCTGATTTACAGATTTTTATATGTCATAGACCTAAATTGTCCAGCTTGAGTTAAAGTTGTTTTCTTCTGAGTTTTTATGTATGCTTCAAATATAATTGTTGTTGACTTCAAGCCTAGGTGGAATTTCACATTATCTCGTCGTGAAATGACTTTGTTTCAAATAACAATGTAGAAGGCATTAGCTTTCATTTTGTGGTATTCTGCTTTCGTCTGTAAGCCAATCTGCAAGTTTTCATAAGCTTACAGGAAATTGCAATTCTGGACCTCTTTAAGGATTCTGTAGCTTACAGAAATCGTTAAATATTTACGAGTACTCGACGGGTGATCGGACGCATTATCGAATGACATATTGTGAGGTTACGTTGAATGTTTTTTTTATTTAGGACGAACACAAACGTTTTAATATAAGAAATTCATGATAAATACAAATAATATGGCTTTGTTTATTGGATTGTTATCGGAAAGAAAATCATAACAGGTAAAACATGTTCAATAATATACATGACCTGAAAATCATTCTTTTTGAAAGTAGGAACGTTATGAGAATTGAAAGGAAAAGTTTGCGTGATCAAATGAATCCATTTGAAATGCCGGATGCCCAGAAAATGTTCAGATTGAAGAATTGCCGAATGCCCAGTTTTGTGAACATGTTCAGATTGAAGAACCAGTACTCTAAACTTAATAAATGATCCACAGCAATTGTAACCAAGAATTTTTTTCTTTCCTGTTTTCAATTTATTAGATGAAAGAAAAACAAACGCAAACTACATTCAGATAAATGTATGTTCAAATTCAAATCAAAACCATTTACTCAGAATACATGAAGTTCCATGATTGAATCTTACGATTGAAAGTTATGTTTTTCGATGAGTAGATTTCAGAATAATTGCATTATTTACGAATCTGTAAGTCGGTCAGATACAGATCAATCGTACGCTATAGTCTCGTAACTTAAAGATTAAAAGCAGAAAATCACCATTAGATATGGAAATATGATTTCTAAATTTCGAGACTTCGTTTTTTGCAATAAAATAGCCTCTGCGATCTCCAGAACAGTAAAATGGCATGTTCTCGAACCTGAGCAAAATCATCGGACGGCGTTTCCTCATTCCTTATCGTGGTGACATCCTTCGACTGCAGGCATCACTTGCACCACGTGGGTGTCTCCTAATGATGTGTTGTTTTATTTTGCCGTCGACCCGGATTATGGATAAGAACGGAATCTTTGTGCCTCCTCCAGAATGAAACGAACAACGTGATATGTAATCAATAAGGTCCGGACTAGGATCATGCCAGAAGAAAGTTTCAGTGTATCGGCTTTCAAGCAAGCGGTTGTGGGCTGAAGAAATTGATTTTGGATTTTTCAGAGGTGTTATCGATGACTGCCGATGGAAGAAAGTTCTTTTATATTGAATTTCAATTTGGGGGAATAGGTTGCAAATGCCAGTGACATCAGCTACCTAGCTATTTCATCATTTTCAGAAGAGAAATATTCAATTATCCAAACAACATCTCAAAAAAACAGAAAAAATCTCTGGCTGTAAAAGTTTGGTTAATGAACCAATAACCAACAGATAGAAGCTGTTAGCTAACAAATAGAGAGCGGAAGTTTTACACTTGTTCAATTTTGAAGCGATTTCTGCATACTTTCTATTATTCAATAGTTATTCCATGAAAAAGTTCATCAGAAAAAAAAATTGCTCTCGTAGAATTGATCAATTACATCTCCGTATTTCGAAAAACGTAATTTTTATAAGTCATTATATTAAGTATAATGCAAATTCAGTTCAACAGATACGAATCAATTCTGCCATATTGAATTTTGTCCTATCAGAATTATTGAACACATTTGTTCTACCCGTACCTATTTAGTACTTTTTGAGCGCTCGTGTTCCTTAAACAAGTGCTATATCCTTTTGCCCAAATGTCTGTAATTTTCGAATTATGAGCCGAAAATGCTCTTAAGCGATAGTGTTTCACTCCCTGATGACGAATTCGTGGTCCAATTCAATTCTGTCCGGGGGGCCGTCCCGCCATCCATTAGCACAATATGCAACTTTCGAATTCAATATCGACTTTTCCGTAACCAGTCCTACACAAAACTCAAAAGCTCTTAAAAACCTTTTGCCATTCAAATAAGATTACATCCACGCCAAAACTGAATAATGAATTTTCTCATGTCTCATTTGTTTTTTAGTATGGCATGCATTTCTGACATCAGAAATGAAATCAGTATAATTAATATAAACAGATCAATTACTCTATAGCGAAACTACGTTTTGTTGCTTGGAGTACTGACTATGTCCTATAAACATTGTTCCAATATAATAGAAAATCAAATTATAACCACTCAAGAGGTTTTACTACTCACGCTTCTGCTATCGATGGTAGTAGCACTCAAGGGTTTATGAATAATAATTTGCAGACCCGTCTTGACTTCGCTCTAATATTTCAAATTTCAATGAACTAATTACATGTATCTCTCTACTCTCATTTTGTTATCAAGAATTTTAAATTGAGTTTCACGGAAACGGAAATATCATCCCGGGAACTAACTTTTTTCATTTGATGCTAAAATTATAATAATTTTTATCATAACATATTATTTTATCTTCCATATTAAAACCGTTTTTGAGTGCTATATCGTTTTGCCCAAATGTATGTAATTTTCGAATTTTGACGAATTTGTGGTCAAATTCCATTCGGTTCGGGAGTTCGGTTCCCAAATGGCTCGGTTAATTTCGTTAACCAGCCAAATCCTACTGGGTGTTCCATAAAATATGGTCATTCAAAATTTTTGTTCCTCAATATCTCAGACAAAACGAAACCCATCGAAATGAGATATTGCGGCCGTAAGCAAGATGCTCATAATAAGCCTCATGCAAAACCTTGTAGCCATAGTGTAAACAGAATCATATAAAATTCAATTGGAATATTAGAAAGAAGAAGAAACTTCAAATTCCATGAAAAATATCCGATTCGAATGAAATTTATCTCATAAATAAAGATTGATGCATTGAATGTTCATGCAGAATTTTATGCCCATAGTAATAACAGAAACATATAAATTTCAATTGGAATATATAATAGATAAGAAAAATCTTGTATTTCCTTTATAATAGGATATCCGATTTAGATTAAATTTTTTTTTGTGAATGAACATGTTATACTGAATTTTCATGCAAAATTTGGAGGCCATAGAAAATTCAATTGGAATATTGAAAAGAAGAATTCTTATATTTCCATAACAGGATAACCGATTCAAATGAAATTTATTTTGTGAATCAAGACTGAAATACTGAATGTTCATGCAAAATTTAAAGAGGTTTGCATCATCCGAACCAAAGAGTAAATTTTTGTTTGTTTATTTTTTCATATTCAATTTTTCGAAAAAATTCCACAAAATAATTCCGAATGGGCTCAGATTCTGCATTCATATTTAGGTATCAATCTCAAATTTCATATAAAATTGAGGTAATAGTCTTCAAAAGCTTCTTTCTGATCAGGGCTTTTCTTAAATTTTTTAAGTGTTTTTTTTACATAGTTAATTTTTTGAGTTATTTACAGAAAATAATTCCGATCGTGCTGGAATTTTGTATTTATATACTTTAGCATGAATATCAAGTCCTATACAAGATTTTGAGGCAATAACTTTAATGCTTCACCAATGAACGAGCGCTCAAAAGCACCTGCACAGGTTTTCTTAATTTTTTTTAGTAAGATTTCTTTCAGTCATCTATTGTAATTTTCTCTCTTTCATGACTGCCGCGTTTTAGGTCTGTCATGTTTTAGCCCGTTACTTTGAAATGATCGATATTTTTGAGAAAGTAGCCCATACTTTGTCGATTATTAAGAAGGATAAGATCAATAAAGATCTACAACGGTATTTACATTGGCTTTGGAGCAATAAATTCAAAATTAATTGGTAAACAAAAACTAAGTTTATGTTATGCAAGCAAAAGAATAAAAAAGTTACGAGTCTGAAGGTAAGCATTAATAATATTGAACTTCAAGAGGTCTGTGAGGCGAGGTACTTGGGTCTTATGTTGGACACAAATTTGAGCTGGAAAAGCCACGTTAACTCCATAATCGAGAAGATGGTTTTGGCTTTATACAAGGTCCGATCTTATTTATCAAAAAAAGGAAATATCAGGTTACAATGCGTTTTTTATGTCACATATAAGAGATACTTAATACCGATTTGGGGAACCTGTAGAAAATACCAAATTTGAAGAAAGTACTAGAATTAGAACAATGTAAACTCATTTTTAAAATCATAAATAAAGTACAAAAGTGCAATACAGAGTATAAATTCACGAAAGATATTCATAGTTATGAAAGAAGAACACATATTTAATCAATTACCTACTTCCATATAATCTGTGAGTTCAATTAGCAAATTTTCTGATCAAATAAGAGAATACTAAGAGTTGGTATAATGTAATTTGTCTGCTTTTTGAATGTAATGTTAAGTTAGTTTTTTTGAAATTTTGTCTTGATGTGGAACTGCGATTTCATCAAACATCAAGTGTGTATCTACGAAAAAAGATTTCATTGCTAACAAAAGCATTGTTTAATTTAAATGGAATTCTGTATTACTGTCCTCGATACCAGTTCAGGGTACTGTTTAGTTTAGAGGATTGTGAATGTAATTTTTGTTGTACTTGTATATTTTATTCAATGAATCATTAAAAAAAAGTATTTGTTGACCAATAAAAAGCACTCAGATCTTATACCAAGGTTCATCGCGTTGCTTTCTTAACTCGAACAAATCACGATTTGAAAAAATTTATATACCCAACAAATTTCGATCCGAATACCCGACTTAGAATTTGAAAATACTGCCCTGCTAATTGTTGCATGTCACAACAAATTGATAGTTCGCCCACAAGTGACTGATTTATCTACGTTATACGGAGATACTTAACACCGATGAACCTACAGGATTCCAGGAACAGTGTTCAATCTCTTATGGAGGAAATGAACGAGATTTACATATCTTATCGAATTTGCCGTTAAATGGAACGGTTGACAATTAATTTTATAGTAGCAAATTTATCTTTCAAACCTTAGGTAGCTTTAACCACAACAGATGATATGAAAATTGCACTCCTTATTTGTTTTTATTGTTCTGTTTTTTGTGACAAAGAAATACAATAATTTAACCTTATTACATTATTAATGAAAAATATAGTTCGAACAAAGTATGAAATGAAAATTTGCAAATTCTAGAGGAAAATATAGCAACATCACGATACACAAGAAATCATATAGTATATGTTGAAAACAGGGATAGGGAAGTTGACAGTCATAGCATACAAGATTTCGCAATTTTTCTATGCCAAATGGAAATATCATTTTGGAGGGTTTACCTACTTGAGTAATTGATTTGGCGTTTATTTTGCTAGGAAATTTTGAGATGACTGATTTCAAAAATTGATTGGTTCAAATTATAATAAAAATGAAGAAAAAAGCATGTTCATATAGGAAAACTATAAATTCGAATCTGAAACTCCTTAGATCCAATAATTTTATTCTCTTCAACGCTCCTATTTAAATCTCAAACCTTTTTTGATTCTTCTAAGTTTTGTAATCGATTTTCGAACAGTAATTGTGTCGGTCATATGAGTTAAGTAGTGTAACTTTGAAAGCATCTCTTTCATCAACGGCGGGCCCGTAAACAAGATAACTTTCGAAAGGATCGAAATCAAAACTCGAAAATCTCAGGGTAGGTTTAGATTTGAATAGAAAATTTGAATTCATATTTGACTAGAAAGAATCAAAGTCAAGTTTTAATTATTGTTTATGCAATATCTACGAGTATGTAGAAACTTCTAAATTGAACAATTTTTTTATCAATTGAAATTGATTTGAATCTGAACATTGATTCGGTAAATTTCAAGTAATACCTACTGTTCCCTGATAACCAAAATGTTGGCCTTTTTTCAATTATTGTCCAATTTTAGGAAATTATGAAGATGTTCTGAAATTTCATTGTTTTGTCTAAAATGCGTACTATTATGGAGGCGAATCACTATTCTAGAATTATGACAATAATACCTACTTTCACTCTATTCTACCTAATATACCATTGTTGAATCTAAAAACCTGATTCTCGTAGCCACAAAATGGAGTTTTGAAATTTGTATAATTTGTCTCTACATCTTCGAAGTTTGTTTGTATGAAATCCCAACCCAATATAGGATTACTGGGTTATTTTTTACAATTATTCGTAGGTTTCAGATTTGATAAATGAAAAGTTATATTGATCTTTACAGAAGTTGATCCATCTAATTAGACTTCACCCTATATATATTTCGGATACTGACAACGTTCTTTCGTTCAGAATCAAAACGCATACTCACAATTTTGTGATCGAATGGTGTTTCTGGTTTCTTGTTGCACGAACATACCTGAAAAAAAATATAGAATTACTGAAACTGCATACTAGACAAGACGACAAGTGTTCATCATACTTATTTCACTAATTTATACGAATGAAGAAAATTGGCTATCATAAGAAAACAAAAACATTCAATATTATACATATAAATATGTTTTTCCAGGAGTTTCAAAAAAATGTATATATTTGTCTAAAAACAAGAGCTAAAGCTGAATGATAAACCTTAAATTTATCAGTGAAGTCGACCGCGACATTGCCGACTACAGAGCAAATTTTTTTTATAACGAAATTGTTTTACGGATGCAATTGTCGATGAAATAACTTATTTAAAGATTGTCAGAAAATATCTCCTGATATCAACAAATTTCATCAGATAAAGACAAATGTATAAAGAATAAATTCATTGCTATCTTAGCTGAATCCAAACTTTTCTCACGCACATTTCCCCCAGTCAAAAAATAATAAACTTCTTCACCTATTTGTGTTGTTTAATTGGGTGACAAAATTTTTAATCCACCGCTTAATTTACTCAGACATTCAGTCAGAAAAATAGCTCGGTCCGGTCTTCTCATTTAAATTAAAAACTTCCCCCGTTGATTTATGCGCCCGCCGTTAATTATTATTGACTCTAATTACGCACCTAAGCCTGGTATTTTTCCGTCGCCGTGGCCGGTCCTTAACTGACGCGGGAAATGAGACAGAAAATTGTCTTCGCCGTCTCTCCGAGAAATAGTATTCATTTTTTCTCTCCGCGTTCTCAATCTTTTGCACATTCCCCATTCCGGCAGGGCATTGTTCGCCGGCGGACACCGACAAATAGCCGTTATTTACAGTGTTGTCCATGATAAGAATACGCAACCCACACGATTTTCCAACCTTTGGATACTGCGAAAATAAAACATTTTTGTTCACGGTCGGATTCCTGAATGTTTCCTTTTTCGGATCACGTACCGTTGTTTTTAAGGTTACTTCTGTAGTTTAAATCAATCCTTCCTGTTTCTTAGACAAACAGGAGCGCGGTCCTCCAGGAATTAGATCGGTGCGGGCAAAAAATCGGGGTTGAGCTGCGATTTGTTTGAATGAGTGTAGCAAATATTTTAGTAGGGGTGCAGTTGTTTTACTTGAGATTAGAATGAATAACTTATTTCGCTTTCAACGTTTGAGTTAGTTCCGTAATGGTACGTTTTTATGTTCAACAGCATCTTCTTCTGATTATCCCCAAAAGTTTCTGGGTAACGAAACAACAAAAGTTTTGATCGATTGTATCAAACGTGTCAGGGATCAGATATGCTAACGACAGTTATAATACAGTTAACCATAATTATCGAATGAGTTTATTCTAATAAAAATTCAATTTTATCTCAGAACACCTTGTTGAATTTGTAAAGCTGATTCAGCTGAAATTCTGAATGTGTGCAGTACAGTAAGAAGAATTTTAAGTTCATAGTATGTGTTCTTCTGATACAGTATTAACAAAAAAAAAAAACAACACTGAATGAAGGGTAGACGAAAATTGCCAATACCAAGTTATTGAAACAATCTAAAATAGACAATATTGAAGACAATAGAATAAGCAAACCTGACAATACAACAATTATAGCTATATTCTTGAAGGCTGAAAATTTATTGAAATGTTATTTAGGCTGATGGAAATAAGCCAAATAACAACCCATACAATTTTCCAACCTTTGGATACTGCGAAAATAAAACATTTTTGTTCACGGTCGGATTCCTGAATGTTTCCTTTTTCGGATCACGTACCGTTGTTTTTAAGGTTACTTCTGTAGTTTGAATCAATCCTTCCTGTTTTCTTAGATAAACAGGAGCGCGGTCCTCCAGGAATTAAATCGTCGCGGGCAAAAAATCGGGGTTGAACTGCGATTTGTTTGAATGAGTGGAGCAAATAATTTAGTAGGGGTTCAGTTGTTTTACTTGAGATTAGAATGAATTACTTATTTCGCTTTCAACGTTTGAGTTAGTTCCGTAATGGTACGTTTTTATGTTCAACAGCATCTTCTTCTGATTATCCCCAAAAGGTTCTGGGTAACGAAAAAACAATAGTTTTGATCGATTGTATAAAACATTTCAAGAATGAGATAATGCTAATGGCAGTTATTATACAGTTAACCATAATTATAGAAATAAGTTTTTTCTAATAAAAATTCAATTTAATCTCAGAAAATCTTGTTGGTTTTGTCAAGCTGATTTATTTTGTAATTTATTATACTGTCCTAACCCTTTGGCTAATGCTTCAACACTCTAGAATATATATCTCAGAAATCGAAAAAGTTACATTGTTGTTCTCAAAATATGGTCGGTCCCTCCAGGAGTACCCTATAGGTATCTATCTGTCTTGTTCGTAAATTCGAACTAAACATGAATGGTGAATGCTAAGAATAAATTACTGGAAAAAACAATATAAACAAATCAATATTTCTCAATATGAAGTAATACGAATTGAGTAAAGTGAAAATTTTTCTAATCATTCGACTACATCGTGAGATTATGCTGGTAGTTCATAGGTCTGTGATCTGGTATCGAAAAACATTGATTCAATTATGAATTTAATTTTTTTACGAAACATCACGGTTTTGTCCTTTCTGGGCGTTGAATTGGAATAACTGATTGACTTTGATCGAATTCTGCTGGAAGAACTATGGTAATTGACATATCATATATCCTTATACAGTTTTTCTTCCACAAAGCTCAATGTAAAGAAACCAATCGCTCAAAATGAAATATCTTTAATATTTCCAGAATTTTGCCAACACACGAACTGAGGTGTGGAACTTGAAAAGCGCAGGAAAATTTATTCAACTAAGGTTAATAGGTGGAAAATGTTGGAAACAAAATAATTAATTAATATTCCTGAGGTTTGTCCCTTGGAGACGTTCAATTGGTATAATTGACTGACTTTAGTATTACCCATAAAACCTTGGGATCAAATTCTCCTGAAAGATGTGTATTCATTCGTAGAGCATCAATCAGTCTTCCGCTGCTCAATTCCGAAGTGCAATGGAAATAAATGATGAGTTTAAAAGTGAAATATTCCTAAAATTTAAAACTTTTTCCCCACGCAAACTGAGGTTCTAAAACGAGATGAATTATTTTGTGATTTCTAAAAAAATTTTTAGGTTTTCATTCCCAGTCTCTGACACAAAAATAATTAAAAAAATTATTTAAGATGAAATGCTCCTGCGAAAATCCTTGCACTAACTTGTCAGGAGCAAATTGGTTCTAAAAAACTTGTTGCCTAACAGTAAAACTAAAATTTCAATTAGACTGCTAACGAAAAATCCACAATTCCAAAGATTTTACAAGTTTGTCTGAAGAAGGAGTCTGATATAGACACTGAAACGTTACATTATCCTTTTCATTTATTTCGTCTTTTAGTTTTACTGTTAGGCACAATTTTCAAAACCAATTTGCTCCTGACAAATTAGTGCAAGGATTTACGCAGGAGCATTTCATCTTCATTGAAATTTTCAAATTTTATGTTTCAGAGACTGGGAGTGGAAACCTAAAAAATTTTCTAGAGATGCAGAATCCTTCCAGATTATATTTCAATCGATGTTATTTGGCAAATTCGTATTTTACAAATCGTTAATTTCGTACCATAAATAATTCTGAATTGAATTTTTCTTTAAAAAAGATTAGGGTTTTTTTTTTAAATTGGTATATCTAATATATATATATATGTATAAACCAAAGTCAATCGACTTTGGTTTCACCCATTGAAATTTTCTTGGAACATATATGTTAATTCACAGACACAGAGCATCAATCCTTCTACCGACACTTCATTCCAAAGCGCAATGAAAACAAATCAAGAGCTCAAAATTGAAGTATTAAAATTTTCTCCAATCGAGATAGGAACAAAACAATCGCTCAAAAACGAAATAGTCTTAATACTTTCAGAATATTCCATAGACACTCACTGAAGTGGGAGGAATGCAACTTGAAAAAGCGCAGGGAAATTCCAAGACCAGCAGGAAATTTGTTCGGTTAACGTGAATAGGTGGAAAACGTCGGAAACTCAGCCAATGGAAATGTCTCACCTGCTGGATCGATACGAGGAGGGGCTCGGGAACTCATTGCGCACCTGCCTAGCAGGTGAGTCGACGCCGTGCAGGGAGACTCTGTGTTCCGGATTCACTTTGACCAATCAGTCGTTTACTTACCTGAATATCGTATCACCTGTCTCAGGTGGGGGCGGCTCAAGCAGCCCGACCAATAAGGTTGGGATACTTAGGATGCAAAATGATTCTAAATTGTTGCTTCAAGGAATGGGCGGTGGGTGAGGCAGCACGTTAACTGCCGCTTACGCCGATGTAACTGGAAAAATGAGCAAGTCGTACAAAATTGGGGATATTCATCTTATTTGGAATACCTTTTCGGGAAATTAATATGTGAAATTATCAGCAAACATATTGAGTTTCAAAAAATCTTCATTCCGTTATGGCAGTTAATCGCATTTTTTTATCGCAATCTGAAATCAGAAATATACAGAAAAATATATTCAACCTCGATATATTGATATAACTTTTCAATAAAATTTTTCAGAATTTGGCACTTTCATCTTAGTTTTTCGTCAAAGCCGGAATAAATGCTTCTGATCTCAGTCATTGAGTTCAAAAATATTTTTGAACTCAAAGCCTCAGTTGCAACTTGAAACAGTAAGTCAAGAATAAACGACTGGGACTGTTGTGAAACTCAGCAACAACATTTTGGAGAACTGATATCGGTTTGAAAAAACGAATACAGGATAAAACTTATAATATTTGAATTATTAGCAAGCATGCTGATCGTGATCGAACATTGGTTTCTTTATGACAGTTAATCACATTTTTTCGTCATTGTACATGGAAAACGAAACAATATCACAAATAAACAGATACGACACTTCGTGACCTTGAAGAATTAAGATTTTGCTACTACTACTACTACGAAAGCTTAGTCAAATAAACTAATAGAAGATAACATTGCTCTTTGTATTTAACTCTCACTTCTCAGTCGGTCGAAATAATTTATTCCGCGTTGAACGCCGTGGAAGCCGATATAACAGAAAAAATGGAAATATTGAACCTATTGTTAATTATCTCTTGAGGGAATTTATATTTGAAATATCAGCAAACATGCTTCGATAATCGTTTCGTTATGACAGATTATCACAGTTTTAATAATATTTGAACTATGGGATTATACGAAACAATATCACTTATAAGCAGATATGAAACTCCGTGACCTTGAATAATTCGGATTTTGCTACTACGAAATCATAACGAGGTTGCAGTTCTACGGACGAAGAGAACCTTACTTTCTCTCTATTCTGTTAAAATAACTTTTTCTGCTTTATTCCTATACGTTTCAAATAACCACTACCACTTAATCAATATAAAATTCCTTATCTTATGTTCTTGAGCATAGGAAAGCTCAAATCCTTACCTAATATATTAAGCAGCATAATTATGGAAAAAACCCAGCCTTATAACTTTTAATCAATACCTACCGATCCAAAGAGCGATGTTCTCGTTCTAGGAATATTTCGTTAAAGAAAGAATTTATTTCGTTTTAGAGGGTTTTTTACATGGAATTTTAATTCAAGGTGCAATGTTCTGAACGAAATTCGTTATACAGAAAAATTCGTTGTACAGACGTTCGCTATAGGGATGTCCCATTGTATTTTGAGCCCTCCTGCTTTGTTTCCAACCCCAAAGGTAAAACCGAAAACTATTTTTCGAATTTTTTCTCCAAAACCAAAACGCTTGCAGAAATGTGGGTATTTTATGCGGGCGAAATGGCATTCAACGAAATATTGGGTGGTATTCCTCTTTGATTGCAAGGGATAAAAAATAAGAACTTTTTAAAATATTTATATCAATAGAAATTATGCATAGCTTGATTCTTTCTCAACAAATAAGCTCTTCTGCAATTTCTAGGCTACATTCAAAATTATTAAGTAATAACTTATCGGTGGTATTAGGTACTTTCGAGTCGTAAGGCTGGTTGGTTTTGACTATGTTATATTTATTTTTGAGCATAATTTATATTTTGTGTAGTTAAATACATATGAATTATGTTATATGATATCAAAAATTATTGATTTCTACCTACCCTCTCCAAAGAAAAAATTATCTGTTAGGAGCATTTACAGAAAAATCTCATCTTACGTTATTGTGAAAATAAATAATATTTTTTATTTTGTGTTATAATAAAAAATACTCAGATCGTACTTTACAATGTTAGTCTGTAAATTTGGCCATAATTTTGCTAACATTTATCTGTCAAATAAAACATCTAACATTAATCCCACCAATGTCTTGACGTATAACATCTAGGTGTCTTTGATCTGTTAAAAATCGTTAGTCATTATGATAGATGGCTAGCTTATCATTCTGACCGAATTTCATGTTTTTGGTGCTAATCTGAACATGTCAGTCAGTTTCCTTTTCTTCTAGAAAAATAGAATGAGAAACCCTTCGTCGCTTGGACATCCTGTGAATGCGAATATGAAAACTGGGATGGTGGGCGTGGATGTCATATAGTAGGTATGAGGAAAAAACTTCAATGGCAGATAGTACGTTTGTAGTGTAAAGCTAGACAACAATCATTTGTTTTGGAAATATGTTCTGTTCATTCTTACTCCAAAACTATGTTTAGTGTTAATTAAATGCTGTTATATACATTTCAAGTAACTTGTGCCTTATGGTGTCAAATTTAAACGAAAAATTAATCGATGTCTTCACAGCGTACACTTTTCATAGTAAATACCCGTTCGAAACATTTCAAGAGAAATTTTCAGTGCCCGTTATTGTCAAAAATTTCTTATCCTTTCACGTTTTTGAGCGCTCATTCTACTCAAACGAGTAGATCGTTTTGCACAAATGTCTCCCTGATGACGAACTCGTGATCAAATTGAACTCTGCCCGTGAGGCAGGCTGTCCAATCATTAGCATGATAACTTCGGAGGAGATTGCCCTAAATACTTGAGATTTTCAGGGTGAGTTCGGTTCGAAAATGCCTCGGTTGAATTCGTTTTCCATAAAATATGTACATCCGAATTTTTCTTCCTAAATGTCTCCGACAAAACGAAACCTATCGAATGAAATGTTGCGGCTACATGCAAGGTGCTCCTAGTAAGCCTCATGCAAAATTTTCCGGCCAATTCAATTGAAATATTGAGGAAGAAAGCTTCATATTTCCATAAAAAACTATCCAATTTGAGTGAAATTTATTTTGTGAATGAAGACTGATAACTGAATGTTCATACAAAATTTCAAGAGAATCGCATCATAACAATCATAGAATTCATTTTCAATTATTTATATTGACATATTTTATTTTATTAATAATTTCCAGAATATAATTCTGATTATTTCGAAATTCTGCATCAATAAATTTGGCATCAATCTCAAGTCCCTCATAAAATTTTGAGGTAATATTCTTATTGCTCCATCTATGAACGAGAGCTAAAAAGCTCCTGCTCAGGGCTTTTCTTATTTTTTTTTCCTACCATTTTAATCATACGAAAAAACGAGATTATTATTCACAGTACTTATCTGTTAATTTGGCCATAATTGCACAGTTATCATTCAAATATAACATCTAACATTGTTTCCACGAATGTCTCGAAGTATGAAACATATTTGTCTTTTATCTGCTGAAAATCGCTAGACATGAAGATTGATGGTTCGCTTATCGTTTCGACCGAATTTTCGGTGCTAATCTAAACATGACCGTCAGTTTCCTTTTCTTGTAGAAAAACAGACAAAGAAACAAAGAAACCCTTTGTCGCTTGGACATCCTGTAAATGCGAATATGAAAACTGAGATGGTGGGTGTGGATGTCATATAGTAGGTATGATACCTCACGTCGATGAGCTGGCCTCTGAAATAACATCCGGAGGGAATAATTATCTTCTTTGTTTGATCCTCTTATGGTTCGGCTGCTTAATGATCTTCTGGTGATTGACATCGGCGACTGGTCTTGCCAATTTGGGAGATATTCACTGTAATTATTAATTTAGTTTGCACCAAAACGATGGCCATTTGGTATGTCTGAGAATGCTTCATATTCAATTGGGTTTGCGTGAATAATAACTAATGTGAAACGTTCCATACAAATTAAACTTTCATATTGGGCTGGAAAATAATGTTACAGAGACATTTACAAGGTTATTTAACAGTCTCACAAGAGAGGAAAAAATTTCGAGAATATAGATATTTCAAAAACAGTTACACAATACCCAAATGTTGACTATAATTTGGAGCCTCTATTCAATCAGGTTTAAAAAATTCAACTTTTCAGCTTGTTAGCAAGAAAAGATATTTGACTGGTTCTGATTCGGAAACAAAATATTAGGTCATGTTCAAACAATGCGTGACGAATGGTACCTACATTTCGAAAAAACATCCATAATTTCAAGAACATATTTATTATTATTAATTTGAAGAAGTCTTATTGTTACCAGCAATATACAATTCGGCCAAAATTGTTTATTTTGAGGTCAATTTTTATTTTAAACAAACATTATGAAGGTCAAAAGCTGTTGTACGCTTATTCAAACCTGAAAATTATGGATTTCTTCTATTTATGTCTGAATTCAACTCTATTTTGAATAAGTTTCTTCTGAAAGTTATCGTGTACATATTCTCTGAGTATTTAAATTTGAATTCTAGTATGATTAAGTTTATGAAATCTTGTAATTTCAGGTCTGGGCTTTCTGAAGAAGTTCATATCAGATTTCTGTCATATTACGGTGAATTGAGTGTACAGGAGTATAGTGCTCTACATTTTGGTGGGTCCTCTTGAGACAGGTCGCGAACTACATGAGACATGAAAGTTTGTCAATTGGAAGAGCATTTTGAGAAGTAAACATCTTTCAAAGATTTCAAACAAGGTAAATGGGTCAAACATTGATATAACTTCATAATTTCTTTTTTATTAGATCTGATTTTTTTTTGATCTCTGAAAATTTTCTGAGAAAGGCATACTATGTAGTAATACCAAGCAATGATTTACGTAATGTTCTAATTTTTACTTTATCCAAAGAAATTTTTTTAATAATTAATTATTACTCGATAACTGTCATATAAAGTATGATTCATTTCATAGAATTATTTCGTTTTTATCAGTTCTAAGAATGTATTCACTTAGCGTTTGAAATCGAAATACAAGCAAGAACCCAGAACAGTAATAGTATGAGTAACATCAGACTAATCGAAACCTCTCATTCTGCAGTAACCCCTTTCAACCCCCCACGTGAAATATTAGAATGTGTGAAACACTGCGCTTCAGTTGTGATCTTATGTTATTAGTAGTGGAAAGTGGGGCAGATTCATACACGGGGCACTATCATACACTACCGATATCTGTTGTTAGCCGCACATCAAAGGAACGACTTGAACACGTATACGTAGCTTATCTATGTGTGTGATGACTCACTGAGTTTAAAAACAGTTGATGTCAAACGCTCGAAGAGGTGACACAACAAGTGATTTGGCATCGCTAAAGTAATTTTTGAACCTCTCTTTGAACCCATTTTTATCGATAGAAACTGTTTTTTAGATTATTCAGAATTATTTCATTTGAAAGATAATGGGTTCAAGTTTGTGAATTGATATGAGAATAATGATACATATGTTTGGTTTTTTTTCAAGAATATTTCTAGTTCATTATCTCGTGATGGGGTAGGTTCATACAGTCGTGAGCGGGGTACATTCATACTGCATGAATTTGCTCTACTTTTTCATATTAGTTTTTGGAACTGAATTGAAATCATAATATGTATTGTTCTATAGAAGAAATATGGTCAGAAATCACAAGAACAGAAGAACAAGGATTGGAGAGGTGGAAAAACAGGCCATGTTGAAAGCTATCGATGTAGTTTTGAAAAACAACTCTCTTTACGGAAATCAGCAGCCGAACATGGCGTTAATGCACAAACACTACATAGAATTATTAAAAAATTACGCGAAACAGAAGATCCTGATAGCAAAAATCGTGTATTCGAATCGAAATTTTCCTGTATGAAAGTGCCCCGCATGTAGGGTACATTCATACATTTGAATTTTTTTTTAACTCTACAGAAAGTCGCACAAGAGTACATTCATACAAATCACATATTTCTAATATATGGCCAGATAGTGAGACTATTAGTTTGTGATGAATTGATAGAGATATCGATAACAGAAAAATTCTATAGGATAAAGTAAGAAAAGGGTATGGAGGTACCCTACATTTTTACACAAGTTGAAACTTTTCGATAAAATATTTTCAAAAAAGATTTTTGACAACCCAGTTTTTTTCACACATTCTAATTTTTCACGTGAGGGTGTTTGAAAGGGGTTGAAAGTTGTGCATTAATAAAACTGTAATGGTCAACTTTCATTCGGTGACAAATTTCGGCAGGTACCATCGTCTCAAAGTAAATGAGCTACGCACATAGTGAAAACATCTTTGAACTAACTAATTTTCCAAAAAAAAAATTTTTTTTTCTTGAAAATTTCTACATGCCTATAAATAAGATACAAAGAACTTGCCAAAAAAGTAGGTGTCACATAAGCCACTTTTCTTATTGAAAAAAGTTTAGAGGGTTGATGAGGATGGAACAGGGTGCAACAAAAATCCTTCCAAAATACATAAACATTTGGTAGAAGTGAAACAAAAACTGAATTGTTTCAGAATTTTGTTGACAAATATTTTTTTCTGAGAAAATTAATTCATTCCATAATTTTGACGCGCATTATACATATAGTGTGGAACTGCCAAATGGAATGAATTCGGTAACGAATAAATGGCAGCGTGTTGGGAAAAACGCTTGGACACGTCGATTTGTATTTCTAGATGCGCATTTTTTCAAAAAAAAAAAAAATTATATGGTTTGTGTCATGTGACAGTGGCTTTCTTATCTTAAATACAACCCCCTGTATATTATTAGTTTCTTGGATTCTGCAGAAATTCTGGACATAATTCATGTACAATTCCATACCTATCCTCAACTGTTTCGGAAATATTAAGTGTTTTCAGATGTATTACAAAAATTAACATTAAAACAAGAGAATTATTTAATTTCACAAGACGTTCGCGTCGAACTTTTGAACATCTCTTAAATTGAAATTAATATTTTTTTGTTTTTTTCACATTATTTGTGAAACAAAATGATTGTTTTGATGATTTTGTAATATTTCTGAAAACACTTAATATTTCCGAAACAGTTGAAGGTAAGTATGGGACATTGTGCTACAGTTATGCCTAGAATTTTCTGAAAAATCCAATAAACTAATAATATACAGGCAGGCGGTTGTATTCAAAATAAGAAAGTTGGTATCGGCCACTGTCACATGGCACAATCAAAATAATTGTTTTTTTTTAAACGCTCTCATTTATTCCATTTAGCTGTTCCAGACTGTATAGGTAGGTATTATTATCACCATCTTTATAACGGTGTTTTTTTAAGAGGTTGCCGATTTGTTTTTTGAATAAAACACATATAAATTATGAAATGACCAAAATTTTTTTTTATTTGGTAGATAATTTTTTGGCATTCAACATTTAAACACAATTTGTGGCATATGTCCACCACGACTATTTTTCACAAATGTCATTCTGGAGGTCCAATTTTCGACCACTTTTTCGAGCATTTGAGGGCGTATATCAGCAATGACACGTTGAATATTGGTTTCCAAAGCGTCAATCGATTCAGGTTTATCCACATAAACCAATGACGTATCCCCACAAAAAGTAATCGAGTGGCGTCAAATCGCACGAACGTGGAGGCCAATTCACCGACCATTTCTCGAAATAATGTTGTCGTTGAAAGTTTCTTTCAATAAGTCGATAGTTTCACCTGCTGTATGCCAAGTGGCACCATCTTGTTGAAACCACATTTCATCCATATCCATATCTTCGAGATTTGGCAACAAAAACTCATTGATCATGGTTCTGTATCGATTTCCATTCACGGTAACGCGTCATCGACACTGGCCTCAACGACAGCAATATTTTCTTCTGTACGAACTCTTCTCCTTCTTGTCGGTGGCTTGGCATCCAAAAGAGTTAATGTAGACCGAAATTACGTTCTTTATGATGGTCTCTGACGGACGATTATGTGCACCATAAAATTCACGAAGTGCTCTATGAACATTTTTAATTGAATACTGATTTGAAAATAAATTTCCACGATTTGAAAACGTTTTTTCTGGAGTTAACCTATTCATAATGATTTGCCAAACAATACTGAGTAGAAATGCCACTTTGAGCGGTCAAAACAACTGTCATAAAATAAAACGACATCTATCGGAAGAACAAACCTCCTAAAAAAACACCCGTTACTTATAATTATCAGTTCTAATAATCTTTTATAGATTCACCATAAAAAACCTGATAAGAGCCAACAAACTGTTCTTGATAGTGTCTCCATAAAACGACAGAAATTGATGAAAAAACCCAGTCACAGGTCTTCAAGTAGGTGATTCCAGCCAAAGATTTATGGAAACACATTTCGAACAGTGTCCATTGTACATGCACAATAAACAATTTAATGATAACATCAAGGCAACAGAATATTCGAGGGGGAACCATAAAATATATTCAGATGAGTCCTGATTCTCCCTTTTTTGCGTCTGGGCTCTTCATTCCTGGCTGATGCACCGGGAGAAGCATTTAGCTGAACGTTTCTCATGAATATATTCTTTGTACGAATTTGTATTACCAGGACGTTTAAAAGTCGTAAAATTGTATTTAGTGTCCCGAGTGCCGGATTATAAAAAATTTTACGACTCGAGAGCCGCTGACATTTTCACGGATTCACCTGAAAATTTTTTATATTACAGTTTTTGAGAAGATGCAGATTGCCTGTTTTCGAGGGAGAGATGACATTTCTTTCTATGATACAAAACGATCTTTTGTCGGGTGAGGATCAGGATATTTTATTATCCCATCATCGTAGAAAGTTTGGAAAACATCCTTAAATTCGTTCATATCTTGTGACTTCAATATACAATGGAACTTCCCTATAACAAAAGCCCTAAATCCGCAGAAAAGACTCGGTATAAAGAAATTTCGTTATACAGAAAATTTGTTTCTATAGTCGGCAATGTCGCGGTCGACTTCACTGACGAATTTAATTTTATCATTCAAACTTAATCACTTGCTTTTAGATATTTTCGCACAACTTTTCACATAAGCGTAATGGTTAGATTGAATCCAAACAGCCATGGGTGTATTCAAAACTATTTCAGAAGGATCTCTCTGCTCGCCGTAATGATTTAGCTTAAGAACGGGATTTATTACGTACGTCCGGAAAAATTTCGGAAAAAACCGAAAAACAATTCTGTCTGTGGGGCCGTCTGTCCGGCCGTTAGCACAATAACTTTCGAAGGATTTGTCCTAGAGACTTGAAATTTCGAGGGGGAGTTCGGTTTCAAAATGGCACGGTTGAGTTCGTTAACCAGCCAAATCGTACAGAGTGTTCCATAAAATATGGTCATTAAAAACTTTTTTTGTTCCTCAATATCTCAGACAAAACAAAACCCATCGAATTAAAATGATGCAGCCATATGCAAGATGCCAATTTTAAGCTTCATGCAAAACTTGGTGCCCATAGTGTGAACAAAACATAGAAAATTTAATTCGAATATTGAAAAGAAGAAACTTCATATTTCCATAAAAAAATATCCGATTCGGATGAAATTTAATTATTATTAGTAACGTCCATGATGATAAATATTGAATGAATTGTTGACAGGAATTTGGACTAGATTTTATTTTGATTTCTTAAATACTTGCCGACGTTTCGAATCTTTTGTGATTCTTCTTCAAGGCTCGATATTCGTTTCAATCAAAATATCGTCATAATATTTATTTCGTTCGTTTCTCGTTGAAAGTCAATTCTGATGTGACATTATGACGATATTTTGATTGAAACGAATATCGAGCCTTGAAGAAGAATCACAAAAGATTCGAAACATCGGAAGTATTTAAGAAATCAAGTAAAATCTAGTCCAAATTCCTGTCAACAATTCATTCAATATCTATTTATTATTTTTATTCAAAACACTAAATGTTCATGAAGAATTATGTGGTAACAGAACCATAGAAAATTCAATTGCAACATTGAGAAGAAGAATCTTTATATTTCCATAACAACATATCCCATTCATGTGAAATTTATTTTGTGAACCAAACTGATATACTGTTGCCAAATGCAAATGTTGAGAGCATCGCATCATCAGATCCATAGAATTCAATTTTTGTAATTATTCATTTTTTACACATTTCATTTTTTGAATAATAGGCATTCAAAAAAACACAGAAAATGCCACACCCCGTGACAGTCTTTTCACTCCTGTTGCTACAAATATCAATTTTTTCCAACTTTGTTTTTGCTGTGTAACCCTAAATAATGCTCGTCTAAACTGTAATCAAAATTTTGATACCAGCTGCTCTAGGTTTCATAAAAATAAGGTCAACTTCTCAGAAAAAAATTCGAAATAAACAATTGCCTAGGTTCAACTGACTGTATTGGAAAAAAAATGTACTACGCAAGTTTGGCATGTTTTGTCAAAAGTTGGCGCATTTAGTGAGAATTCCAAAATGGTATAATTCTTGGTGAATTGTAGCTACCGTAGTTCAAATTCGCTTTCGATTACCTGTGAATACACTTTTTCTTTAACTGCTTCCTAGTAAAAAAAATTCAATAGATTCAAGTCCGGTCCCCGAGATTGATCCATCTTTTGGAAAAAAAATTTCCAGAAAAATTTCTCCGGAAAAATTATTTTCTCTGGAATTTTTTTTTCTGGAAACATTTTTCCCGGAAGATGGATCCAATCTCGTGGCCGACCAATACACTGGACTTGAATCTATTGGACTTTTTTTACTAGGAAGCAGTTAAAGAAAAAGTGCATTCACAGGCAATCGAAAGCAAATTTGATTCACGGTAGCTACAATTTACCAAGAATTATACCATTTTGGAATCCTCACTAAATGCGCCAACTTTAGACACAACTGCCAAATTTGCATAGTACATTTTTTTTCAATACAGTCAGTTGAAACTAGGCAATTGCTTATTTTGTTTTTTTTCTGAGAAGTTATCCCTATTTTTATGAAACCTAGAGCAGCTGGTATCAAAATTTTGATAACAGTATAGACAAGCATTATTCAGGGTTACACAGCAAAAAAAACGTTGGAAAAGTTGATATTTGTGGCAACAGGAGTGAAAAGACTGTCACGGGGTGTGGAATTTTCTGCGTTTTTTAAATGCCTATTATTTTAAAATCATGCAACTTAATTTTTTTCTATATCTTTCTGACAACCAGCATTACTTGCCCTTTCAGCCGGTTTCGAGTTGACGTCGAGTTTTGGGACACCCTGTATAATTCCGATTGTGCTGAGATTCTGCATTGATATTATTTGGTATCAATCTTAAGTCCCATTTAAAATTTTAAGTAATAGCTTCTGCTCAGGGCTATTCTTAAATTTTTCTCCTGAGAAAATGAATTTTTTCCATAATTTTGACGCGAACTGTATACAACATACTTCTAACTCAATTCGTCCTAATATAAAATCAAATCTTTCAGCATTGTCCTTGACCTCTGTACACAGTCGGAATACCTAAAAAAACTACTACTTATCTTCGTCTTTCCTTTATTCCGAGACATCAAAGATCTTGAGTCGCAATTTCGGGCGCCTAGCCGTATTTGAATTTTCTTACGCGGCCGCTGATACCATCAACAATCTCCAAGTTCGCATGTCCTCGCGTTTATCATTTTCGGAACTCTGGAATTGCTTATTCCGTCAACTTTTTACATGAGAAGGTGTAAAAAGAAACTGATGCGATCTCAGATTGCAGCAGTAAAATGACAAATGGCCAAGGGAAAACGAAACGTTTGAAAAATTCGAGGTAATGGGGGATTTCGAAGAGGGGAGTTTTCACCCACTCTCGAGTATCTCGATATAGGAAGCAAGAGAAATCGTGATATCACGTAGTAGAGAGAGATATTTTATCGGCGATTATATACAAATGAAACTTTGTTTTCACACGTGATAGACAATTAATTAATATAACAAATAAATATTTAAGAGAAAAGTTTAAAAACTGGTTCATACAAATTAAGTCTCATCTAAAGTCAAATTTAAAAATTTGTCAACTGACAAACGACATTAACTGCCAACATATTTTCTATTCTTTCTTTGTTCATTGGCAGATTTTTCACCCCACCAGGAGGTTCATTGTACAAAGACACCCCACTGCGATTTACCCAGTTTTAGAAAATCCTTCCTGATAAGGGATTTATTTCTCGTATTGTAGGTTTTCAAGTCTGATTTTAAGGTCTTCCTTGTGTTTGTGTATATAATTGAATTCTAAAAAATAAACAGAGACGGAAACGTGAGGATACCCATGATTCTGAAGTTACTTCTGCAATAATCTAACAGTCTAAAACCCAGACCTCCAAGAATCCTTATTGCTCGTCTATGCAGTCCGAAAACGGTTTCCTGATTAGCGCAACCACCCCACAGTAAAATGCCATATCTCAGATGAGATTCTACCAGAGCGTAATACACCGAGAGCAAAAGAGGAGTATCGTTCTACTTAAACGAGTGCTAATCGCTTTGCCTGAATGTCAGTAATTTTCGAATTTTGAGCCGAAAATGGTCTCAAACGATAGGGTTCAACATCCTGATGACGAATCCGTGGTAAAACTCAATTCTGTCCCTGCGGCCGTCCGCAAACACGATAACTTTCTAAGGGTTTGCGTTTTTTTTAGGGACTTGAGATTTTCAGAGTGTTCGGTTTCCAAATGCCGCGGTTAAATTCAATAAGCCAAATCTCACAAGGTATTTCATAAAATATGGCTATTAAAAATTTTTCTTCATCAATATCTCAGAATAGAAAAACCAATCGAGATGAAATTTTCCGGCCACATGCAAGATGGTCAAAATAAGCCTCATACGAAATTTTGTGGCCATAGCGTTAACTGAACCATAGAAAATTCAATTGGAATATCGAAAAGATCAATAATTATGTCCCCATAAGAAGCAATCCGATTCGAATGAAATTTATTTGTGAATGAAGCTTGATATACTGCATGTTCATGCAAAATTTAAAGCGGATCGCATCATCTAACCCATAAATATAATTTTTTTAATTGTTGATTTTTTAGATATTTCATAAGTAGATCACAATCGTCAATGATTATTTTCTGAGATCTATCAAAATTACGAACATTTTCAAAGAGTGGCGAGAGTTAACTTTTCTGAATATTAAGTCTGAAGTGCTTTTCTGACGACGGCTGGCCAATGCTGGTCTGAACGTTTAATATAAGATGCGAATATGATGAAGATTGTCCAAGTAATAATTCGATAAATATTTAGGAATTTGCATGACAATTTATAATATCAAAAATAACTCATTTCATTTCAGTATAAAGTAATGCCAGACTCAGTACTAGGGCAGATTTACAAAGCGTCCTTAATCGTTTCATCGTTAATACAAGTTTGGAAATTCACATACAATGCATCAGATAGAGAATTTTGCAGGAGAGTTGTCCAGATGTATATTCGAAGGTTTCACGTGCTGTAACTGACTGAATCCAGCTATCTTATTGCAATAATGTAGTATTGTCTATCTCTTATCGTTGGGAGGTGCTTAATTCAGGCAGTATGCTCGGCCTCCGCAAGTACTTAAATCGAGTATCACGGGCAGCAGGTTCCCTACCATATTGCCACTTGCAACTTTAAGAAAGAGACAACATAATATTATTACAATAAGACCACTGAATTCACGATACACTAACACCGGTATGCCGACGCGCATCGAGACGTGACGTCACTGCGGAGCATTTCCATTGCATTCGCGGGATGGAAGTGTTAGAACTGAGAGAATGATTGGAATAATGCAATTAATCGCAAGTTTCATTGAAAATGCAATTAGCTAACAATTTCAAATAAAATTTATCCGATGTCTTTGTTTGTTGGTTCTAAAATGTATCAATTAAATTGTATAAATATGGATGTAAGTGAAAAGTATTTATTTGTTGATACATAATAAATTATTGAAGGTTCATTAAAAACTTCGAATTAATGAAATATTTTCATCAGTTTTAGGGAAAATTTAATGAATTACACTTATAATTCGTGAATTTGAAAAGTTTTTTGTCCACTTTTTCTTCATATTCTGAAAACTGATCTTCTTCCTTAGATCCCTGTCTTAAGTTGGTACAGATTGTGCTCAAGCAAAGAATAACATCGAATGGAATATGAATGTCATTTTTCAGTTTTGCAACCGTGTTATCTTATAACACATTTAAAATATTTTTTCCTCGGATAATGAAGTACTGACGGGATACTTCCGACTTCGGAAAGCAAAAGTACCTTATTTCGGTTCCCTTTTAACTCTTCTGTAATTCTTAAAGCCAAAAACTGCGCAGTTGGACATGAATGTAGGTATTATAACAATAATAATATAACTCCACTCTTATCTCTGCTCCTCAATGACGTAGATGAGCGCGCCGGACGAGTTTAGACTCCGAATCTGGCATACCGGTATGAGTATATCGTGACTGAATTCAGTAAGTGAGAGCACGTGAAACTTTCGAATTTAAGAACAATTGATCAACTTGCTTGCAAAATTCTCTGTCTGATGCATTGTGTATCGTATCTTTCCGATGTGAATTTTCAAACCTGTATATAATTTATATTGAGAATATTTTCAAAATTGAATTGAGGGAAATGAGTATAGAGTTCTGAAACAATTTACTTGTGCGATATTTTCCGTTTCTTTTGGGTTCCCCTGTTTGAGCTCCTGTAAAATAGCGACACCCTGTATAACAGAGCTATCAATATTAAAACTCACTACATCATCATTATTTACTCCTCTGATCCAAATCCATGTGATCCAACAATACCCTTATATCCATAAAAACATCATTTTCCCAATACATCCGAACAACTTCCATTCGTATTCAAGCGCATTAAACAAGCACGTGCACGATCATCAGGTATGCGCATGAAATAGTATCAGCCAACCGTAACAATAACGATTTCGCTTTCTGCCCCCGCAAAGACGTATATTCTCTCCCATTGCTCACTGCGTCGAGTACAATACCTCCCGATAAATCATGTCTTTTGTCCACTATCTTCTACTATCAACGTTACCCCTAGGGCGCAGCAAAACAATTCTTCTTGCGCTGCATCCAGCCAATAAGTGCATCCACGGTGCATTATGTGTACACATCCTGAGTGAATCACTCGTGGAACTTCTCCATTTCCCTTTGCATCCGAGAAGAAAACACCCCTATCTGTTTTGTTGCAGGAGCCAAGATTTTGCTTTACTCTTGTAGAAGGGTATAGCTATCAGAGCGATTGGGAGAGACTACTACTACGAATATGACACAAAATTGTTCCAACTCCACCTCAGCCACCACTACTTAGGTAGGTACCTACTCCCAATCAGACTTCATTAAATGGAGCGGATTTTGAACCAATCAGAGAGAAGTAGGGATTTTTAAATTGACAGACGAAGTCTGTTTATATTTTCGTCAAATGTCAGCTTGACATTTGAAAACATTACGGTTTTTACCTATTTTAAACGTTATTTAGAGCTTGAAATAATGGGATTCTCAATTAAAACTCAAGTAAGAGGAGATTGTTGTACGCATTTCCGTTAGATGGAATTATTTCATTTTCGATGTTGATATGAAAATGGGCACTGATGACTTTGCTACTTGGAGGTAACTTTATCCCTAATTTTCATTATTGAGAATCCCTTCGACTATTGATATTATTTCAGGTTTCATCTTATTCAGCAGACCAGGGAAAATGTGCCATCAATTAAGAGCCCGAACAATGACTCTCAAAATGAAAAGAACATGCACAGGAATCAATCGATATTTTCTAACTGTCTACATAACATAGACTTCAATCAGCATCTATTATTATAATTGTTTTAATTTTATCTTGCAATTTTCAGTTAGTTTTAGAAAAATCGAGATCAAGTGAAGTTTCTCTACGACAGAACTAGGTACTTATTATACCAGAAAAATATTATGCCATGAATTGTGATCCGTATTTCCTCCTGTTTTATTATGATTCTAATTATAATTACTAGTTTTGTCCTATATCAGTTTACCCTGTTTTATTTTCTATTTGTTTCAGTGAAGTCCTTCAGCATTTGTGCAATAGTACCTACCTTTGATCATATTCAGACATTTTTTACTAATTAAACAAATATTGTACTTCCCAACATTAATATTTTACCAAACAAAAATTATTGTTTACAATTGAAATATACAAGAATCAAATTTGACTAATCAAAGCATGGTTAGTATCGAACTGAAGTTCCATGTTAAACTCACAATCATATGCTCAACTTATTCGTTGTGGGTTGAAATGAAAATATTGTTATCGACTTCAATCCTCTTTCCGAAAAGAACATCAAAATATCTGGTACCTGTTCATCAAGATCATAGGCCAAAATCAGTAAAAGCATTGATCAGGCACTAAAGGTAATCTTCATTAAATCTTTCAATATGAATAATTTGATTTCCAATATTTCTGTTCAGTTGTGAGAGTACACATAATTGAAATTCATATAAGTAAAGGACAAGAAAGTGAATTTGAAAAGTGATACTGTTCTTTCTTTTTGAATAAATATTAGATAGTGGTTCAAATAATGTGTTTCTTCGTTTTGATACATCAGTTTTCTCGTTCATTCACTTCAATTAAGCCTGATAGAAATTTTATGCAGTAACAACTTCAATCGTAATCAGCAATCGTTCACTTATTTATGAAAATAGAACTTAATGTGCTTTATTACATTCATACTTTCTGCTAACATTATACCCAATCCAGTAAAAATTAACCACAAACAAATCCATCATCGCAACTTATTCATTTATCTTGTAAGATCAGCACATGATTAGATATCACAAGTTAACTACTAACTAGATACTTTGTATTCTGGACAAAGAGTAACAATCAAGTTAATTCAATTTCCACTAGATTATACTTTTTCACATCCAACTTGATTAATGATAAGATTGACCGAGTCAAATGACCATTGACCGAAGTTCTTCAGCCCTCTCGAACTATTTTCTCTATTTGTGAATCATGTAGATATAGGTCCCTCAATTGAATTTTGTCTTGATACATTGATTTCTCTCATCCTTCATTGACAATTGGAATAAAAGAATACATTTTCAAACCAATTTGATGGCTCAAACAAGTTTCAAAGTACATCATTCCATTATATTTTATTCGTATTGATGGCACATTTTTCCTGGCATACTGGACAAATAAGATGAAATCTGAAAATAAAATGAATACTTGAAAATATTATCAATAATGGATATTAGGGATAAAGTTACCTTCGAACTGTAAAGTCATCATTGCCCATTTTCATTATTTTCATACCGTCATCGAAAATGAAATAATTCCAGCTAACGCAAATGCGTACAACAATCTCCTCCTACTTGAGTTATAATTGAGAATCCCATAAATTCAAGCTCCAAATAACGTTTAAAATAAGTAAAAACCGGAATGTTGTCAAGTGTCAAGATGACATCTGACGAAAATGTAAACAGATTTCGTCTGTCAAATTTAAAAATCCCTACTGCTCTCTGATTGGTTCAAAATCCGCTCCATTTAATGTAGTCTGATTGGGAGTAGGTACCTACCTAAGTAGTGGTGGCTGAGGTGGAGTTGGAACAATTTTGTGTCATATTCGAAAGGCAGTGACACAATACCTTATAGTACTTGACGTTTTCTCAGAAAAAGAAGATTAGTATAAAATTTTTTTGAATGTGTAAATTTTGAATATCTTTCGAAAACGACCTCCATTTCAAGATACAGCCTTTGGTAGGCGATGACGTGTTGACAGTTTTACATTTTTTTACGGCTTTTTGAAAACACTGAATCATAAAACTATACCTAATATAAAACACTAAGTAGAAATAACTCACACAACTATTTTAGATCTCATAACTTTATTATTAGGGGTTGAGAATAATAACTCCCTTATGATTTTCTTTCAAAAATTGTTTTCGGAATTTATTTTCGAAAAAAAATTCTCTTATGGTTTCCTATTTGATTCAGGAGATAAAAAGTCTCCAGCAAAATTTTGATACAGTCGATACTTTTCCCGGAAAAAATGAAAACTTTCCTGTTCATTCGATTTCATCGTATTCCATAGAATGAACATTCTATCTATTGTATGTCTATGACAGAAGATAAAGATGTTTTATAAATCTTTCTGAATGTTTAATTACTAATTATCGATAGAAAATGATATCCAATTATCTCCCTAAGTCCCTCGCATTTGTTAACAGGCACCCTGTATACAGGGTGTCTACTTTTAAAGTAGGCTAACTTGAAAGGAGGATTAAACGAGTGATGCAACATGCAACAAAAAATGTCATACAACACAAGATCGAAATGTTGACGGTTCTTCTTCAATTTAACATTTCTTGATTTCACGAAATAATTCGAGTTTTTCCTCTAAAATGATCATTATTCAGTTTTCCTTCTAGTGTTATTAAATTTGACCACATATTTGGAAAGGGCGATAAATTTTCTACAAGATAAGAGAGTCTGTTTGCAGAAAAACGAGCGTGGTAAGGAGATGATTATCACGATTCTGAAGTTAACAGAATTGTCCAATTTTTCCAATGGTTTTTCGATTGAATATCAATAGTTATCTACACATTATCTTTTCAGTTAAAAAATACCTCATTTAGTGTACTAGCTGATCATCCTCCACCATAATATCATCGCTAACATGATAACAACGGAAAATTCCGAACCTAAATTCCAAATAAATCTACGGATAAGTTCGAGATTGATTGAAATATGAAATTTCACACTTGAGAGAATATTTATTGATCACCCTGTATGACAGCGCCAAGCAGAAATTCAGTTTTTTCATTATGAATTGATTCTTTGTGGTTACTAAAACGCAGAAAATCCATAATGTTTACGTACAGGGTGATCCAATGTTCATGAAAATAGAAAAAGTTGAAATTTTTCTTGTCAGGATATGATTTATTGAATTTCAGAAATTTTCAAAGATGACAATCGTAAAAAGTGACTAAAGTTTCAAATTTGAAATTATTCGGCCTATTAGTTTAAGAGTTATTGAACTATGAAATTTCATCCATAGAACGAATATCACCCTGTATATTCGAAACGAAGAACCTCAAGCGATTAAAACCTCTTGATACGAGTCCTCCTAATCAGACTGTTGCACGCTGACGAATGTCCAGGTTTTCAGTTCTCAGAAACCAGTTAAAATAAACCAGATTCAGCAATTCATGAATCATGGAATGGAACCCAAGATACTTTCAAAGAATTCTGTTGTTGAGGAAGACGTCTAGGTATGCGGTGTGGTCCACGTGTACGCAGGCTTCTCAGAGGTCCTCTTCATAAACGTTAATATAAACTCCATGTCGAGTAGACCATAAAATTTACAACCTTTGAATAACTCTCTTAAGGTCTAGGACACGTGTGTAGAAACGTCCTAAACAAAAACATCGTAAAGGTTTATTGGTTAGGTATAGTGAACTCCCTCAGCCCAGTTCTAGTGGCGGATGGTGGAGTCAAGTCACATTCATTAGATTTATAGTTATTTGTTTTTCCAAGTGGTACAAACCCTCTTGTGTTGCGATTCAGGCCTGTCTCAATATGGGACGTTTAATCCGATTGTAAACATCGGTTCCTGTGAAATCATTTACAAGAAAGGTGGAAGGATGGTGATAAATCGTTTCATTTGAATTTTTTTAATGAGGTTAGTTTATCGATAATAATGATATTGTAATAAACTATATTGGTGCTTTCTAGAGTTTTTTCATCTGTCTCTACATATTTCAGAATGATTATATTATATATTATAGTTTACTTAAGGATAGCGACTTCACATAATTGCGTATATTTTTCGTTTTTGTTCTGTTTCTTATTCGTTAGGAGTGGTCTACTGTTTGGAAGGTTCCAAGCTATATTTAATTGTTGTAAGCAAACCCTCCAATGATTTATATATTAAGGTTTAACCATATGGCAATGACTGTATCAATAATTACATCGAATAGTGATTTACATAAGGTTCAACCTTAATATATAAATCATTGAAGGGTTTACTTACATCAATAAAATACTCCTTGGAACTTTACAAACAGAAGAAAACTTCAAACGACTATGAAACATAACGAAATCGAAAAATATACGCAATTATGTGCAGTTCTCAAGGAAACTCTAACATATACATGTTGGAGAACTGTAGATAAATTACAATTCTCCAACAGTGTATTTATGGTTGCATACCCTAAAATTAATCAAGATGTCGGTGTTCATGCTGAGAAGAAGAAGATACGTGAAAATGTAGCGCTTGAGTACCTATGACCAAAAAACCTAACCTAAGAAAGAATGTAAATGTAAGCTTCCTTCTTGAATAAACATCGAACCGAGTAAGTTGTGCTTTAATTCAAATAACCCACGTGTACTGTTCTGAATATTCCATGATAGAGAATATTTTACGTGCACAATAGTCCAAGCTAGAGACTATTTTTCAAACAGTTATTGTTTTTCTACATAGTGTATCAATAAAGAAAAGTGCTAGACCTATTAATTGGTCTCCCAAGTGTTGAGAAAAAACACAAAATTTCCCCATCATTTTTGGTCCTTCGAGCCGGATATACCATATTGCTAGAAGCTATGGAAGTGTACCCCCTTTATAAATCAAAGCGTTCTATTGCAAAAAGATCCATCACCAGGATCGAGACCTGGTTAAATGGACAACCAGATTTAGAGGATGAGCTGATGCTTGCCAGGAAACAGCAGGTCTTGTTAGCAGCTGCAGAGGAATATAACAAGTGCCAAAACAAAATTGAAGAGATCGAGGATTTCGAAACCATTGATAAGGAAGACCGAGATGCAATGGAGGATAGATTAGAAGAACTGGAAGTAAGATTTGAGAAACTCCTGATGAAATTTAAAACTGTGCAGGTTGGTAATAGCCCTTCAGGCTTCTCGATGAGTTCACCGCAAATAAAATTACCAGAAATTAAAATGACAACCTTTAGTGGAAATCCAACTGAGTGGACCTCATTTATTCAGTTATTTGATACTTTAATAACTAATAACTTTAGTTTAAGTAATATACAGAGGCTGATGTATCTCAATCTTTTTTGAAGGGTGAACCCTTGAATATGGTAGATAACCTACAGTTGTCTAATGAAAATTTCATAATTGCATTAAATCTTTTAAGAGGAAGATACGAAAGTAAACTTTCAGTAATTAAAACACATGTGTCATCTCTTCTGGATGTTGACAGTTTAAGCAAATGTACAGCTAAAGGTTTGAGAAATTTTGTCACCCATCTAAGAAAACATTGGGAATTATTAAATAATTTAGAGTTCTCTAAGGAAGAACTTTTTGAGTATCTCATAATCCATTTAATGGAAAATAAAATTGATTATGGTACACGTAGAGCTTTCGAAACAGAAGAGAATTTGAATTTGAATTTTGGATAAGAGAGCATCCATACTGGAGAATTTAGAACCTCCAGAGAAACAAACTAGGCCAAATACGAAAGTGTCATTACATTCAAACTTAAAGACAAAACCAAAAACAAGTTGTGTATATTGCAAACAAAACACACATTCGGTATTCAAGTGTGTCCAATTCAGGGAATTGAGTTTAGATGAAAGGAGAAAAAATTTACAAGAAAAAAATCTGTGTTTTAATTGTTTGTATCCAGGCCATTCAAGAATCAACTGTAAATCAGAAAAATTGTGTAACATCTGCTCACAAAAGCACAATACCTTATTGCATGAATCATCAGTGTCATTAATTGTAGAAAATGAATGTGCCCCTGAGTCGCCTTCCCATGTTTTAGATACGCAAGCGCTGCATTCTCATTCAGTTTCTTTTTCAACACCCAGCATAAATAGGTCACATGTTCTTCTGGCAACCTCCATGGTCACCATCTATAATGACAGTGGTAAACCAATTCAAGCTAGAGTTTTATTGGATTCTGCAAGTCAGAGCTCCTTCGCTACAGAAAATCTAGTAGCCAAGTTAGGGCATCTCCCATTTAAACAGTCATTGTGTGTTAGTGGTATTTCGCAGGACAAGTTCACATCGGGTAAGATGATCAATCTTGTAATACATTCAAATGTGCATAGAAATTATAAATTTAAATTAACTTGCGCCATACTACCTAGAATAACTTGTCAACTTCCGCAATTTGAAATAGATTCCATGCAGTTTAATATACCATCAGAATTTAAATTGGGCGATCCACTCTATCATATCCCTGCTGATATAGACATTTTAATTGGGGCAGACATGTACTATGACTTGTTGCAAAATGAAGTGTTCAAGTTGGGAAAAACCTTCCTGTACTGCAAAATACTTTCCTTGGTTGGGTGATAGCAGGAAACATTCCGGTCACTCTGAACCCCAGCACCAACATGTCATCTCATTTGAACTTTTTAAATCAATCAGTATCATTGTCAATTCAAAATGATTCCTCTCTTCACGATTTGGTTGAAAGATTTTGGAAACTGGAAGAGGTGCCAAATGAAGATATTTTATCCCCGGAGGATGCAATGGCTGAAGAAATATTTGTCTCTACCACTCAGATTTTACCCAGTGGTAAATTTGAGGTAAAATTACCTTTGAAATCTCCTAAAGAGTTTTTAAAATTAGGAGATTCATTTGCTATAGCCAAAAGGAGATTTAATCTTCTGGAAACAAAATTCCAAAAAAGAAGCGAATTCTCCAACATGTATAAAGACTTTATAAGGGAATATGTGAACTTAGGCCATGGTAAAGTCATTCCACTTGAACTTCGAGATTCCCTGGGTAGAGACCGATATTTCCTTCCACACCATGCAGTTATAAGAGAATTTGCAACAACTACAAAAATTCGAGTTGTCTTTGATGGTGCAAGTAAATCTTCTTCAGGTTATTCTCTAAACGATGTATTGTTGAAGGGTTTTCAAGTACAACCAGATTTGTATGATATTCTGTGTCGTTTCAGTCTTCAGATCGTACAAATATGTACTTACAGGATGATTCACATTATCAGACATGCAACGACACGGCACGGAACGACAAAGACCCGATAGTTGCGGCAGCAATTCACATTATACGATACGTATTCGACATCTCGACGGGTTGTTTGTAATGAACTAGTTTTTGCTAAACAAAATTAGAAGCGTAGTGCTACAAAGTGAGCAACCCTCGTGTGTCATGTTTAGAAATTTTACCAATAAAGATCTAGCCATAATGGCTGTATTGCTTGATGAAGATGACGAAGCCGTAAAGAAGGAACAAAAACGATTATGGGTGCATAAAATGTTACAAAAACGTAAAACTGAAGGAGAATATCATACTTTATATAAAGAACTGGTAGACGACGAAAGAAAATTTCACCAATATTTCCGAATGTCAAAGTTTCAATTTCATTATTTGCTAGATAAAATATATATTGACATAAAGAAAAAAAAATACTACTTTTCGAGAGTATTCACGAACAAATTCAATCAATCTTTCATTATCCATTTTGTAATTATCCTCAAACTTCACTGAAGTATCGTGAAAATCCAAATAAACTGTTCACACTCTTCAGCAAGTACGCGTCACGTACAGGCACAGACACGAAAAACATTCTTGCCAAGAATGTCGGTCCGCTTCGTCGCCGCCTTTACGTGTCATTGCTGCGTCGTTGTCTGTTAGTGTGTACATCAGTATTTATTTATATAGAAAGAATGGTTTGTCGTGTCTTTGTCGTTCCGTGCCGTGTCGTTGCATGTCTGATAATGTGAATCATCCTTAATTCTGACATTGAAAAAATGTACAGACAGATTGGAATTAATCCCAACCAGAGATTTCTGCAGAATATTTTGTGGAGAGATTCGCCTGAGGATGCCTTACAGTGTATAGAATTGCAGACGGTTACATATGGCACAACCAGTGCACCCTTCCTAGCCACAAGAGTTCTGAAGGAAATTGCAGAAAACAATCAGGCAAATTATCCACTGGCCTGTGCAGCACTGAAAGAGCAATGTTATATTGATGATATACTTGCAGGTGCTGATCACGAGGATGAAATAGGTCAGTTACAAAGACAACTTCAGACTCTTTTATCTTCTTATTCTTTCAAGTTGCACAAATGGTGTACCATATTGTTAATATGCAATCCGAGAAAACTTCTGAATACAACTTTGAGTTCAATTATGGACAAAGCAAAGTTTTGGGTCTGAACTGGGATCCTCAATGTGATGAATTGGGCATTTCACTCCCAGCTCAGTTTACTGGAAAAACATTGACGAAACGAATTATCCTTTCCCTAGTATCTCAATGTTTTGACCCGTTGGGATTACTCACTGCAGTAACGGTGATTGGCAAAATTATTATACAAAAATTATGGCTTTTGAAAATAGATTGGGATGCAGAAATAACAAATGCTGACATAATTAGGGAATGGTCTGAGTTTAATGATAATCTCCAGGCGCTCAGAACATTGAAAATTCCTCGGTGTCTATTCACAGGAAAACAAGTTCAGTTTGTCGAAATTCATGGTTTTGCAGACGCCAGTCAGAGGGCTTATGCAGCATGTGTGTATTTACGTGTGATTTATGCAGACTGTTTTGTATCAGTTCGACTAATTTCTTCCAAATCTAGAGTTGCCCCTTTGAAATCTGTTTCAATTCCAAGATTAGAATTATGCGCCATAGTTCTTCTAGCAAAATTAACGGCAAAATTACTTTCTATCTATCACACTAGACTTACAGTTACAACAGTGAATTTGTGGACAGATTCAACAATTGCCTTGAATTGGATTAAATCCCATGCGTCGAGATGGAGTACGTTTGTTGCAAACCCAGTTGCTAAAATTCAGGGGTTAACTGGAGATTTTACATGGCGTCATGTAAGCTCTGATCAAAATCCAGTCGACCTTCCATCTCGTGGAGTGTTTCCTCATCATATGCATGATTGCGGTTTGTGGTGGCATGGTCCTGATTTTTTACATGGGTTTAATGTGGACTTATCTAAGTTTGATGCATATGAAATTCTAGCTAAGATACCGGAAGAAAGACAGATTAGTTTAGTAAATACGTATAAGCCACAAGATGATTTCCTCTCAGAATTAAGTAACAAATTTTCTAAATACCGACGTTTGCAACGTGTTATGGCATATCTTCTGCGTTTCATTAATAATCTTTCCAAACCCAACCTAAAACATTTAGATGTGCTCTCTGTTGACGAGCTTCAACAGGCCAATTTGAAAATAATTAAAATATTACAGAAGGTTCATTTTCATGATGAAATCCATTCTTTAAAGCAGAATATTCTACTTCGTGACAGAAAGTTTTTAAGTCTTCAACCATTTCTAGACAATGATGATATCATAAGAGTTGGTGGGCGATTAACAAATGCATCAATTTCATTTGAACAGAAGCACCCTATTTTGCTACCAGCACACAATCGTGTTGTTTCTATGATGCTGGAACAAGAGCATATACGCCTAGGTCATGCAGGTGCTCAAACAGTGTTGTCGAACTTTCGATTGAAATATTGGCCATTTGATGGGTCGAGGACAACCAAGCGAATTATTAGGAATTGTGTTAAATGTTTTAGATTCCGAGCACAACCTATGCAACAAATTATGGGTGACCTACCGGAATGTAGGGTAAAAATTTCGCGACCATTTGAGAAAACCGGAGTAGACTATGGCGGTCCTTTTCTAATAAAATCCTCTACCTTAAAAAAAGCGCCTTTAATCAAATCGTACGTGGCTATATTTGGTGTATGGTAACAAAAGCCATACATATTGAATTGGTGTCGGATCTCACAACTGAGGGTTTCATTTTGGCCCTAAAAAGATTTGTATCTAGACGCGGTTGTCCATCTCAAATTTTTAGCGATAATGCTTCTAACTTTTTAGGAGCCAAAAACCAATTAAGAGAGTTGTACACTTTTTTACGAAACCAAAATAACTTGAGTTGCATCCGGGATTATCTTTGTCAAAGTGAAATAGAGTTCAAATTTATACCACCAAGAAGCCCTCATTGGGGTGGTTTGTGGGAGTCTGCTGTTAAAAGCACAAAATATCATTTGAAAAGACTCATTGGGGATGCATATCTTACATATGAGGTATTTTCGACCATTCTACACCAGATTGAATCAATACTCAACTCCCGACCTCTATGTGCATTATCAAGTGATCCAAACGATTTTGAACCACTTACACCGGGACACTTTCTTATAGGGACCTCTCTTTCTGCCCTACCTGAACGAAATGTCTTTCAGCTACCTACAAATCGTTTGAAGTTATGGCAACGTGTCAGTCAAATTCAACAAACTTTTTGGAAACGATGGTCTGTTGAATACCTCAATCGCTTACAACATCGGCCAAATGGATGAAACATTTACCGAATATACGAGAGAATGACCTTGTGTGCGAGAAGATGGTTGCCCTCCCCTAAAATGGCCATTGGCAAGAGTTTTAGCTACCCTTCCGGGTAAAGATGGAAAAGTGCGTCTTGTAAAACTGAGAACCCAAACAGGAGAGTTCATAAGGAACATTACCAAGATTTGCCCCCTTCCAAATAATGACTGTCCTGAAAACTAATGCTTTAAATATTTCTTAGTTATGTTTTTAAATTTATATTTATTTTTATTTAAATGAAGATACCCTTCATTTGGGGGGGGGGGAGTATGTTGGAGAACTGTAGATAAATTACAATTCTCCAACAGTGTATTTATGGTTGCATACCCTAAAATTAATCAAGATGTCGGTGTTCATGCTGAGAAGAAGAAGATACGTGAAAATGTAGCGCTTGAGTATCTATGACCAAAAAACCTAACCTAAGAAAGAATGTAAATGTAAGCTTCCTTCTTGAATAAACATCGAACCGAGTAAGTTGTGCTTTAATTCAAATAACCCACGTGTACTGTTCTGAATATTCCATGATAGAGAATATTTTACGTGCACAATAGTCCAAGCTAGAGACTATTTTCAAACAGTTATTGTTTTTCTACATTGTGTATCAATAAAGAAAAGTGCTAGACCTATTAATTGTCTCCCAAGTGTTGAGGAAAAACACAAAATTTCCCCATCAATACACTTATTTATACTACTGCAAAATGATAACCTGAGGAAATTGAACTTCCAAATAGAAACAAAACATTCTGAAATAGAAGAGACAGATGAAAAAATCCTAGGAAGCACTTATAATTTATTATATCGGTATGCATATATGTGAAGATCAGTAATACTTTTTGTTACTTCGTTGTTTATATGGAATAAAATTGTCTAAAATTTCTTATTTCCTTAGTATTTTTAGTATGAGTGTCTCATTCACCCATATAATGAAGAGTATAAGTGAGAGAAGGAAGGATTATTTCATACCCAAAATCGATGCAAGAGTGAGATGAAATTATGTCAATGACTGTCATACTCGGTGTCAACCACCATTAAAGAATGCGAATGACTAAGAAATATGTAACTTCAAAGAAATTGGTGTCCCCTCGAATATTCCATCGATTTTTATTGAAATTTGAAGGTAATAACAAAATATCAACATTCAACTATAGTTCGGTAATAGTAACCATAGTGTTGCAGTAAAATTAATAACCGAATTCGCCTCCTGAATATATCCATGCACTTAAAGTGTCAATCACTATAGCTTTTCCCTAATGGTCAAAACTGATACTTCAATTATCAATAAAAAGTTTTCGAAAATGAATGTTAAATATGTGTTTTATTTATTTAAAAAACCGCGCGACTTGAAACACCCTATGGAGTTAACAATATTAGCATCACAATCAACCTTATTTTCATCGAAACAAGAGCATGCAGTTAAAGAAAACTCTGTTGCCTTTCTGAATATCAGAGA
The DNA here is from genome assembly GCA_013421045.1 of Propylea japonica. Taxonomy (NCBI): domain Eukaryota; kingdom Metazoa; phylum Arthropoda; class Insecta; order Coleoptera; family Coccinellidae; genus Propylea; species Propylea japonica. Next base: position 67,426,756 of record CM024241.1, on the reverse strand, counting down.
TATTTCATTCGTTTCTTCACACATAATATGACCGAAATATACTGCTGGACTTCACTCCTGAATCCTCTAGAGAGTAAATCTCCAACACAATGGCCGGATTGCCGGTATCACCGTCGGAATTATATTTTCCGGATTTTCACCTCACATTCTCCAGACATAAGTACCTTGAATTAATGGCAGCTCTTCACTCCTGTCTCGTTAAAGATAGCAAACACTTTCTGCAGATATGATTTACAGCCCATAATGTCTCCCCAAACTACTGTTGTTAGCGTGCCATGAATGCAATGTCAAAGCATGCGTTCCGAGAACAGAAAAAAATGAGTAGCGAGCTAAGCAGCGTGGAGAATTATCCCACCATTCGCCATTATATAAAGTAGCAGCATTGAAGCGAGGTTCGCATTGGCTGCATTCCAACAGGCTACACGAAGATCAACTCAGCCATGGCCCCGAAGAATATTACGATGATGTCGAAAAATATGTTTTCCGAATACTTTATGTAATATACACCCAACCCCGTTGACTCTTTCGGCAGCCGGGGCATGTGAATATGCCATAAATTGGTTTCGAATTATGGGATGATGTTGTGGTTTTCATTATTTCCTCCCTTGTAGACATGCAATTCTTTAATGACGTATAGGATAGACGCTTTTAAGAGCCAAAAATTATAATTGAAGGGAATAAATTGCAGAAATTACGAAACAATTGTTGTTGTTTCGTGTATTTACGGGTCTGGATGCGGCCGTATACTATGCGGATTCCGGAATATAACTGTGATTACGATGGTTCTGCTGGCAGTATTTGAACAACTCATTCGAGAGGATTCCGAGAATCTAAAATGAGCAATGTTATCGCTTTTACATTTATAATAGTCGGCTATAATAGAGGTATTTTATTATTATGTGAAGTTTCTGAAGCTTGAAATCAATCGATAAAATTCAAATTCGAATACTCTTCTTTCTGTTCTTATTTTGTATTCTGACATAAATTGTAAGACTCCTTGATCATTTCAAATAGAAAATGAAGGGAAATAGTCGATCATTGAAGAAAATGAGACTCATCTTTTCTTTGATATGTTTTTACATAAACTTAAAAACTGTTTATTGAAATGCAACATACACACCTCAAGAACATAAAATTGAATTAACTGCAAATGTCTCTGAAATTTTTAAGCAAAATAGCTATGTCAAGGTAGGTACTGAAAGAGGAAGCAATTGAACAAAACAATATTCAACCACAAGCTACAACACGTCATACCGAAGCTATCTATTAACAGTAACCAATATAAAACCATACGTTGAAGGGTGGTCTGAAAATATTAGAATAAAGAAATAAGTACAATGCGAGAAGAGCAGTCAATACTAAAGATACTATTAGGGCTAATTTAACGCAAAGTAAAAGATCAAAACCTGACTTCTTGAACATCTAGCATTTAAATATGCATTTATTTTCGTAGGTTTCCTTGAAATATTATAGAGATGATTACAATAGAATCTGCTGTTTGTATGCTCAGCCAGCCTTCCGAAGTCCTGTTTGCGAATGCTGGTTGAAACTTTGAGTGGAAGGTGCAAAATTTATGGAAATTGTCCAGATAATATTTCAAGAAATGTACCATAATCAAGAAATGAAAAAGGCACTAAGCTGTAGCGAAGGTTTGAACAGTGTCAACTTTGAAACGAAATAAAACAATTCAAATTCCCTCTGATCTCTCATCCCCTTCAAATTTTTTCTCCACGGCAATAGCTCAATCTTCGCAAAGGAAAAGATCAAAACCTGATTTCTTAAACTGGCCCGCCGTCCTCATCTTACAGCTCGCAATAAAATATGCATTTAATTTCGTAGGTTTGTTTGAAATATTATAGAGATGATTACAATAGAATCTGCTCTTTGTATGCACAGCCAGGCTTCCGGAGTCCTGTTTCAATACCGGAGTATTTGATCAAATCCCCGTACCCCCGCTACGCTTATGTACGCACGATTCGAACTTAACCATTCAGCCGCTCATCCACATTCCGCTTGTTCGGAATAGGGAAGAATATTGTTTTGAAGAAAGTTGAAGAACCCGGCTCTCTTTGTGAGACGTCCGTGTCTTACTAAATACCCGACAGGACTGCTAAATATTATTAAATTAAGAAGAAAAGGCGCCCAACTCGAGCGTGAAGCGGGAGTTGAGTGAGCGAGAAGGGCCGGCAAATAAGACTGACAGTGTTGCCATGAGTATTTGATTTAGAACAGCAATCACAGGAAGTTTTTGGTGAAACGAGATTTTTGAGCCAAGAATCATGTTACCTACAATATTCAAAACGAAGATATCGATACAAATGATTGAGGTATTGATGCTGATATCACTCTAGTTTCGTGAGATTCATTAGATCAGATTGTGGCAGTCTCTGGTTCGCAAAAGCAGGTCTCACAAGCACAATTAAAATACTTGACAAGATACGAAAGCTCGCTTGTGTTTGCATCACTGGAGATATGAGAACGAGCACTTGAGGTCTTCACAGATCTTACTCCACTTATCAATAGGGTAGCCCTTGAGGCTATTCTCAGAATGTCTAGGGAAGGTGCAGGAAATTAGAGAATAAAAAGTCAGCCTGCTGCTCTCTGACCAATTACATCTCATCAGCGAACCACAGGTATGATCTGCCCCAAACTTCAAAGTAAATAACGTAAAATGGCACAATAAGTGTGGGCGCTTGAGAATACGGGCCAAGAACCAAGTGTGCACTATCGTTAGGCTCCTACTCAAGTGTTATTCGAGTAGCAATCGAAAAATGCATCGACCGAAACTTGGGGAGAAACAGCAATGGTGTAACATAGTCATCCTTTCTGATAATCAAGCTGCTTCTCGTACACTGAACTCCTATGTCATTGACTCAAAGCTGACATGGGAATGTCGAAGAAAACTCAATGAAGTAGGCAAGATCAACAAGGTCTTTTTAGTCTGGACTCCCGGCACTCAGGAATAAAAGGAAATGAAGAGGCTAATACACTTTCCAGAAAAGGAGCACAAACTCACCCAGAAACTTTTTGTGGTATAGGCAAATACACCTACAAGAAAGAAACCGATAGAGGAATCAAAGAAACTTTAAAACTGCAAGGTCAAAAAGTACTTTGATCTCAGTAAGAATAGGTTACGCCTCCTCACTGGCTTTCCAACAGGATATTGTCACCATGGGAAGCATATGATCATAATTGGCTCAGCATAAACTGCTGTATGGCGAGGAGGAACATAGTTAAAGAATGCTTCGGCATCGTAAGCTGGTGCAAATAATATCTTGGACAACATCGTTATGGGAAAAGCAATATAGCAGGTATTACAATTTATTACGGCTCTGAAACTGAAGGGAGAGCTGTAAAGTAACAGTTGCAAAAAACAGCTCTTACGGAGGACACTATAGATCTTAAGGTCGCAGTGTAATTCAACCATCTTAATAATCTACAATCTCTAGATTAGCGTGTGGCCGATTGGAACACTGACTACTTTTCTGCGACCAATGATTCCTCTCCGAAACTACACGACACGCGTCACAAGTAGACATGTTCATTCCACAGAATAACACAGAAGTGACACTTGGCGACCTTGAAGTATTCAGATGTAGCTGTTATAACGGGAGCGTAGTAAGATTGACGAAGAGAACTGGCCTTGGGCGCTCGTTCTACTTAAACGAGTGGCTAATTCGTTTTGCCCAAATGTCTGTAATTTTCGAATTTTGATCCGACAATAGTCTCAAATAATAGGGTTAGACTCCCTGATGACGAATTCGTGGTCAAATTCAGTTCTGTCCGTGGAGCCGTCCGTTAGCACTATAACTTTCGAAAGGGTTGTCCTAGAGACTTGAAATTTTCAGGATGAGTTCGGATCCCAAATGACTTAGTTTAGTTGGTTAACCAGCCAAATCGTACAAGGTGTTCCATAAAATATGACCATTAAAAATTTTTGTTTCTCAATATCTAATTTATTGAAATTCGAATTATTATTTACCCGATATGACCTAACGCGAAGAATTTTCTGCCTGGCCAATGATGAAAGTCAAGGCCAAAGATCAAGAAGAGAAAGATAGAAAACGCCCCTACAACTCTAGTACTAAAATCCGACTACGTTTTTCGGTAAGTTGATTCTGACACTTAGATGCCGTTGAAAAGAATAAATTTTTCAATACAGAAAACTGTTATGATGGGCGCCAAATTAGAATAAAATTATTCCTATGTATGACATCAAATTTAGACGTCGAGACCAGAAAAAAACATCCGGATTGATAAAACAAAGCTAGTGCTTTTCTTCGTGATCAGGATGTTATTTTTCATCTCAACCTTGTTTGAAAGGAATTGATATTAATGAAATGCGATAATGTATTGCTATAGTTTCATTACAAATCATTACTCACAAAAAATGTAATAATGAAATTGAATACAAATCAATGATTTTCTTACATATCAGTTACCGAATTATCAAAACAGTCAAAACAAACCACAATTTGAAGATGGAATTGAAAAACAATGAAAATTTCAACAGGATAGTGCTTTTCCATTTGTTTTTATTTAATCTGTAGAAAAATGCTCACCGCACATTCTATAACAGCTGCTGAGATCAATATCTCTTCGAGCACTGAAATTAAAAAGCAATGAGAAACACAGATACATGATACGAGTTTCAATACCTACATTTCCATTTTCTCAGGTTCAGGATTGGCCTTTTTATTATTTTGCAGTTCATAACCATACAATTTGCTCCGTGAACCATTTCGAATTTCAAAAGATGCACACACAAAATAGATAAACACAAACACATTACGAAACGCAACTAATATGAATCGATGAAGAGGTTACCCACGTGCAATTATCGCAATGTTTTCAAATGTCCTGGTTTTGTTCAAAATGGCCTCTACAATCTTCGATCTCACCCATTCTACTGAATTTTAGTACTTAATCTTGAATCATAGATGGCGCTACATCATCGTAGTCGCTTCGTTTCCTATCTTTCTCTCCTTAATCTTTGGTCAAGGCCACTGGGGAGTTCCCCCTTTTCGATTAATATAAATATAAGTTTCTGCCTTCAAGTCAGGGACTTCTCCAGTTATTTTGAGTTCTGTGAGGACTTTCTCCTATTATAGATATATTAGAAAACTACCTTCTTCAGATGAAAATCATTAGAAGTTTCCTCGTTGACCAAAGGTCAGTAATAATTATAAAACTGAGTTAAAATCTGGGTTTTCCAAAATGTAATAGTGGAAGTGAAAATAGGAGAAGGACCCATGTCATCAAGCTCCTAATTTTTTTACATTACTTTTCCAATTTAATCGAAAATTTTCGCAAAATGGCAACTGCGCTCTGAATGAGATACAAACGGGGCCGAATTAATAAATACTACCGAAATGTGCCCGTGTTGACGGATAAAAACAAACGCCCTACTGTCTACACAAAACGGGATTTCACTTCTCATCCCCACCCTAACCCGGACAATTCTCGAATAAATTACAAGAGTTTCACCTTTAATGAAAAGTAATCGTAAACAAAAAGATTTAAAGGAACGGGAACTGGCTAAGTCGGACGGAAAAAATTGGATAATGAAATGATCATTGTGACGTGTTTCTTTTGCTTAGATTTTCTCTGCTAATGGATGAAACAGAGGGTTTAAAGTATCAATCGGAGTAAGAAAAGATTTTTTTAGGGAGATAGGATTTCTTTGATTAGCTTGGATAGTATGAAGGAAATATTCGGGTCAAGTTATTCGTTTTCTATGAGGAATATGCAAGAAAGAGAGTATTTTTCTGACAATCAACAATCAAGATCAACCTTTTGTCTCAAATTAAACTTTTTTTCTGTGACGGGAAAAAATTCTACATTTTATCTCTCTTTTACGGAATTACTTCTTTCCCTGTCAAAAAGTGAGGGTCTATATATCCGGGAAAAAAGTTATATTTCTTTCACTTTTAAATGATCGTTTTTTCTGTCACAGAAAAAATTGTGTATTAAACACGGGAAAAATATTAGATTTTAGCTCTCGGTTTTTTCCCAACATCACCTTGAGCTAAAATATAATACAATTTCCCTTGTACAATAAATTACTATTTTTACAAAATGGGGAATGATTTTTTCAATCCGTAGTTCCTTCGAAGACTGTAACTTGTATTGAATCGAATGAAACTATATCATAAAATGTCGATTTGGAAACTTGCCAGGCTAAATATGTCACCACAAGAGTTTTTTGAGGAAAATTATCGAAACAGGCATGTTTTTATTCGGAGGGAGACATATTTTGAGCACAATTAGAAGGCAGAATCTACTCAATCCTAGATGTCGGTGAACACCTCTAATTTCTAAATTGAAAGTTTATTTCTCTACATAAATAGAACATTTCTAGAGAACTTTTTTTTTTGGGTTTTGACTCTCAGTCTTTAAAACAGAAATAATAAAAAAAATTTAATTTTTTCTAGAAATGCAGAATCTTCCCAGCTTATATTTCAATCGATATACGAGGGCAATTCAAATATAAACGAGACTTTTTGATTTTCAGGCACTACAGTGGAGGGAGAACATTCCTGATTTTTTTGTTGTTGGGTAGGTTTGTCACGTCGGATTGCCTTATCGAACCTCTCGGTGTCCACTCTGACGATGTTTGCGAAAGAGGTTCCTCCGTCAATTGCGCAACGTATTTTTCTCTCCACTACTTACTCGCTTGTTTAGACTCTGGGGCGTAGTGGTGCACCCATGTTTCATCACAAGGTGATAATGTAGGTGAAAAATTGGTCTCCTTGTTCCTGAAATCGTGCAAGAAGACGCCCACACACCTGAAAACGATGCAATTTCTGGTCAGCTGTTAGAAGGCGAGGAAACCACCACGCGCAACCCTCACGGTACCCTTGCTCCTCTGTGAATATATGGAGTAGGTGCTCCCATAACTTATCCCGACCTAACTTGCAATTTCAGAAGTGGTACGACATCTGTCGTCTTCAATAAGCTGTCGAACACTACTGATGTTGTTCGCTGCGGTCATGGCTCTTATTTTCAAGACAATCACGACCCTCCACGAACTGTTTATGCCATGCAAACACTCTGGCTCGCGAGAGTGTCTCTTCTCCGAACATGGCCAGTAAATCTCTTCAAGATTTTGGCCAGTTTTACGACTTCTGCGGAGTGAAACTTGATTACAACACGTTGCGTAATTGACGGAGGAACCTCTTGCTCAAACATCGTCACAGTGGACACCGAGAGGGCCAATGAGGCAATCCGACGTGCTTCCCTTACTCCTGACAAACCTACCCAACAACAACAAAATCAGGAATGTTCTCCCCCCACTATTGTGCCTGAAAATCGAAAGGTCTCGTTTATATTTGAATTGCCCTCGTAAATACAACAGTTTGCTAATTATTAGTGACTTTCATTCGAGGACCCATAGACGGGTAGTTGCAAGCAGTTCCATCAGGGGAAGATTGCCTTCCTCAAAATAAGAAGATCTGCAATGTTCAATGTTCAGCAAGGTGAAATCTTAAACTGAAAATGGAATTGTGAGATATTGCTTCTATTAATGTTAGTTTGATTGTTAGAAAATGAGAGAAGTGGGGAGGCGACTGCCCTCCTGGCCCTTCCTAATCGCCGCCAGTGTCTTTGAGGATAATATTCCTGAAAACTTGAAACTGATAAAGTATACAATCTCATTCGTCCAAGTTATACGAGTAGTTATACGAGTATAACTGCACGTGATATCAATTACCGTCATTGTCTCTACTCACGCATGAATTGGCCCAACGAAAAGAGCAAACGAAGTGAGTCAATCAGTTCATACTGTTGACATTTCTATTAGATGCTGTCTTCTCCAGGAGCAGGAGAAGATATCAATTAGTGTGCTGGATTGTGATTCCGGTCAGGGACACCATTCTGTCGAGTACGATGCTATAGAAGAGCCATAGGAATTTCCACGTGCAAGTGAAATATATTATCGCGGTATTCAATTTCGATGGGGATATATCAGATCATATTTTTTCCAATGATGTGTTTCTATATACAGGATGTCTAGTTTTAAAGTGGAAAAAGAGAGGTGATTATACAAGTAATTTGCAACAAAAAATGTCATATAACACAGGTGGAAATGTTGACGGTTATTCTCAAATTCACAATTTCCTGATTTCACGAAAAATTTCAATTTTTTCCTTTTAAAAGGTCATTAATCAGTTTTTCTTGTAGTCTTATCAAATTTGACCACATATTCGGAAGGTCAATAAATTTGCTACAAGATGGGAGATTCTGTGTGCAGAAAAAAGTTTTATTGCAGGCGTGGTAAGGAGAAAAATATCACGAACAAAATCAGTCCCATTTTTTCAATGGTTTTCTCAATTAAATATGAATAATAATGCGCAAGCTTTTTCTTCAGTAAAAAGTACTTCATTCAGTGTACTTTCGAATGACATATGAACTTTTGTGCTAGCTGCTCATTCTCCGCTATAATATCATGGATAACATGGATAACAACGAAAAAGTCTAAAAATTCCAAACCTAGATTTGCTCTATTTTGAAGTTCTTTGTGATTGAGTCTTAGTGTAATTTTATGGAAATCATCAATTCATCTGTTATCAGACTCACATTTTGTAGTTGGTACCAGAATAATTCAGTAGAGTGGGGGGCACTTTCACGAATTTAGATGTGATTAATTTATGAAACAACCATGTATTGTAGAGAAAAAACCATCATGCGACTATTGTTTTCCATTTCATAAGTTAACATGAGGTTGGCAGTCATGAAAGGAGAACTTTCGGACCAGTATACATACCGATCACTTTGATGCTGAAGAATTCATCAGATTAATCCAGAGAAACTTTACAGACATATTCGATGATATTCCCTGTATAACAGATAAAATGTCTAGTTTCAAATGAATGGCTTCCAAGCACATAATAGTCCTACTGTTAAAATCTATTTAATTAATTTATTGCGATACAATGGATTCGAAGATACGTTCAGATGGCCACCGAAAAGCCCCGCCTTTTAGATTTTTGTATCTAGAATACTTTGAAAGAGAAAGTATATATAATTCGCTTTCCGACTCAGAAGGATCAACAGAGTAAAATGTGTTGTGCAGAGTAATGCGTCACCCTGTATAGAGATGAACTCTGAAATGTTCGAAAGTGAAAATTACAGTTGTCGCGGTCGAACAAATTAGAGTATTTATTCGAGCCTGGGACTTTTGATACAAGCTTCGGCTTCAAATTCTTAAAGTACAGCCATTCAGCTGACACTTTTGTCAGAAGCAAGCTCACAAAAACGGAAGTGAAAATAAATAAACTCATATTTCAACATCAGCTCCCAAATACTCTACTTCTCACGAATCGATACCGAGGATGTATCTTCAACTATCCGCAAAACCGAAACGAATGGAGTTAATTAACAAGTTTGTGCCTTGCCAAAGAAACTCTAATTGAACAATAACACGGCTCGGCATGTTTCTCGGCGAAAAGTGCTTAAGTATGAGCCTCTCGCGATGAGAGGGGCCTCTGCGGGCAGGAAAGAGGTTCGTTCCAACCCTTCGAAAAACTTCCTCGCCAACATCTTTTATGCCACAAGGTAATTTACAAGTAATTAGAGGCATTACACGATGTCGTTATACCGCATTTCACTGAAATATATCTCCAACTTGGGAAGTTTCGGTGAGTGGTTAGGCTGACGGTGGAAGGGAGAGAGAGAAAAATATCATCTTATTACCGAATTTCGCATTAACATTTTCCTTTATCTTTTATAAAATTCCGCAACGTTTTATAATTAAATTATCTATCAAGTTGGAATTCAATTCGCAATTAGTTTAATTGCCTTTCCGCAATGATTATTCCCAGTTTGGATAAGCGTATTTTAGGAGTATTGGTGTTGGTAGCAGATTGTTGAAAGAAGGAACGGATCTGTGGGTTCTTCTTGCGAAAAAGTATTCATTTAAATTCTGATAACCGGGATATACATGGTCAGGTGCACAATGTTTTTCCTCATTAATCGTGATTAAGAATTGATTTACAAATATGGGGAAAAACTGCCTCTTTCGTTAACTTTTCAAAAAGGTACATACGTCAATACTTCCGTTAGCAATCAAACACTATGTTTGTTACCTGTTCGATCGCATGATTGAATTATTGATAACGTACCTTTTTGAAAAGCTAACGGAACAGAGAACTTTTACTCACATTTGTAATTCTGAATTTTTTCAAATAGATGCAGCCGTTCATGACCCTGTAATATAGGGTTATCAATACTTTCAGTGAATACTTTTTCGCCACAAATGAGGACCATCTCTTTAGCGTTGAAAAAAAAAATTCGAATAGTTAGAGAATATATCTTTCAACTTGGGAAGTTTCGGCGAGTGGTTGGGCTGGCGCTGGAAGGGTAAGAAGAGAAAAGTCATCTTATCACCGAAATTCGTATTAACATCTTCCTTTATCTTTTATAAACATTCCGCAACGTTTTATAATTAAATTATTATCAAGTTGGAATTCAATTCGCAATTAGTTTAATTGCCTTTCCGCAATGATATTCCCAGTTGGATGGAACCGTATTTTAGGAGTATTGGTGTTGGTAGCAGATTGTTGAAAGAAGGAACTGGATCTGTGGGTTCGTTCCTCTTGCGAAAAAGTATTCATTTAAAATTCTGATAACCCGAGATATACATGGTCAGCTGCAACTGTTTTCCTCATTAATCGTGATTAAGAATTGGTTTACAAATATGGGGAAAAATGCCTCTTTCGTTAACTTTTCAAAAGGTACATACGTACCATATTTTATTAGTATTAGTGTTGTTAGCAGATTGTTTGAAGAAGAAACTAAATCTGTGGGTTCCTTTTGCGAAAAATTATTCATTAAAATGTTGATAAGCCGAGATATACAGGATCATAATTAGCTGCGACTTTTTTCCTTATAAATCTTGATTAAAGAATTCAAAATTACTCGAAAAAAGTATTATGAACTTGGTTCACAAATGTGAGGAAAAACTTGCCTGTTTCGTTAACTTTTCAAGACGGTACTTATGCCAATAATTCCTTCATGCAATCAAACACCATGTTTGTTACCGTGTTTGGTTTTCCGGGCATAGTTTTTGATTGCATGAAGGAATTATTGACATAGTACCTTTTTGAAAAGGTAACGGAACAGGGAAGTTTTTCCTCACATTTATACACCCATTACAAAATACCTTTTCCGAGTATTTTATTATTTTATCAAATAGGTGCAGCTGTTTATGACCCTGTGCATCTAAGGGTTATCAATATTTTCAGTGAATACTCTTTCGCCAAAAGCCATCTCCTTTGCGTTGAAAAAAAATTCTTGAATAGTTAGAGAATACATCTTCAAACTTGTAAGTTTAGTGAGTGTTTGGGGTCAAACCGTCAAAGATATCTTTGAAAAAATAAGAGTGAATAGATTTAATATTTATGACCATCATAAAAAAATAATATCGGGGTGTCCCATTTAAAACAACATAGATTGTTGCCAATAATCAATGACATAAATATAACCTGGAATTGGGAAATGGATAATACCATTTTTATCAGATAAAAGATCAATTTACTATCAAAATGTCAGTCATTAAAACATTTTCAGTAACGTCAATACACTGGCATATTCTCCATAGGTGAAAGTTAACCCGGATCAACAATACACATTTCAAATTTAAATATTCCAAGACAAAAAAAAACTCAGAATCAATTGATTAGTGGAAATAAAAAAATTATTATGTTGAAAGAGACCCTAACAAGAACAACAGAACAAAATTTAGATACATATAACTTTTTTCATTGTTATTTCCAACACCAAATCATAATCTGTGAATCGAATTATCTCTCTTGGTGGATTATAAATGACTTTTTGTGTTCATTGTTCATATCAACAAGGTTTCCCTACATCGATCAAATATGATAGATTGCTAGTCAATCATTTTTGAAATAAAAATCAAAGTATTAATATAATCTCTTGGCATTGATGAGGTCACTGAATCACATCCAATGAAATCAAAGCAGTAGTACCAAACAACGTCTTACGCCTCTCTTAATCAAACATCTTATCGAAGGAAAGATAAAGAAGCGAATCAACCATCATTTAGCACAAGCACGGCCATCGTAGCCAAGCCTAGCCAACCGTGGAGATGGCGACCTCTCTATAGGAGTAATACCATCTAATTGACAGGTTGTGTCGATCGCTCTGTTACAACGGATATAGGTAATTATGTCGGGACCCGTGTTCTGATACAGAGATCTCGTTTTCCATCCTGTCCGATTCCGCCATCGGATCGGGTCTCGTGTTACGTTACATGTGTTCATTTAAGTCTATTGCACCATGTGCCATCAAATTAAACTATGTTTCCAGAGAATTATTGTCCTTTGCGAGGTGTTTCCTCCTCGGTGATCGTTTTAGTGTTACTACGATGGTTTTGTAGAGGGCAGATTTGAGTAACTCGATTATTTATTTGAGCCTAATGGACACTGGCATCATGAGAAAGCCCAGTTGTTATGTGAAATCATTGAATATCATTTAATTCTCTTCATGTGAAGGGTGAATGAACCTGAATTTTTTATTGTCACCATATGATCTAAAAGGGAACGAAATTCATTGATGTATTGCACCCAAACCAAAAAGAGGAGGAACAATGTTGCTTTTCGCGCGGATGTAGATCCTGTACCGATAATGTCTTCTGTCTCAAACATGTTATTGAGAAAAGGTCAGAAATGAATAGGGCAACGCATCTGATATTTGTAGATTTACGAACGCATGCGTTAAAGGCATAAAAATATATATGATCTAATCATATGGTAGCATGCGTGAGGATCGGAAATAATGAATCAAAGCCATATGCAATCAATAAAGGTTCACGCCAGAATTTCTGCATTTCTCCTACGCTCTTCAAAATATATAGAGCGAAAGCATTGTCACTGTGGAAGATGAAGTGCCAGGGTACGGATATAGAAATTGATGGAGATATTTGCATATACACTCTTCAATTGCTGATACCAAGTAATATGTTCGAATGATAAAGAAGATCTAGAAAATATGGCGAGAAAACTTCAAGAAGAGAATGGAAAATGGTTCTCCAGGTGAATGTTATCTTAAACACAATACTTGTTGTGTGTTGATGAAGAAACAACTGATTTGAAGCTAGGAAACGAAATCATAAAGAATTGCGAAAGCTACAAATACTTGGGTATCAACTTTAATACAGAAGGAACAGATGATATCGGAAAATAATTCAACTATTACGATATGATGGTTGAAAAAACTATGTTTGATACTGTAAATGATAAATCTACCACAGATTGAAACTTGGGCAGATGATTACCAGGCATTATGAATCTGTTAGCAGTTCCTAGAACATCTGAGGATCCGAAAATCATCACTGGAGAGTCAGGCTTGCTTGTTAAACTCTTCTAGTTGTGGAGCAGGGGATTTTAAGATTAAGACTTTGAATTAGGTTTGTGTTCTAATACAAAGATCTCGTTTTCCGTCCTTGTCCGATTCCGTCATCGGATCGGATCTCGTGTTACGTTATATGTATTCATTTTAAGAGTCCTTTGCACAATGTTGCATCAATCAAACTATGTTTCTAAGATTGGAAGAAGAATTATATTGCGAGGTGTTGTTTTTCTGGTGATCGTCGATCAGGTGGTTTCTTTAAGGGTCGATTTCAGTAACTCGAGTATTACGTTTCAACTTCAGTAGAAACGTACTTACCACGAACTTAACATACTTACCTCCTTAATCCTTAAGATCATAACTGAAGCGCATTGTTTCACACATTTTAATTTTTCACGTGAGGGGGTGAAGTTTGTGTATGATCCAAACTGTAAATGTCGACTTTTCATTCGGTGACAAATTTCATCCGCTATCATCGTCTGAAAGTTAATAACCCATGACAAGTGCACATACTGAAAATTTCTTTTACTACCTAATTTTCGAAGAAAATGTTTTTCTTGAAAATTTTCTGCACGCCTGTAAAGAAGATACCACATGACCCACTATCTCCATACCAAAAATTCAGAGAGTTTATGGGGATGGCACCAGGGTGCCTGTTTTGGGATTTTTTTGCCAAATATTTTTCTTCTGAGAAATGAATTTTTTCCCCATAATTTTGACGCACACTGTAGCTATACAAACTTATCGCAGAATTTCGTGGATATCCTCACAAGAAGAGTGAAAAAATGTGTTGAGAATTCGATAGGGTATGAACAGTACGAAATATATCGCTGAAATTTCGACTATACGTCGAATGTAGAACGTCTAAAAAAATCAGAAAAATTTCACTGTCTAGCTCGTACACAAAAAAGGGAAGAAACCCATAAAATTGGTCTAAATTGGAATTTAGGATAATTGGTTTCAATTGGTTCAGACTCTCTGTGACATTTTTCTTATTACTGACATCAATCAAGTCTCTGTCGTTGACTTTAACCATTCGATTCATTTCGCATATCGAAAAATAATTCCGCCAACACCTGCATTATTTCACAATAATTATAACTACTTGTCAAAACTAATGACAGCAAATCCACGCTAATATTCAAAGTGAATTCCTACCTCTGACCACACAGAACATTCAGAAAACAGACACATCTCTCACCTCTTAATAAAACGAAGCAGCCACAATAAACACAAATTTTCGTTTAAATTAATGTTTCGGGAAGATTTGTGCTTGTATGAAAGTGAAAGTTATAGTTCTAGTTCTACCTTCTGGTTGGATTCTCATGATTCTGATTCTATAGTTAATATAGGTGTCGCCATGTGTTGAGTTTATTCTAGAAACTATGTTCTATACCAAATTTGATTCAATCGAAAATCTGATTGAAAATCAATGATCTAAGTCGAAACATACAAACCCTCTTATGATCTGGCCTTGCTGATTTTATAAACTTATGGAAAATCTTGAGAGCCATTTTGAGTTTTTCAAATATTTCCATTCAATGAATATTACAATTGATTGTGCATCAAATAACTTATTAATTATATATTTAGATACTTGTTTCTAAAAGTATCATTTTACTTAAGTTTTCCATCAATTATTGCAACACAACTTATCTACGACATTATTGCTTCAGAAATAATTTCACAACCACTGATGCATGGTGGGGCAAATTTAACTCATGGCTTTAGGAAAATGAAGCAAAAACATAGAAAATTATGTATGAGTCGTCTTTAAACATGTACTGAACAATTT
>CM024241.1:67343260-67411490 GCA_013421045.1 Propylea japonica | reverse complement strand
TTGCCCTATTCTTTTTTTGATCTCCATGTCTGGTAAGTTTTATCTTTTTTCTTTAGTATATGTATGTTCTTTTTTCTCAATATTATGTTTCTTTTGAAAATACTTATATTATTTTGAGTGTGTAGAGTTGCCTTGTGTCCAGAATTTTTGATTTCTGATATAGTGGTTCACTCGGATATGTAATGTTTTTTCCATGAATTATTCTCACTATCCATTTTTGCATAATATTCAGTTTCCTCAGATGAACGTCGTAACTCCACCCCATCCCAAGATGCCATAATTGATCTGGGACTGAACCAGTGCATCAACAACATAATCAAATGTGTAGAGCTATTCAAATATTTCTTCATATATCTGAACTTACTCAGAAGACCTCTAAGTTTCTTAATTACATGTTCAATATGTGGTCCCATCTCAGATTTACATCAATCATTATTCCAAGATATTTTATAAATTTTGCCTCTGGAATTTTCATTTCTGGACTGATTCCAGATGTCCTATTGGTTCTAAAGAATAGGACGAAAAAGGCAGAAATTTGGTTTTATCAAGGTTCAAGGTGAGGTTGTTAACCTGAAACCAATTTTGTATGTGTGTGAAACATTTTCCACTTTATGTTTCAGATCATACCACGTATCAGCTTTGTAGTGTATGGCAGTGTCATCCGCAAAACTAACTATGCTGCCCTCTTTTGTACATCTTGACAAACCATTAATGTACACCAAAAAACAGTAGCGGACCCATGACTGTTCCCTGAGGAACACATAAGTTACCACCCTTGAAGAACTCCTATCTCCATCTACATCTACAATCTGTTGTCGGTTCGTTAGATAGCTCCTTAGAAGATCAAAGCTCACTCCGCGGAACCCATAGTTCCAGAGTTTATTTAAAAGCCTTTATGGCAGACAGTGTCGAAGGCTTTGGCAAGATCCACGAATATGCACAAACTTGGGATTTGTTCATCCAAGCATTCGTATATTCTTCCAATTAAATCTCCTATAGCATCTTCCGTGGATCTACCTTGTCTAAATCCGTATTGGCTCTTCTCTAATGTGCCTTTGTGATCTAGAAAATTTGTCATTCTTTTTTCAATATTTTTTCTATTATTTTGGACACATTAGAAATTAATGAAATCGGCCTATAATTACATATTTCGGTCTTGTCCCCATTTTTTATAGAGAGGTTTTATAATGCCTACTTTCAATATATCCGGAAAAATACCATTTTCGAAGCAAAAAATTGATAATCCTGGATAGAGGTTCGGGAGATTCTTTCTTTATCTGTTTCAATGTCTCTGCACGTATGCCGTCCATTCCTGGCGACTTTCCATTTTTTAAACTTTCAATAACATTTTCGACTTCCTTCGGATCTGTGGGAGTAATAAAGAAAGTTTCATTTGAAAAGTATCCGCTTCTTTATAATTTTCAATATTTGGAATAATCTCGGCATTTCGTTCTCCTACAGTGCTATAGTGCTCATTGAATGCTTCAGCAATGTCTTTTTGATTTGTTAAAGTACCATCCGTTGTTTTTATTGATTGAATTTTTGTTGCAGGTTTGATATCATTACATACTCTACTAACATAATCCCATATAGCCTTTGGTTCAGATTCATTTTTTGAAATATATTTATGAAAGTAGTTTCGCTTTGCAGCATCACTCTGCTTACGTATTTGATTCTTTAACTCACAGTACTTTTTTTTCATATCAAGATTTTTCCGGATTTTTTTTTAGTTCTATATACATATCATTTTTTTTCGTTATCAATTTCAATAAGGCAGGAGATATCCAAGATTTTCGTTTAACATTTTTGTTTTTGATTTTTACATGAGTGGTATTTTCTTTTATGTAGTTCGTGAGAATATAAATAAATGTTTCAGTTGCCTTATTCACGTCCTTTTCCGAATACACTCCCTGCCAGGTTTCACCGAGTAAGCCTTGTTTAAGTTGCTCATAATTTATGTAGGTCTTTTCTTTATTCGTACTGTCTAATTGTTGGGTTCCACAGCTTTGCTGCAAGATAGCATAGTCGGGTTGTGGTCAGTTATTAAATAGTCTAGAATATAGCCACTAATGCAGCCTGGAGTACTCTTCGTATTCCAACCCTTAGCAAACATATTCCGGCCATAAAACTTGTGGAATGCCTAATTCCAAAGAACGACGAGAATGGACAAACCTAGGTTTTCTTCAACACTTTCGGCTACAGCAACAATATTCCCGGCTGTTCTTGAGCTACGTGCACGGGTTTATTCTTCACATCACTAACTTGTCCAACAGCTCCAATTTTTCCACCAATTTCTTTATTGCGGTCCGACAAGGTGCCTCACGACGACCCAAAAATGTTCGAGTTTTACGCCTCTGCCAAATTTTCACCATTTTTATAGTGAATTTTAATGTTTTCGTGAAGCGTGTATCGTTCCATTTTATTAATGGCGTAGTTTCTACTTGTCAAATGTCAAAAAATGACAGCTTCAAACGTGACATCTACAGAAATAGCGGGCTATTCAAAATAACACTCCTTATTGAAAAACCCTTTAGATAAGACTTGGGGACGACAGCTAGAAGTTCTTATTTTGTCCAAAGGTTTCGAATTTCAAACCAAGAGTCTAAAACGACTCGGTTGCATTTTCTGTTGAAGAATCCGAAGTCAAAAGCGATTTTCTCTGGCCGTTCGTCCGCAAACACTATAACTTTTGGTGGATAAGTGTTAGGAATGACAACTGCTTTTCTAGGGAAACATAGTTTTGACCAGATGTCCGTAAGTTTCGAATTTCGAACCAAGAGAGGTCTCAAACAACTTGGTTGATCTTACCGATGAAGAATCAGAGGTCAAAAGTGATTTTGTCAGGATATCCGTTTGTAACACTATAACTTTCGAACGAAACAAGCTATTAGATGACCAGATACAGCTTGTAGCGCATGTGCTTAGGGGAACATAATTTTGAACTCCCTAGATGGCATTTTTCTCCGAAATTGCTATATTTTCATTGTAAACAAGTATTCATCGGACGTGCCTAGAATACCTGAATTTTTCGAATGAAAAGATTTTTTTTTTATGGGAACTTACTGTATTTCATCAATTTATCTGAGTTGCATCATTTCAATTAATTTGAGCTTAACTTTCAACACATACAAACGGTTCATTATGTGATCTCATTGTGATGATAATAAGATTAGCCTCTTTCAAATTTCCTCGTGTATATTCTACATACTTCTTTTGATATTATGGAAGATTCATCTCAAGTTACCACGTTATCTTCATTAAATACCTAGCAATTGTTCTTCTTTTGATGTTATTCAGATTCTAGGTCGTCCGGGTAGGTAGTACATACAATTGAAATTAGATATTATGAATAGGTGTACGCAGAAATCTAATGCTGTAGAGAAAAGAAAGATCGTAATAAAAAGGTCAAACTTAGATATACGAAACTGGATGAATTTGTTATTGGCAATGGACCAAACCCCAATCTGAGAAATTAACATAAACTGACAAATATCTGTTACAATTCAGATGAACATTGTCGTTCTAATACCTCATTCTACTCTGAATATACAGGGTGAGTCTGTTATTAATTTGAATAAGAGTTCCCTTATGAATCAATAAAACACAATCATCTTCTTGACCATCTGATTTCCAGAAAAAAATTATTTCAGATATAATGGATCCCCAGAAAAATAGCCAGTATAGAAATCGCATTTACAATATTCAATTAATAGTTATTTAATCAACTAGGTTATTAAAGACAGCGACTAATGGTCAAGATATTTTAACACGTTAACGCGTTAATAGTTCGAGACCATTAGTCGCTAGATAATAACCGAGTTGTTTACAAGATTTTTCCGACGATCTTAATATCAAGTGTGTATAAAATCTTGTTTGAAATACATTTTCATTTAGCACAAGACATACATTTGACGTAATAAAATTTCTATGTTCCAGTAGTTGTCACATTTCTCGTAGTGCTTCCGAATACTTTGTGTACGGTTGCCATGAGGATTGCACATTAAAATAGCAAAAAATTGAGCATTAAAAGAGGTCATTAATGTTCAATTTCGTACACATTAAAATCACCTTTCATTTCGAGGTCGGCGGACAAAATTCATTATGTACTTGCTGTCGCATGAAAAAACCCTTTATTTCAACATATTGGAAAAGCCCATTGCGAATATTTCGATTCACGAACATTTCTTTTCGCAATCTAATAAGCATATCACTTTGAAAAAAATTATCTACACTTTGGACTGAATGATAGCATCTTAATAGCAAGCGAGCAAAAACTGAGGAAATTAAGACTTTCACCTAATAAGGCGATCAATATTCGCATACTTCTCTTATTATTATGATTGCTGTCACCATTGTCTTCAACTAACTCCTCCAATCTGGGACAATATTCATATTGACACACAGAGAGCGTGTGAAAAGACTGCAAAGAGATCAAGAGTTTAAGGAAGTGAATAAATTCATACTTATAATCTTCATTCCTTTATACTCTAAACTCAGAAGGTTTAAAATCGTAATGAATACCTTTTACCTCATTAATTATATACCAACATTGAATCAAACCATGAAAAAACGGTTCAGAACACCGGCTACAACAGTAATGCGAGATTATTAGTATTAGCTCACTCGTGGCTGATCAAAATTAATATATGAGTTTTTCACACTCTACCTGGCAAGGAAATTCAATTCCTGGTAACCGGACAGTGTTGCCAATGGTTATATACAAGCTGAGTCTCCAAGCTGTAGAGGGTGTGCCGGAAAATATGGGAAATCTGTCGGATTCAGATAGAACATGAAAAATAAGATGACAAGTTTCCATAATTTTTTCCTAGCGGCCCTCCCTACAAAGATACGACCTCCTAAATGACGCCACTGGAAATTCATTTTAGTGGAATAAATTTCAATTACTTATTTCTTTCTTTATTTTTTTTCGAAAACGGTTCATTTTATCGACACTGAACAAGAGTACCTTTTCTTTAGCTTAATGTTCAAGGTATCCAAATTTGTTTTTTTAGCACCTTATCATACAGGGTGTTAAACATGTAAGCATTAAAATGTACAACCCAGTCCGCCCCTGGTAAACTGAACAAGCTAATTGAAATTTGAGTGCGGTGATTTAAGAGGTCCTTAATACTATTAATCATATCAAATTTTCATCAAATTATATCGAGTAGTTTGAAACTTATTCCACTAAAATGGATTTCCAGTGGCTTCATTTAGGAGGTCGTATCTTCGTAGGGAGAGCCGCTAGGAAAAAAAATTATGGAATTTTGTCATCCTCATTTTTTATGTTCTATCTGAATCCAAGAGATTTTTCACATTTTCCGGGACACCCTGTATACAGGATGAGTCATCATGCTGTATATCAATCTCAACATGGAACGATTATTACTAGTGATATCCAGAAAAATCTCAATGCAAAATTTCATCTAGATCGAATTTACGAATTATGAATTATTCGAACAATTGTATAATTTAGAAAAAAAATAAGAATCTTCACTTTCAAAATAAAATTCACTGAAATCGGAAATTTCGGTATGAAAATATAAAGATTTTTTTCTCAGTATTTCGATTGAATTTTCTATGGTTCTGCAAACACTACGGCCACAAAATTTTCATATGAGGATTCTTATGAGTATCTTGCATATGGCTGCAAATTTTCACATCGATCGGTTTTGTTTCCGTCTGAGATATTAAGAAACAACAATTTTGCATGTCCATATTTTATGGAACACTTTTTACGATTTTGCTGGTTAACGAACATAACCGCTGCATTCAAAAACCGAACCTACCCGGAAATTTTGGAGTCTCTTTTCGAAAGCTTTCGTGTAAGCGGACGGCCCCACGGACAGAATTGAATTTGACCACGAATTCGTCATCAGGGAGTAGAACCTTATCATTTGAGATAGCTACGAATTCGAAAATTACTGACATTTTGAAAAAACGACACTTGTTCAAGTAGAACGAACTCTCAAAAAACTAGGAATATTCATGGATTTATTTACATCATTTTATGTTGTCGCGTTGTGAAACTTTCTGTCAAGATTTCTTAAGTTGTCTTCTGGAATCTACTATTGAAGTGAAATACTCACTTATCTCCCTCGTACACAAGTCAATCTAGTTCGACCTTTGAAAGTCGATCATTTTTAAGATGACCACTGAAGAACGAGGCAAGACCAGTTCTAGAACCCGTTTAAGAGAGCGCACTAGCAGATGTAAAAACAAAATTCAAATATTCATGCACCTATCTATGCCTTTATGCAATGCAAAATTCTATGTGTACTAGAAAGACCTCTTCGTTGGATGATGTGATGTGTTTCTCATATGAAACATTCATACGGTGAATGTATCTTGACGAACTGTTCTTTGGGAGTTCAAGTCTGCCAAATGTTATTTCTGAGAGACAGAGAGAAATATGTTTGACGGATTGAAAAAATTAATTGTTCCTTTGTTCCATTCTACATAATCAGTATGCAACGATTACTTAGAAAAAACAAACATAAATATGTCGTATTGTTGTATTGTCCGCAACATGCATGGACTAACAAGTTTGACACATTGAGTGGCAATGAAACAAACCCAATTCAAGAGTACGTCCAGAACTGCATGAAAGTTTTGTAATGGTTCAGAAAATACAGTGGAACTTCCCCATAACGAAAGCGCTAAATCCGCAAAAATTTGTTTCTATAGTCGGCAATGTCGCGGTCGACTTCACTGATAAATTTAAGTTTATCATTCAAACTTAAGCACTTCCTTTTAGACATTTTCGCACAACTTTCACACTAGCGTAATGTTAAGATTGAAACCAAACAGCCAAGGGTGTATTTAAAACTGTTTCAAAAGGATCTCTCTGCCCGCAATAATGATTTAGTTTAAGGTCGGGATTCATTACGTACGTCCGGAAATATTTCGGAAAAAAACCCACCCTTATACCTTCTTACCAACACCCATTCAAAGAGTGATGTTCTTTGAATATTTCGTTATAGAGAGAATTTACTTCGTTTAAGAGGGTGTTTTTAACATGAAATTTGGATTCAATGTGCAGTGTCCTGTACAAAATTCGTTATACAGAGAAATTCGTTATACAGACGTTCGTTATAGGGAAGTTCCATTGTATTTCATTTTCAAAGTAAAAATAAGAAATATTTGAACCACCGTTGACATATTGGGGGAAAATACAGCAGTGATGCCAAATCTCGCATTTCAGCTGGTATCCTTTGGAAAAAGTTATCACTCTTAATTTTTGACGAATGACGAATGATGAGTATGTCCAATAACCCGTATAAATCTTCCTGTTTAACTGAAAATTAGTTCAATGAATAGGTTTCCTGAAATAAATGCAAGTATTCAAAATTTAATTTTAATGGAAAGCATAAAATGAACACTTTCGTAAGAAAAGATTTCACCTGAATTCAATAATTGTTCTGGGTTTTACACCAGACAGATTTGCATTAATTTACATGATGACTGAAACACTAATTATAACAGTTACAGTGGAAAAATCGATACTAAACAATATATCTAGGGGTACCCCTATGATGTTTTATTCAACTTGTACAGAGAATGTTATAAAAAACAATGAGCAAAAAAGTTTTCATCTAACTTTCTGTGTTGAAAAAAATTTCAAACTTATATAATGTTGAAAAATTTTTCATCTAAAATGATGAATACATGAAAAAATAGTACATCAATATGAGCAAAGCTTGTAAAATCGCTTAAATAATGAAAAACTTTCAATTCAACTTCATGGTTTTTGAATCAGAGCAGAGTCTTCAATAGAATATGCTTAACCTTATACTTAATATGTAGTAGTAGTATGTATTATTACTAATCGGTAAAAATCAATATTTTGATGACTGTTCGATTAATTCTAACTAATATCTGTTGTAATGCATATTCCTAGCAAAAACATATTCTTACGACACCAAAAATGTCCATTGCTTCTCCCCAAGAAGTCTACAACCAGTGTGTCTACAATGTGTATCTTACAATTAGATACGTTATTTATTCTGCATCGTCTGCCAGAAAATCTCGTCTTCTACATCCTCTTAGTCACGACTTCACTTACCTATGGGCTATGTCAAGTTCATTGAACATTGCAATTGTGAAACTACCAGATCCGGATGGATTTCTTTGCCAAAAAAGGACCATTACGCAATTGAAAATTTGACGCTGTATTGCTTCACGATCCCTCATGGTAGCTGAATTCATAATTAACAAGACAGTGGCGTAACACTCGCTTCAGGGCCCCCCTCCTCAAACTTAAGGTCATACCTGTTGGTTTTCCAATAAGAGGTGTTATTTCGAATAGCCCGCTATTTCGGTAGATGTCACGTTTGAAGCTGTCGTTTTTTTGACATTTGACAAGTAGAAACTACTCCATTAATAAAAATGGAACGATACACGCTTCAAGAACGCATTGAAATGATTAAAATTGGCTATAAAAATGGTGAAAATTTGGCAGAGACGGTTCGTAAAACTCGAACATTTTTTGATCGTCGTGAAGTACCTTATCGGACCACAATAAAGAAATTGGTGGAAACATTCGAGCTGTTGGGACAAGTTAGTGGTGTGAAGAATAAAACCTGTCCACGTCGCTCAAGAGCAGCCGAGAATATTGCTGCTGTGGCCGAAAGTGTTGAAGAAAACCCAGGTTTGTCCATTCCTCGTCGTTCTATGGAATTAGGCATTCCACAAACGTCATTACGTTACTGGACAACGTTTACTTTCAACAAGACGGCTCTACGTGCCGCATAAGCAACGAAACCATTGATCTTTTGCGGGAAAAGTTTCCGGACCGTGTTATCTCTCGAAGGGGTGATCACAATTGGCCACCGAGATCTTGTGATTTAACACCTTGCGACTTCTTCCTCGGGGGCCACGTGAAAGAGAAGGTTTACGCCAATAGCCCACCATGATTCAAGACCTCAAAGATGGAATTCGTGAGGCTATCGAGGACATAGGGCAGCCACTTTGCGAGTTGGTTATAGAAAATTTCATTAAAACGATATGATCCTGTAAGCGTGGTCGTGGTGGTCATTTGCCTGATGTTATTTTCCACTATTAACGGCATAGCTTCTTCTTTATATTGAAATAAACATTCGATCATTCATATTGATAAATGGCATTTTTCTCTGAATATCAAAATAACACCGCTTATTGGAAAACCCTTTACTTTAGTTAGACGTAGTATTTTTTCCACCATGGCAGCACTCAACTCTCCATGTGGTGGTGGTGAACAATACGTTAGATTGAAAAAAAAAACAAAAATCAGACAGGACCATGAAAAAATTGAACAAAGTAGGTAAATGTCTTCTGGTTTTCCCCTCGCACTGTAGATCGATTCTGCGGGCCCAGCTGTTACGCCACTGTATCAGGATGTACCTTACAGCGAGTTATTCAGTTGCTTTCACAACATTGACCAATCTTCTACGTTCGAGCTGAAACTGGGTCATCAGAAGACCTGCCTGTTAAGGAGCCATCATTCCAACGGACAGGGCTTTACGTGACAGAAAAGGATAAATCGAAGGAATGTAGAAAAACTGACTTACACAGATGGCTCTGAATTGGACTAAAAAGTTAGTCAACGGAACTAAAGACAATATAATCGGTCGATAGAACTGCTAGATATCCTTTCAATCACATGAATTACCTGAACCAAGCGAATTCTGATAGGTATCGTAAAAAAAGTGGGTTGATTCGTAGCCATATCAGGAAAGTTCTTACCAATTTCTGAACGGTTTGAGCTAGGGACTTGTGGTTTTCAGGGTTGATGTGGAGCCTTAGTAGTTCGGCTGGGTTATTACTTGGCTAAAGCAGTTCAGTAGTTCCTGGGGTACCTATGCATACTTGAATTTTGTTCACATTAACGTTAGGCTAAATTTCTACGATGAAAACTTGTGCAAAGTTTGCTGATGTAACATTTTTTTTTGATGGAACATTCACTAAATTATTGTTTGGTCTATTTACTACACTTTTTCCAGCCATCCTCAGGAAAACACCTTAGACTTCAAACTTTTAGACAAGCAATTTTAGTCACTGTTTGACAAACTTCTCCATGAGTGTCAAAAGTTGCTTTACTGGGAGTTAAAAGTTTTTAGTTGGTATCCAAAGAATTATGATTTTTTGTTTTAAAATATGCAGTTTTTCATTACTATCCACTTTGTCCCATTCAAAGTAATTCCTTTCAGTTATAATGCACTTATTCCAGCGCTTCTTTCAATCTTCGAAGCACTTCTTGAATGCGCTTTTCGAAATGGTCATCAGCTCGTTCTTAGATTCTGTTTTATCTCATCAATTGTGGCAAATCGCTTTCCTTTTATTTATTTCTTCATTTTTGGGAATGGGAAAAGTTGCGGAGAGCCAAATCTGGTGAATACGGTGGTTGTGGCATGATTACTGTGTTGTTTTTGGCTAGAAAAACAAGAACAAGCGTTGCTGCTTGAGCTGGTGCTGTGGTTTTTGCTGCCATACGTTTATGCCTAAATTACTGGAGAAAATTGCATGGCATAAACCGATTAATATGCCAACATCCTCTGCAACTTCTCTTATAGTGATTCGACGATTTTCCAAAACATTTTTCGTTACTGTTTCGATGTTTCTTCGCTTGTTGACGTGGTTGCAATTCCAGGAAGCTCATCGTCATCAACATCTTCTCGGCCTTCTGTAAAGGGCTTGTACCACTTGTAAACACTTTTTTGAGGCGAAGTGTACACGCCGAATGCCACAGTCGACATTTCAAGTGTCGTGGGGCACTTAGTTCCATTTTAAACGCAAAATTTCCTACATATCCATTATTTTAAAGTCAAAAATGGAAGAACACACAAAAATGTGACTAACCTTTTCAGTTGTCAACAATAAACTAAAGGGTTTTCCAATAAGAGATGTTATTTGAATAGCCCGCCATTTCGGTAGATGTCACGTTTGTAGCTGTCATTTTTTGACATTTGACAAGTAGAAACTACGCCATTAATAAAATGGAACGATAAACGCTTCAAGAACACATTGAAATTATTAAAATTTACTATAAAAATGGTGAGAATTTCGCCGACACGGTTCGTAAAACTTGAACATGTTTGGGTCGTCGTGAAGCACCTTGTCGGACCGCAATAAAGAAATTGGTGGAAAAATTCGAGCTGTTGGGACAAGTTAGTGATGTGAACAATAAAACCCGTGCACGTCGCTCAAGAACAGTTGAGAACATTGCCTTTTCGAAAATGAGGAGCAACAGTTACGGTGAATGGATTGCGCTATCTAGAGATGATTGATGATTTTTTAGGACCGAAATTGGATAGTATTGATCTGGACAACGTTTACTTTCAACAAGACGACGCTACGTGCCACACAAGCAACGAAACCATTGATCTTTAGCGGGAAAAGTTTCCAGTTTCCGGACCGAAGAGGTGATCACAATTGGCCACCGATATCTTGTGATTTAACAACTTGCGACTTCTTCCTTTGAAACCACGATGAAAGAGAAGTCTACGCCAATAGCCCAGCGTCGATTCCAGACCTCAAAGATGGAATTCGTTAGGCTATCGAGGACATAGGGCAGCCAATTTGCGATTTGGTTATCGGAAATTTCTTTAAAAGGATATGGTCCTGTAAGCGTGGTCGTGGTGGTCATTTGCCTGATGTTATTTTCCACTATTAACGGCATAGCTTCTTCTTTATAATGAAATAAACATCATTTATATTGAAAAATAGCATTTTTCTTTGAATATCAAAATAACACCTTTTATTGGAAAACCCTTTACTAATCAAAAAAGGTTGATAATGCCAACATATGATAAACATACGTATACCATTGTATCTCAATTAGCCTATTCGTTTTGAAGTATTTCGTGCTCCTGAGTAACTCAAAAGCTCGAAATACGACTTGCCATTGGCTGCGCACAAGCGCTGGAACAGCTCAGGAGCTCGAAACTCTTCAAAACGAATACCATAAATGAGTTCAGGAGTTCGTTAGTCGTGAATACAAGCCCTACTCACACTTATCAACCATAGAATCAATGAACTTCCTTGTCATTCAGGACACAGACCAAACCTACTCGAGAGAATTTGAGTAATTCCGTGAATTCACGATCAAAATAAATTATTTTGCATTTGTTCAACGACCGTGCACACCTTAACCTACAAATACCGAAGCGAGCTCGATGTAGCATGAATATGCCAACACTTAAGTGCGCCTGAAGACCTTTTCTTTAAATAAACACATTATAAAATAACATGAGGTAATGACTGTGGTGGAATCGCTAAAACAAGTCGACGTTTTGATGTTCGTTATAAAAAAATTATTCGAACTTGAGACAGACAATGAATTGATATGAGGTTGTTCCTCACGGCCAATAACGGTTAGATAACGGTGGACATAGAAAAATTATGCGAATAGAAATGAATGATTAGCTATACCGAAAGAATTTATTTCAATTTGTTAATGGGTGATGATTTCTGGTGGGTCCATCGGTAGTGTTGAGTCGAGATTTTGGCCTGGAAAATTTTTTCTTGTACGTTTCTCTTTCACACACAATAATAGTTATTAATCAACTAGGTTATTAAAGACAGCGACTTATGGTCAAGATTTATAGATATATTAGAATAGTTCGAGACTATTAGTCGCTCTATTAATAAATGAGTTGATTACGACGATCTCAGTATGAATTCTTGATTGAAATAGACATTCTACATTCTCATTTTGCACGAGACTCACATTTGACATAATAAAATTTCTATGTATCTATTCCAGTTTAGTTTTGACATTTCTCGTAGTGCTTCAGATTACTTTCGTGAACGGTTACCATGAGGATTGCATATTAAAATAGCAGAAATTGGGCCTTAAAATTGGTCATTAATGATCAATTTCGTACACATTAAAATCATCTTTTATTTTGAGATCGACAGAAATAGTTATTTAATCAACTAGGTTATTAAAGACAGCGACTAATGGTCTCGAACTATTAACGCGTTCGCTCCGCTCACGCATTAAAATATCTTGACCATTAGTCGCTCGATTAATATCCGAGTTGATTACAAGATTTTCCGATGATCTCAACATGAATAGTGTATATATTCTTGATTGAAATACATTCTCATTTTGCACAAGACATACATTTGACATAATGGAATTTCTATGTTTCTATGTTCCAGTTGAATTTTGACATTTCTCGTAGTGCTTTTGAATACTTTGTGAACGGTTGCCATGAGGATTGCACATTAAAATAGCATAAATTTAGCATTAAAATGGCTCATTAATGATCAATTTCGTACACATTAAAATCATCTTTCATTTTGAGATCGACAGAAAAAACTATTAATCATTCTATGGATGAATTCTCAGAATTTTTCAGGCTCGTAAAGTTCATCATGTCTTACTTATTTCAAAGTATAAGTTGGTTTCTTAAATGCACGTTCTACTTAAACGAGTGCTATATCGTTTTTCCCAAATGTCTTAAATTTTGGAATTTTGGGCCGAAAATAGTCTCAAATTCAATTCTGTCCGTGGGGCAGGCTGTGAGCACGATAACTTTCGAAGGGATTGTCCTAGAGACTTGAGATTTTCAGGGTGAGTTTGGTTCCCAAATGTCGCAGTTAAGTTCGTTAACCAGCAAAATCGTACAGGGTGTTCAATAAAATATAACCATCCAAAATTTTTGTTCCTGAATCCATAGAAAATTCAATCGGAATATTGAAAAGAATAAACTTTTTTATTTCCATTGCAAGATATACGATTCGACTTAAATTAATTTTGTAGATGAAGATTGATATACTGAATGTTCATGCAAAATTTCCAGAGGATCGCATCATCAGAACCATAGAATTTAATATCTTTATTATCAAGTTGTTACATATTACAGTTTTTGAATAATTTCCAGAATATTATTCCGATCGTGCTAAAATTTTGCATTTAGATATTTAGTATCAATCTTAAATCCTATACAGAATTTTGAGGTAATAACCTAATTGCTCCACCAATGAATTAGCGCTCAAAAGCACCTGCTCAGGGCTTTCTTAATTTTTTTTATCTTTTTACCATTTTCAATATGATCAGAAATTCGTGTTTAAATCGTGAGGGGATGCTAAAATCATAATAGAAAAACAATCTGGGAATTTTGGGTTTAATCAAAACAAAGTCTGTTACAAAAGATTATCGTAAGATGCACAAGAACCGATGGAAAGATTATTATTATTCATCATATGATAGCGGGAAACCCACAAATACTCTGGTCTCTGAACCCGGTTGGGGATGTCGTTAAAGAACACCTACGTGTCAACTTTCTCCATTATTAAACCCATACAGTTCACGTCATGAGTCAGTGTTATAAACATGAAATGGTCTGTTTTCACTTTCATGCTTTGTCCCTCCACTTGCAGATATGTATCAGTCTGATTGGCATATACGATTCTTCGTATCGAAACCATTCATTAGAATTATATGATTCATCGATTTCTATGCGATGATGGATCGTCATAAACATAATAATATAGCTCTCTGCATCTGTATTCAAACAACGCATAACACTTTTTGCAATCATATAAAGTTAGAACCTATTGAATTTTATTGAATAGAAATAGATAAAGAAACAACAGTAAAACCAAATAGCAGAAATCACACATTTGATGAAAATCTTCTGTTGTCCATAGAAATCACTTTAATATTCAAATAAACCTTCTATATTCTTTTGAAATCAAGAGCTAACATAATACAATACATAAAACAAAAATCCCTAACTGAGGTTAGTGCAAAACGTGGTACCATACCATTTTTTCGTATGATACCAGAGCTCAGGGAAAAACCTCAGTAGAAAAAACCCTGTCTCGCCGTTCTTACAAAAATAAAACTTAAAAAACGATTTGAATATTGAAGGATTTCTTCTTTATTGAGTCCAACAAAATATACGATAATCCTCTCCAAGATGCCTTCGAAATTCTGAATCTGAAACAAAAAATCGAAGCAGAAAAAGGAACAGAAAAATAAAATGATTGAAACTCTATTGAATCGATTTAAATTAACAACCCAATTCAAAAACGACTCGGTAATTTCATGTATAGCTCTCAAGCCATCCTGAAATTTATATATGGAACAATTATTTATCAGATGTTCAATTGTCTCCTCTGCTTCTCCGCATTCGTCACTAGAACTCTCAACTGAATTCCATTAGAAAAGCATACTATTGCAACGTATATGACCTGTTCTGACTGGAAGGATATATAAACCAGGTCGGGTCCTTGAATACTGAAAACCCGACAGTGATAGTGATATCGATTCCAGGACACTCAGAAATCAAGGGAAACAAGAATAAGCTATACCTTCTCACAGGGTTTCTCACGGACCACTGCCATCTCAAGAAACACCTAAGGAGGCTACGTGTGACCGAAAACGTTGAGTGCAGATTCTGTGGAAATAGGAGAAAACTCTGATGAAACATCTCGCAAACAAACGAGAAACGCCACAGGCCCCTAATATCGATGTTTCATCCCATATAGCTTCAAATTTCAATATATCTAATCACTTTCTGAAATAAAGTAACATCGAATCCGTACGCCTTGTGTATAATTGATAAAATATGTGAAAAAGAAGTGTATCTAATATTCTTAGGTGGGATTTTATACCGTTAGTCTTTCCTTCGCATGGTCGAGCGGTTTGACGTGCCAAAGAGATGATCAACGGCAACTAACCAATTCGGAATTTCTTCTGATGAATTAATTATGATCTACGACCTATAAACAAACGTTCACGGTTCTATGAGAATACAGTTTTATGTAAGATCGAATATTCTGATTCTGAATCATCTATGGTTTTGTAATTCAGATTTCAGAGCATTGAAACTGGAACGAAATCAAATTAAGAATTTATGTGTGTTGTAGAAAACAGAAAAATCAACCGAAAAATGGGTCTAGGAATGGAACTGTCTGCACATGAAATAAGAAAAAAATGTATAAACATTTTACCCTTCTAGTGAGGTAACGGCGTATTTAGTCATCAATATAATTTTACACCATTTTCCAGATGTATCATATAGAAATTCTAAAATTGCTCACATTATGAGGGCCTATAACACTCGTAAAATAGAAATATTGGTTCTCAAAAATCACCCCAAGCTAAGGACCTCACTAATAGCCTATACTGCTCGAAATGCAAGGTTTATGAGGTACTAGCGAACCGCCCCGGCTTCGCACGGTAATATCTTCGAAAATATTCACTTAAATCATACGTCTGAATAGTCTGAATTTTGGTACATTCCTACCCTATAAGTTAAGTAGTGTGATGGAATGTCGCTAAGTTTCGATCCAAGTAAAACTGTTGAATAAAGACAGTTGCAACAAAATTTTATCATAAATTCCCTAAATTATGGCGCCTACCGACCTTCTAAGTTAGAAAAGTGATCAAATACTAACTTGAAGTCTTAGTAACACTCAGTTAAAAAAAACATCAAAATCATTTCAGTAGCTATGGCGTCATGCGCTTCTTGACACGATCACGCTAAATTTCCGCGGGAATGAGGT
The DNA here is from genome assembly GCA_013421045.1 of Propylea japonica. NCBI lineage: Eukaryota > Metazoa > Arthropoda > Insecta > Coleoptera > Coccinellidae > Propylea > Propylea japonica. The sequence continues at coordinate 67,394,990 of CM024241.1, read as the reverse complement.
ATTTTCCCGCCGTAAAAAGTAGCCTGTGTCCGTGCCTAGGATCCTATCTTTATACCAAGTCTTATAAAAATCCGTTCAGACGTTAAGGCGTGAATGAGGTAAACTTTTAAAACAAACGATTAAAAATCACTAACTTAATTAGTTTTCTGCCTACTGCCTACGCCTTAAGTACGATAGCATGAATATTAATAGCCCATATTCTTTTCTAGGTTACTATCTATCACCTAACTAAGTTTCATCAAAATCCGTTCAGCCGTTTAGACATGATAGAGCAAAACTCCCAGGAAAACCCATAAAAAAAATCACTTACTCAATTCAGTTTTCTGCCTACTTCCTACCCCCTAAGTACGATGACGTGATCATTTTGATCTTATATCCGTTTTTAGGTAACCATCTATTACCTTACTAAATTTCATCAAAATCTGTTCAGCCGTTTAGACGTGAAAGAGCAAAAGTCCCAACAAAAACGACTAAAAATCACTAACTCAATTTAGTTATCTGCCTACTGCCTACCCCCTAAGAACGATGGCGTGATCATTTATAGCCTATGACCATTTCTAGGTTATCATCTATCACCATACCAAATTTCATCAAAATCTGTTCAGCCGTTTAGTTTAGGCGTGAAAGAGTAACTGACAGACAGACAGAGTTACTTTCGCATTTATAATATTAGTATGGAATATCAACATCCTCACGATCCTAGGTTCTTGTGAGTTTTCCAAAGACCTCCATAAAGTGAGAATTTCGAAAATTTTACTCACCAAATATACGGAACTCGCTGAGAATTTCCGCTGTGATGACTTACAAAGTTAAAGAAGAAGTTCGCTGTTCTTTCTGTTGAAGAAATGTCTGTTGTTACATGAAACATTGTATTGTGGTTATGCATGCAATTTTCTACCATTTCACAGCTCTGGAATACTAATTATAATTCATATTTTCTTTCAGGCGATGACGAAATATACTCAAACTCCTACATATCACCGAAATCGATAGCACAGGATCTAAATAATCAAAATTCACAAGACAAAACTATAGATCTCAATCCCCTACACACATCTTCAGACTTCGAATCGCCTAGTATAGATTTGAAACCTTCCACTGTTCAACACAAAATAGTTGAAAGATCAGCAGACCCAATACTGTCGAAAACTAGCGATGGGGACAGATATATCATGTACAAGAATATTGAAGAGGCGTTAGACAGCAATGATGTAGAATTATCTGGTAGACATGTGGATATTTCACCCTCAAAAACTGTGAGTAATTGTTTCAATTAATTTTATCCACTTCTTTTTTATGACCTACCCATTATACGTCTTTTTAGTATAGTATTCTACTCGCGTATAATAGCTATTATTCACTTGGTGAGGCCACTCGCCTATTAGCCAAGTTCACTTTGTGAATAAAAGTAATCATTATTCGCTCGTAGCATAATATACTATTATGCGCATTAAACTGATATTATATCACAATATTTATCAATACCACAAGTTCAGATGGTACTTTTCAACAAGATCAAACTTCAATAATCCAAGAGGTGGCCATTTTTAGAAGAAACGAGTATTGCGAATCTTCCTCAAATTCATTGTATTTTATTGGAAAGAATCAGGCCAGGTTTTCCAAGGGATGATCTTTCAGAACCTCATATTTGTAAAGAACTTTCCTGCTGACATCACCTTGAATAAGCCTCAATTTTGGAATAATAATAAGAACTTGATCATGAAGTGTAGCATAAGTTCTAGCATAGATTCATTTAATTTTCAGGAGGAACATCTTCTCGAAAGCATGCAACCCACAACAACCCTATCGTTTTCGGGGGAAGAGCGAAGGGCTCCTCACGGAAGATCACTGGAGGAGCCCCTTCCAATCAACCCTTCTGCGACGATACCTCAGACTACTGCTACCCCCTACAACCATCCGGGTAAAGCTAGGCAAGTCAACCCGGACATACAAGACATAATAACAGGAATCGTGAAGCTTCTCAACGGAAATGTAAACGTCCAAGCAAACACAGTTCCTGCAATGGGCAGACCTGTTAGACCCTTATCATCAAGGATAAACAACAGAGGACCTCCAAGGATAAATGATTTACCTGCTTTACCTCCAGACTTTGACGTACCAGCTCCTCCTTTACCTCCACCTCCATTGGGGCAAATGCCACCTCCTGCTCCTTCCATGCCTGCGAGTAGATTACCTACTCCTTACCCATTTGACTTACCTCCACATTCTTCATCTCCTCTAAGACCTTATGGTGATCAAATGTCAGGAAACAAACGGCCTGGCATTTACAGACCAACAGTGATTCCTCCATGGAACAACAGGGTCCCTCAAAGAAGACCAGGACACGGAAACAGAAGACCAAATCCAATTCCTGCCTACAAACCTCTTCCACAAGATTACATCAGTTTGACCACTGATAAGCCTATGGAAGACATCTTGAATTTGGACATGGGGTTGCATTGGAAAACGAACCAGATTATTCTGATGAAAACATAACTCATAACAGCCATGAGAACAATACTAGTCACGAATTAGATGCTCCTGAAGTTACTACGAATATAAATCTGGAAACCTCTGAAACTGTGGATAGGGAAACTTTGGAATTCGAGAAGAATAAAGAGAAAATTACTAAAAAAGACAAATACTCTGTGAAAACCACCTCGGTTACTCCTACGGTTCCATTACCAAGTTCTGCTTCAACTGATGCATCCACAGATCCAACACAATCCACTTTCAATTCCTCAGAGTCCCTAAACAACAACATTACAGAAGGTTCCAATAACCTCACCGACACAGACTCAAAGGTTGAAAATAACACTACAGAAACCCAAGAAATATCTGCAACTCCTACTGAAAGTACGTCAATAACTTCAACATCAGTTATTAACGTGACCAGTTTTGAGCCTAACGACAAAAATACAGAGCTGAGTAGCTCTTCAGTTATTGAATCTTCAGTGCCAGAAGTTTTGCAAACTTTTACAGGAGACACGATGGAGAACTCAAGTAGTTCCAAAACGCCAACATCAGAGCTGTTGTCCATTGCTACCAGCTCATCAGAGGTGTCTACCATCAGCAACTCAACGCTGAATTCAAGTAAGTCATTCCAAATATTTGAGGAGATGTTGTAAATACTAGATTGAAGAATGATTTATTTAGCTTTTGATGACTTCTTTAATTCGATGTCTTCTGTTATGTTAGCTTCCAACAGTTCTCAGCAAGGATACTCTTACTACCCTTATAGACCTAGGCCAGGAATAGTTTTAGATGATACTGAGTACAAACCAGGAGGTCATAGACAGCCTATAATTACAAGACCACCAATTGGACAATTAGGAGACATCTTTGACATAACTGTGTCGGCAATACAGGGTCCTGGTGGAGCTTCAAATGGACAAGGAAAGCCTTATGTAATTCCAGGTAAAACTCTATATATAGTCAGTTATTTTAGGTATAAGAAGCCTATTTCTCTCTTCCTTAATATTTTTCAATCGTATCGCAAGTATAAGAGACATTTTACTTTCTTTAGTTGATATAGAAAACGTCCATGTCGGTCAAGATGTCATTACTAGCCCTGAAGGAGACAATGGTTTCGTTTCAATAGATGGCAAGAGGACATATCTGAATTTATTCGGAGAGGTGGAACCAACAAAAGCAGTGACTCAAAACATTAAACCCAGTGGCGCATCACATAATCAGGTCACAGGTACGGGATATGCAATAGCTGAAGCAGTTGAGAAAAAGCCAAACATGGGTTCTATCAAGCCGACTCAAAGCCAGAGGAGGCCACTTTATGGTAGACCAAAACCAACTCATCCGCCAGTAAGGTAAGATATTGGTTGGAAATAGACGTTTTGTTCTTGATAAGATTCAAAGAGTCTGATTATGTGGTCTGTAACAGCTAACAGGATTGGTGATCTTTCAATATGATCAATTTCTCATAATGCAATAGACCAAGATGACTGCAAAAGTTATAGGTGTTCTTTCTTTTGACATGAGAGGCTTCTTGCATTGAAAGAGCTAATCTAGGACCCTTCATGCTAAACTATTAGCATTTGCTTTTATCTTAACACCAAATATGTCTTGGACTCCACTAATCCTATTAGTCTTGGACCGTTTTTGGATCAAATCTCGTACCATCTTTGAATGTAAAACTTTGCAAATTATAGCTTCAACTTCACAGCTTGCTCTATGATTTCAGGATCGATACTTGCATCGTGGGAGATGATTCTACCTGTGACGTTTCGCAGCATGAAATGTGCCTGACAGAGAGTGGAGTTAGTGCTTGTCATTGCAGACCTGGATTCACCAGAAGGAAGCACAGAGATGTTTGCAGAAAAATTGTTTCGGTTCTTCTTTCTCTTAGAGTCGACAGACTGTACGAAAGAAGAGTTGTTTGGGCAAACGAACTGAGCGATAAAAATAGTGAAAGCTACCAGCAGTTGTCTTATGAAGCTGAAAGAGCTGTGAGTAGATTTGATTACCATCTTAGAACTTCTTTATCTGTCTTAATTTCAAGCCAATGGCTGTTCATCATTCTTTATGATTTTCATGAACAATTTTTTTACAATTCTAATGATTCGCAGCTCGAGTCAGCCATGTCCATGACTCCTTTCAGTGATGAGTTCTTGGGGGCAAAAGTCAATGGTATTTATAGTGGAGAAAGATCTGCTGGACAGGCGGGAGTTTTCGTCAACCTTACCCTTCAACTAGAAGAGAATTCTGATACCTCCAGACCTACTGTTAGAAACGATATACAGAAGCACCTTCTGGGAGTGATCCAAAGGAGGAGTAACAATGTTGGCAACAGTGCATTATGGGTCGATAGTCCACCAGGTTCTGTCTCAAACCTTCAAGGTCAGTGTACTTTTTTACCATGAAAATGTTCTGCCAATTTGTTCATAATAGTCCATGGGCCAGCGCCTGTTTTTATAATGATTACTAACAATCTGAATATTGTAGCTTCATTTTGACGAGACGCCCAACTTTTTTCTCTACGAAAATTCTCGATAGTGAGGGCTAATACAGTATGGAGGCGTCAAAAGTGTTAAATGGGCGAATGTTCAAATTTTATTACTAACAGCTACTTTATAAATTAAATCTTGAAACAATTTGATCACAAATTGAAAACAAAAGTTGTCCTACAAAAATAATGATTCTATCACTCCCAACATATATCAACAACTAGGTATAAAAAAATTACTAACCGGCTGATTTTTTACTGTTTCTTAGCAAATATTTCCTTTATGAATTGGTCATATGTCCTACAAATTGAGTGGTACGTTTTTCCACTCCTACCTCAGAAATTGTACCACAGAACCCACAATAAAAATGATTACCAACAATTGACAATTTCCGAGCGTAGGACTGGAAAAACGTACCATTCATTTTGTAGGACAATGTGACCAGTTCATGAAGGAAATATTTGCAACAGTGAAAAAATCAGCCGGTAAGTAATAATTTTTTAGACCTAGTTGTTATTGTATGTTGGGAGTGGAGGACACTTTGATAGAATCATCATTTTTTTAGGACAATAATTGTTTTCAATTTGTAATAAAATTGTTTCAAGATTTAATTCATGAAGTAGCTGTTAGTAATAAAATTGAACATTTACCCATTCAACACTTTTGACGCCTCCATACTGTATTAGCCCTCACTATCGAGAATTTTCGTAGAGGAAAAAGTTGGGCGTCTCGTCAAAATGAAGCTACTCACAAATATTCAGATTTTTAGCATAATCATCATGAAAAACAGGCGCTGGCCCATGGACTATAAGGTTGAATAATTGTAAAATACCGTATTTTTTCTAGATTTGGACGAATGTTCTTCTCCTGAACTTCACGACTGCCACCAGTTGGCGAAATGTATAAACATTTTCGGTGGATTCAAATGTGAATGTGCAGAAGGTTACAGGGATCAGTTTTTGGACAGCAAATACAGAGCAGGCAGACATTGCGAACAATGTCCTAGTCAATACTGCAACAACAGAGGAGAGTGTAAATATCAGAATGGACAGGAAGTTTGCGTGTAAGTACAATTTCTCTCTGCCCATAGCCATTGGTTATAGCCATCTGTTTTGTGTAACATTCTGAAAACTGCCTATAGTCCGTTAACGAAAGTTTGAGCGCATAGTAAGCGTTTGTTTATTTACCTGAAGTTGGCAGTATTTGCTGTCATAACGTAAAATAAAGTCAACGTTGCCGAATGTACCCGGCCTCGTCCGACGAGCTTGCGAGTTATCAGAGAACTCTTATGCAATATTGACCACATTGCGTGTCAATCTGACAAGAAAATAAACAACATAACCTAAATTTTAATATACTCAGTGAAATATGCCAAATTTCCATGGCCAACTGACGGCTCAAACTTTCGTGAACGGACTATACAGAGTTTCTGATGTATGATTACAATCTGAAAAGTGAAATAATGTTTTAGGTGTGGTGGTAATTACTACGGAACTCAATGTGAACTAGATGGTGAAGTTCTTGGAGTAGCTATTGGAGCTAGTGTTGCTGCTATCATCATTATTGGTCTAACCTTGGTGGCTCTAGTGATGTGGAGGTAATATAAATGGATTTTATTGATAATGTTTGCGAACTTCCTTTATTCTGAAAATTCCATAGATTTTGAACCGTTGAACCGATTTTCAGAGCTCAGAAATGAGCTTATCGGGACCTCCTAAGAAAACATTTGTTACTGGAATGTTATTCATTAATTAATAGCTGACCCAACAGACGTTGATATGCATACACAACAATTCATTCATTTCGATCCAGCCGTTTAGTTGCAGAATAGATGAATATCCTAGATAACGACTACAGCGCCATCTGTTGATCTGATTTGTGATCATAAACAGACGGGCATCAGGCAATCCAAAATACATTCATACATCATAGGTTTGAAATTTGCAAAATATTGCATAAGTAAAAAAATGTTGTATAATATGTTAGTTCATACGTTATTTCTGATTAAAATTTCAAATTTTCGATTCACCTGATGTAACTTCACTTTTTGTTTAGAAGTCAAAATCATTATTACCTATAAATATGTATTCTATGGCTGCTTAATTGGTCGTAAGAAAAAGGAAAGCCTTTTAATTTTTTCTGAACATTTTTTGGAAATATTTGTTGTATAAACCTTGCCCTAGCGATTATGAACACAACAAAAAAAGAATTATCCAATTGGTGCAGCCGTTTGAGAAATATTGCATTTTGACGGTAACCATAGATCCTGTTTCATTGATATAGATTGTACATTAATCATTCCTGATGAATATTTCAAGTTTCAGAAATTTTGATGTTCTACTTTTTCCCTATTTTCGCCCTCTACAACTCTGGTCAAAATAACAAAAATTCAACTTGGTCGGTTTTAGACTTTTTAAACCGTGTGTCTTCTTTTACAGCCGCAAATGGCAGAGAGAGCAGAAAGCATCTGTAGGGAGTCCAGTTTTCGGATATATGGCAGCTGCTAGTAACACAGTTAAAGCACCCATAATTGGTGGCCCACCGTATCAACTCACTTTAGAAGACAGATTACGATGGGCACAACTCGCAGATGTGATGGCTCAAGCCAACCATTATGCTGTAAGTGAATTGATTTGAAATTATGAACAAAAAAATGACAAACATTGTTCTAACTCACTTCGACGACTTGGCGTTGTTTACCCACTTTTTCACGAAACAGTGGTACCTATGTGAGAAGCTTAGTTAGCAGCCTTTATTCGTTTTTGACAACGATAGAGCTTTTTGAGTCTTCTCTTTTGAGCGTGCAATCAGTACCCAAACTAGAACTGAAGGGTTTTCCAATAAGAGGTGTTATTTGAATAGGTCGCTATTTCGGTAGATGTCACGTTTGAGGCTGTCATTTTTTGACATTGACAAGTAGAAACTACGCCAATAATAAAAATGGAACGATACACGCTTCAAGAACGCATTGAAATTGTTGAAATTCACTATAAAAATGGTGAAAATTTGGCAGAGACGGTTCGTAAAACTCGAACATTCTTGGGTCGTCGTGAAGTACCTTGTCGGACCGCATTAAAGAAATCGGTGGAAAAATTCGAGCTGTTGGGACAAGTTGGTGATGTGAAGAATAAAACCCGTGCACGTCGCTCAAGGACATTCGAGAATATTGCTGTAGCCGAAGTGTTGAAGAAAACCCAGATTTGTCCATTCCTCGTCGTTTTTTGGAATTAAGCATTTTATGACCGAAATTGGATAGGATTGATCTAGACAACGTTTACTTCCAACATGACGGCGCTACGTGCCATACAAGCAACTAAACCATTGATCATTCGCGGGAAAAGTTTCCGGACCGTGTTATATCACTCGAAGAAGTGATTACAATTGGCCACCGAGATCTTGTGATTTAAAACCTTGCGACTTCTTCTTTTGGGGCCACGTGAAAGAGAAGGTCTACGCCAATAGCCCAGCGTCGATTCAAGACCTCAAAGATGGATTTCGTGAGGCTATCGAGGACATAGGGCAGCCACTTTGCGATTTGGTCATGGAAATTTTCATTAAAAGGATATGGTCCTGTAAGCGTGGTCGTGGTGGTCATTTGCTTGATGTTATTTGCCACTATTAACGACTTAGCTTCTTAATAATAATAATAAATGTATTTGAGGCCATCGACCTGTTAGCTTCTTATTTATAATGAAATAAACATCCGATCATTTATATTGAAAAATGGCATTTTTCTTTGAATATCAATATAACACCTCTTATTGGAAAACCCTTTACATAGCTTGTTTTATGTACTTCGCAAGTGTCGTAAGGGATTGTTTACAGCTCCAAATGGTCTTTGACTTACAGAATATCCTACATGAATGTATCCTAAGTCATTTGTCTTTTTCAGCCTGAGCCTGTTGCTCCAACAAGACCATCATCTGCACTTTTCGGATACCCAAGCTTGGGATCAGTGCAAAGGAGTTCCATGCATGGTACTCTACCTCCAGTACCTCTACCAAGACTAACACTTCAAGCTCAAATCGCCAGTAGAACGGCAAGCCTGCATGGTGGAATGAAGCAATTTGATAATTCCAGTTCTAGCGAAGAAGAAGATAAGGCAGATCTGCTTGGTCGAAATTTTCAGGTTCCTAGGCCGAAGAGCAGAAGTAATGCCTCCATTGCCGTAAGTACCGCCACCTTCCAAGCTTATTATCTATTATTATTCGAACTGGGAGCATTAGCTTTCCTGGCTAACCTTGCTAAGGGCCGTATTCATATACAGGTTTGGAAATTCACATCTGAAACATACGATATACAATGCATCAGACGAGAATTCTTCCCTCCAGTTGCACAGATGAATAGTCGAGACAATCACTTGCTGTAACACACTGAATTCAGTTGTCTTACTTCATTATTCTAGTCTTGTCTTTCTCTTATCGTTTAGAGGAGCGTAATTCTTTAGTATGGTAGGCAACAGTAAATACTTGAATCGAGTATTACGGGCAGCCTGACAAATTAAAAATTCTATACGTGTAGTGCGGGTTCCCTACCATACTGCGATAAGAGAGAGACAAGACTAGATTATTGCAGTAAGACAGTTGAATTCATTCAGTTATCGCACTTGATTATCTCGCCTATTCATCTGTGCAACTGGAGGGAAGAATTCTCTGTCTGATGCCTTGTATATCGTATGTTTTCGATGTGAATTTCCAAATCGGTATAGTATTCGTTTTGAAGAGTTTCGAGCTCCTGAGTTGTACCAGTGCTTGTGCGCAGCCAATGGCGAGCGCAAGCCGTATTTCGAGCTTTTGAGTTACTCAGGAGCACGAGATATCTCAAAACGAATAGGCTATATGTCATCCCTCGAGTGTGAGTGTCACTTGAATAGCTGTATAGCCGTTTCATAAATACTCATTCAAGAGTGCGATTTTGCCAGCCTCAACTTGAGGATGGCGCTAGCACCCATGAAAAGAGTATGTTTTATGAAACGGCTACAACTATTCAAGGACAATTTGACACTCACACTCACCCTCACCTTGAGAGATGACTATGAATACGGCCCTAAAGCTATTGTCATTGTCATACCGATTTATATATAGTGTCCGTTCACGAAAGTTTGAGCCGTCGGTTGGCCATGGCAATTTGGCATATTCCACTGTGTATATTAAATCAGATAAATAAACAAACGCCTACTATGCGCTCAAACTTTCGTGAACGGACTATAGGTTGCTATCTCTAGTGTTAGTTATCGAATATTGAAGAAATTAACACTAAACTTTTGTGTTCCAGAACCAGAGTGGTATTTACTATGATGTAGACTATGATCAGCATGATATCTACAAGCAGGGTGGAGGTATTCCAATGAATACTTACAGTATAGGAAGACCTGCCTACTTTAGGAACTGACCGGCACATTATAATAATGTGCTAAACACAACGAAACCAGAAAGAACTGAATGATTGGATATTTGAAGTGACTTAGTGTGAGAATAATTTATGACTGTACATTTTACGATTTATATATGCAAACTATATGTTTAAATTTTTATTTTTCCATGACTGTATGTTTGTTATTTTGTAATGAATATAATAAAAGGATCAAAGATTTCTGTTAATATATTCACCATCTGTTTTTTATACGAAAGCCTTTAAGAATGGCTTATCATCTATCTTTGCCCACTCTTGTTAATATTTGACACTGTATATATATTCTTCTGAATTGAAAGCTAACAAAATACAATACATGAAACAAAAAAGTCCCTAGCTGAGGTTGGTGCAAAACGGGGTACCATACTATTCTGTCGTATGATACCAGAGCACAGGGAAAAACCTCAGTAGAAAAAACCCTGCCTCGCCGTTTTTACAAAATTGAAACTTAAAATTATTCGAATAAATACCTTCAAATATTCAGATACAAAATACGTTATTCTTGCTCTTGGGCCAGGAGGGTGTTTTAAACCAGGTCTGGCGTTCCAAGTGATGATTTTCGAATCTTCTGTTCTTCTAAGACCGCTACAAGATTCTACTGAAGGGTAATCATCTCCCATAGATTTAAATAGAGGTTATTTCCTCCTAAATATCGAATTTAATTTAATATTAGCTTACCTAACTCAAGCTAACCTAACCTAACCAAACCTACAATTAACGTAATGCCATTGGTGTATTACGGTAGTACTTGCATTATCCGGCTCGTATCAATGGCACTAAAATTATGCACAATATGCGAAATATAGGATGGTACATTACCCTCATCTCTTGCAATTCAGCTAACAAGAAGGTTGAACAATGTCCACTCTAGTTTCACTTTTCCATAGAATATTCATCGGCGCTATCAGTGTTACCACCTTTTATTTTTGAATTCTACCGAAGTTTCCTTCGAAATCTACCAAAATCTACTAAAAACTAAATTGCAGGTATAGCGCAGGCGCAAATCAGGGGGTCGATTCTTGAAATATACATTTGTCGATTAGCGAACACGACATAATTCAAAAATCGGCCCCCAAAACAATTGAAAATGACATATGATGTCGATTACATGGCTCTTGGTTCCGAAGTATATGTCTATCATTCTAGGTATTGAACAATAAATTATAAATTTGAAGGAAAGACAAATCTACTGAAAATCTACCAAAAATCTACTGAAGAAAATCGACTACCACAAATCGCCGAAAATCTACCAAAAAAGTAGAAATCTACCAAAGGTGGTAACACTGGGCGCTATTCTCAGAGTGACGTCATGCGTCACCACGGGTCGAAATAGACGAGAAAACACTCGCACAAATACGTTTCTCATATCTGACACTGACAAATGTCATAACGGCTTTTTGATACGTCAAAAATGGGTTTCTGTGTGGAACAAATTTAAAACGGATAATTTAAAATTGATACAATCAATTTAAAATTTGAATTGTACATAGATATAGCATTTTTATTTAATGAATTGTGAAAATACAATAAACCCGATTGTGGAATAACTGGACGTTTAAAATGAGGCAAGTACAGCTCTTGCTTGTTTGTTTTAACGAATGTTTTGAGCGGCTTTATTTGAAAAAGCTACAAAAATGTAAACACTAATTTTCGTATCTACAAAGTAATGTATGGAATTAATTCTTCAAGGATTTATGAGCTTTGGGTTTTATTTTCAGAATAAAATATGTATTTTCTTCGATAAAATAGCAAATATTTTCTATCCTATAAGAAACATAAAAAATGCTAGTTAGCTTCATGAATTCTGTTTTTGGATTGGAAAAATTCATTGGAGAAGTATTGATCTCTGATTCAATGTAAAAACACGAAATTTTAACAATATAACACAAATATTCCATGAAGAACTGGACAGGCTATAAGTTTAGCCGAAAGACTGAAGGAAGCAGTTTCTTTCGTAGTTCAAACACAGTAATAGACTCAGTTCTTCACAAACCTCCAATGCTTTTCAGAAAAAGTAAACATAATAACAAATAGTTACAAATATTAAATATTCACATTTAATTATTTACTATCAGTACATCAGAAAGAAGATTAACATATTTTTACTGATTTTAGGAGTTTTGTCAAGAATTCTAATAGGCAATCATCTGATTCCTCTGTATCTCTTGATGAAGTGACAAACGTGGATCAAAATGTTTATTCACTGTTAAAAAATGCAAGGGTAAGTGATATTCCTATTTTATTGGTTTATTGATTCTTTCTAGATTGTTCTGTAAGTTTTTCGTAATAATTGTATTTCAAAAATTAATATGAAATCTCTTGAAGATTATTGCATTCATTTCTCCACTATACAGTGGCTATAAGTCAGTGTGATAAGGGAGAAAAGTTCAGAAAAAACAAATAACTAAATACCTTTCTGATATCATATATGCTATTGTGAAATGAGATATTTGCACAATGAAACCTGATATTTCATTTGAATTCTTTTGCAGGCTGTTACCGGTCCCTCATCAGAAATCCCTAAAGTGGACGACTTGGAACAAAATAAAATAAAAAAAAACTTCAGGAAATCAATTATCAAGAGAGCTGTTCATCCGAATTTCATAAGTAGCACACCTTTTCACTTGAAGCAAACAGGAACCAGAAACTCTTTCGAAAATATCTCAAGTATCTCAGATATAGGAACTGAAAATAACTCATGCAGAAATGACAAAACTTTAGAAATTGTAGAAGAAAACGATTGTGAAGAAAATGACCAACCGAAACAAAAGAATGTTAGCAAAGAACTTACAGTGTTGCCTGATCATATCGAAAATCCTTGTCAAAATGAAAGTGTGAGAAATAACAGTAATAATACATCTGCGAAGGTTGAGTTTTTGAACGAAATTTCATTAGGGAATGCTAAAAATCAAACTGTTCCAACAGTTCCTGAACAAAATCAGTTGAATCAGAGCATATCTAAGAATAGAGCAGAAGTTTCGAAACATTTAGATGAAATCCTTGGACTGACTTTGAAGGAGAATGTTGATAATTCAGAGATTAAAGAAAAAACAATCGTTGAGGAATCTAGATTAGTTCATAAAAATGATTCACCTCAAAAAAGGACAACTACATTCATTGAGGATAAAGAGGATGATCAAGAACACACTTTGGGGAAGAGACAATCGAAAATAATAATCGAACACTCTACTACAGACTATGATGAAGAAACATCTACAACAAAACAAAATCTTGATGAAAAAAAAATTAGTGAAAAGCATAATGATACACGAAAATCCCAAGCAAGCCAAATACCTTCGAAAGATGATGAATCTTCTGACTTTGAAATTCTTTCAAGAAGCAAGAGGAAAGTTTCTCCAAAAAAGCAGAAACAAGATAAACAAATAGTTGAAGAACACAGCGATAGTTCTCCACGAAAAAGGATGAGAATCGTCAAAAAAACTGGAAGAGGTATCTCTACTTCAAGACAGGTTCCATCAATGAAATCTCAATATTCCAGAAAAAAAGGATATGATAGCAACGAAGAAAGTTCCGCTACAGAAAATGAAACGATAGAAGAAACCTTTAGGTCCACTAAAAGAAAAAAACACTCTAGTGATGAAGCTGACAGCGAATTAAATGAAGAACGCCCAAGAAGAAATAGAAAAGTGATACGAAAACTTGAGAAATCTCAGCATTTTGTAAATGAACAATATTCTGAACCAGAAACAGATAATAGGAATGAAAAGCCTGTAAAAAGAAGGAATGAACAAGTACAAAAACGAGAGAAGTCTAGGATTTTTAGAAGAAAAGAACACAGAAGTGAAGAAGAAAGCGATGAAAAACATGAAAAAGGGGAAAAAAGAAGTACTGAAAAGAGGAAAATCGTACGGAAGAAAAGAATATTTTAACAACGAAGAAGACGCAGAAGTGAGCTACGTACGTGTGAGAAAAAGAAGTAAATCCCAACATAAACCGGCAAGAATATACCATGAAGAAGATCAGTCTAGTGATGAAGAAAGTATGTATGAAGTGGTTAAAGTAAGGGGAAAGAGTGTTCTTCGTAAACTAGCGAGTTCAAAGCATCATAATAGAAAAATGTACTCTGATTATGAGAATGACGAAAATGAAGAATATGAAAGAAGAGAAATAGAGTACTTCAGGAACGCGTTAGAGGACGATCTTCTAAAAGAAGGATATTCGAAGAAGCTGAAAATGAAAGAGAATATAATGAAGAAGGCAAAATTAAAACAATAAAAACGCTGCAGAAACGGCCAAAGTCCCAAATGAGAATAGTTTATGAAAGTGCAGAAGATAGTCCAGAGTTGATAGAACACAACAAAAACGCTAGGAAAACGCTTGCAAAACCTGAAAGTTCAAGGTTAACACAAAGAAAATGTATTATATACCTAATAGTAACAATGATTCAAGCGAAGAACAAGAAGCAGTAAGGAAAAAAATTATTATAAAAAGACAACCGTCAAGATCCCACAAAAAGAAAGACTATTATAGCCCTAAGATACCCTCTGATTCATATGAGGTATCCGAAGATCAAAATACCTATGAAGAAGTAAAAAAGGAAGGCAAAGTAAAAAAGTTTTATACGTCGTGGAAGATGACAGTACAGTTGACCAAAGGACGCATAATTTGAAAAAAGAGGAGAAGAATTATAGATATGTTGATTTACAAGAAGAAAAATCAAGAAAGATATTCAAAAAGCCTCATTCCGAAATTGTTCGACATCCTAGCAAGGTTAAATCTAAAGAGCAATTAATGTCAGTTATTGTTGGCGATTCTGACGCAGAAGAAAGTTTCATAAGAATTCCACAATCTAAAATATACTCTGCCCATCAGGAACCAAAGAAATCGAACATAATGAGGCCATCAAGTTCCAAACGATCTGTTGTTCTGAAGGATATAAATGAGTCCTTCAGTCCCGAATCAAAACAATCAGTCCTATTGAAAAAATATGGAAGATTATCTAGAAGAGAAAGTTACGTTTTAGAAAAACAAACAACAGAAGATTCAAGCAGTGATAATTTTGCGACCCCTGTTAATCAAAAAATAATGCCCAACCAGGCAGGGATTGAGACATTAGTTAGAGCAGTGTTAAAAGTACAACTGGAGGAGAACAAAAAAGCTAAAGAACATCCAGAAACTGACACTACCATAAAGGAAACTATTTACAACAAAAAAAGCAATAAAAATCGATACCAAATAAAGGAATTGTAGCCAACCCTAAGAATAAAGAAGATGAGCCAATTGAAACAAATGACAATTTGGACAAAGCAGCAGATGAAAATCATGTTAAAAATCTGCGAAAAGAAGTAGTCGAAGAAATACTAAACAGTTGGATACGTGGTGAACAATATGATGAAAACTCTGGGGAAGGTCAAAGAAACGATTCTATTCGCTCCCATAGTTTGTCAATCGCAAGTTTGCAAGAAACAATCAAAACACTTAATTTTGCAAACAAGGCGATTTGCCTAATTTCACATCTAGCTTGACGCTGACTCCACTTCAAAGACTTGCTCGAAACCCTTGTTCTAATTTTGATTCGAACAGTATTTCCATGGCAAACAACACAACAAGACAATCGATGAAACCTAAAAAGAATATCAAGGAGGTTATTAGATATTTAAAGGAAGAATGTTCAAAAAAGAATAAAGAAACAACGAATGTGAGTATTCAAACATCTCTTGGAGAGAAAAGAAGTGGGGATTTGAGTCACCCTTCAGAAAAATCAGCTTATCAACCTACAAGAAAAGCTATAGTCGTTGATCCACATAATGTTGCATCATCTTCTGTTAAAACTTCAAAAATACCTGTTAAGTGTCAGAAAATATCGTCAAGAACCACTTCAAAAGAAGGTACTGTGCAAAATGCTCAAAAGGAGAACACCCAAAATCAACAGATCAACTAGTTTTTGAAAAAAATCTAAAGTTACCCCCAAGGAAAACAGAAATCTTCAGAGAGACACATCAGCCACCAGAATGGATGAACTGGACGAGGAGGCTCAGGACAGATCAAGAGAAAATTTGGAAGAAGATTGTGAAATACCTACTGTTCAAGATATCTTTGTTGAAAAAGCTGATAAATTAGAGGTAACCAGTAAACAAAGAAAGGAAAGATTAATCTCGAACAATAAAGAAGATGAAAAGGCAGAAGTGATTCCAAATGAACCGGAAGAAATTACACCAAACAGAAGAAAAAAGTAGAAGATTTAACTTGAATGACCAAGTAGATAATCCAACAGAAAATGTGTCGAAAAATTCGCAGCCAGTAGAGGAAGCAAAGAATGTCTCTTCAGAAAGGTTGGAGGAAGTAACACCAAGCAGAAGAATCACCAGAAGATCATTGTTGAATGTCCAAGAAGATGATCCAGATGAAAACCAGCCAACAGCTTCGGAACCTGTAGTGGAAAAATCAAAATATGTCTCTCCTGTAAGGCGAAAGGAAGTTACACCAAGGAAAAGAATGTCAGGCAGATTTACCTCGAATGTCCAAGAAGATGATCCAGCTGAAAACCAGCCAACAGCTTTGGAACCTGTAATGGAAAATCAAAATATGTCTCTCCTGGAAGGCGAAAGGAAGTTACACCAAGAAAAAGAATGTCAGGCAGATTTACCTTGAATGTCCAAGAAAATGATCCAACTAGAATCCAACCAACAGCTTCCGAATCTGTGGAGGAATCTCCTGAAAGCCTAGAGAGAGTAACACCAAGGAGAAGAATGTCTAGAAGATTTACCTTGGATGTACAAGAAGCTGGTCTAACTGGAATCCAGCCACTAGAGTCGGAGTCTCATGTTCCGTTTGAAGATAAAAGAAAAGTTACACCAAGCAGCCAAAAGTCTAAAAGATCCACTTTGAGTACCAAAGAAGATAATACAACTGAATCCGAGCCAACAGTTTTGGAAACACAAGGAGTGGAAGCAAAAATGTACCCTACAAACATCCAAAGGAAGCAACCAAGAATAACCAAAGGTCAGGAAGGTCTAGATCAAATAACCAAGAAGAAGAACCAAGAGCTCCGGATACAACAGATTCTGAATCCCAATCAGTGAGCAAAAACCAAGATGAAGTCTTTGTGAAGCCTGTGGGAGTACCTGTAAGGAAAAAAAAAAAACGCGACAAAATGCAACAAGTACTGCGGAAAGTACTTCCGACGAAAATGAGGCAAGTAATTCTTATAATGAATCTTCTGAACCTCCAAATGTTATTATTCACCATAATGTTACGATCCAGGCAAGAACTGATCAGAGTGGAAGCAAATCGAAGAAGAAGAAAAAACAGCAAAACTGTGGCAGAAGAAAACATGGGAAACGTAGAGGAACCTCCAAGTTAGTTCTCATGTAATTTTTATACACTACTGGAAAAAATTAAAGGATCAAAAAAAATTCCAAAGTTTTCGGCAATTTTCAACATGCCGTAACTTTGAGAGGAATGGTGGTACAAGGAATTAAAAAAAAAGAAATTGTAGCTCCGAGTGTCTAGTTTTTGGATTAGAACTTCAAAAATTTTGAGTTTCAGTGGTTTTCGAGTGATGATAGAAAAATCAGCAACAAAAAATTCTCAAAATTTTACCATTTTTTTTCTTGTCTACTAGCGTGGAAATTTCATTTTTGCATAATCGTTATAATGATGGAATACTTTGTTAAATCAGCTTTAATTTATTTTTTTATTGACCTCAATACGTCCACTTCTCACCGAGATATCGGTCTTCGAATGGAAAAGATCCATTTGTCTTTGATTATAGATTTCTCAGCAACTAATGATCGCACAGAAAATTGAAGGAGGGTTTCAAGACCTTAAATGAACTCCCATTAATGAACAGCCATTGCTTATTCATAGAAACTTTTTTTTTCATCTTGTCGCATCAATATAAAAATTTAACAAAAAAAGCGCTCTTGGTGGTTTCTTGGAAAATCTACCGCTGGATCGAAAATTTTGAGGAAACCAATAATGTTAAGTGTGACTTTCACAGTTCAATATGTTGATAAAAACCTTACGAAGAGCCAACTCAATCCAGCGAGCCGTTTTTTTGTTTCACTCGATTGAATTTTTGGAAAAAATAAGGATCACGTTTTTTGCTCTGAGAAGCTCATAATCTTTAAAAAAGGCAAAAAAGAATTTTATCGAGCTTATTCCACATTTTAATTGCAGCTAGTACATAAATTTCATAAAAGAAAAATAAAATAAACTAACAAATAAAATTTTTATCAATTTAATAACGGGTATTGCCACCCCTTTTTTCAATAACGGCTCTCAAACGTTCAGCCATGTTAATGCATGATTTTCCATTTGAAGACCGATATCTCGGCGAGAAGTGGACGTATTGAGGTCAATAAAACAATAAATTAGAATGAATTAACAAAGTATCCCATCATTATAATTCATCATTAGGCAAAAATAAAATTTCCACGCTCGCAGACAAGAAAAAAAAGTTAAAAATGTTGAGAATTTTTTGTTGCTGATTTTTCTATCATTACTCGAAAACCACTGAAACTTGAAATTTTTGAAGTTCTAATCCAAAAACTGGACACTTGAAGCTACAATTCCTTTTTTCAAATTTCTTGTACGACCATTCCTCTCAAAGTTACGGCATGTTGAAAATTGCCGAAAAATTTGAAATTTTTTTTTGATCCTTTAATTTTTTCCAGTAGTGTATCATCCATATAACAACCTCTGTTCATTTATTACAAAAAAATTCAATGTGTTTCTTTCAGATGTAAGGAGATCTGCAAGAGAAAGAAAAGTGGTGGATACCTGTATGTGGAGAAGCATTTTTGAGCCAACTAAGCGACAAAAAAGTAAGATTAACTATCAGATATCTGATAATAGGTGTTTTTCATTTTAGATTATTCCCAATATGAACATGTGCGCAAAAGCTCTTGACTCTATATCATATAATTATACAAAACAAGCTCACAAACATTAGTGAAACCAACAAGTTTAGAAAATATGGGACCCAAAACTTCCAAAAATTTTCCATCTTCACATCGCTTTTTCCACTATAAAACCACAAATTCACTGCTCCAATTTATTCTTTAAATCACCTTTCAAAATTTAAATAACTATTCGAATAGTTTCATTTCAGGTATATTCAATAACTAGCTTCTACCCGCGACTTCGTCCGCATAAGTTTTTTGTTTTCTCCCGGCTGTAAGTCCCCCTTCAACTATGTCCCACTATCGTGTTCCAGTCCTCAACTTCACATCAAAATTTGTTCAAAAACAACCTAAGCTACATAATGGATAGCTTCGAATGTTTCCTTAGTAAATATAAAAATTAAATACTAAATAATATGTAAATCGGTTTGAAATACTACTAACTACCTATCTGCCAACCCCCGATGTTACATCCGCAACATCGTCTGCGTAGGAAGTACTAACTTAATGTAAGTAGTATAATAATGTAGGAAGCTAAAAATAAGAGGCCTTATTACTGTAGTACATTTTTGTAAACTATGTTCTTTGTTTTTCCCTCTCTGGCCAACACATGGAGATTCTGTGGACTTGAAACACGTGAGCAAGCCACGTATAATTGTCCGTGAGAAAAACAATTCTTTTCTAAATTAATGCCGGCTACTTTTAATGTTTGCCCCTGAGCTTTATTTATCGTCATAGCGAATGTGATTCTCAGCGGAAACTATAATCTCTTAAACTGTCCCTCAATTATGGCGCCTACCGACCCTCTAAGTTAGAAAAGTGATCAAATACTAACTTGAAGTCTTAGTAACACTCAGTTAAAAAAACATCAAAATCATTTCAGTAGCTATGGCGTCATGCGCTTCTTGACACGATCACGCTAGATTTCCGCGGGAATGAGGTATTTTCCCGCCGTAAAAAGTAGCCTGTGTCCGTGCCTAGGATCCTATCTTTATATTAACCAAATCTTATAAAAATCCGTTCAGACGTTAAGGCGTGAATGAGGTAAACTTTTAAAACAAACGATTAAAAATCACTAACTTAATTAGTTTTCTGCCTACTGCCTACGCCTTAAGTACGATAGCATGAATATTAATAGCCTATATCCTTTTCTAGATTACCTTCTATCACCTAACTAAATTTCATCAAAATCCGTTCAGCCGTTTAGGCATGATAGAGCAAAACTCCCAGCAAAAACCATAAAAAAATCACTAACTCAATTCAGTTTTCTGCCTACTTCCTACCCCCCAAGTACGATGACGTAATCATTTTGATCTTATATCCGTTTTTAGGTAACCATCTATTATCTTACTAAATTTCATCAAAATCTGTTCAGCTGTTTAGACGTGAAAGAGCAAAACTCCCAACAAAACGACTAAAAATCACTAATTCAATTTAGTTACTGCCTACTGCCGACCCCCTAAGAACGATGGCGTGATTATTTATAGCCTATGACCATTTCTAGGTTATCATCTATCACCATACCAAATTTCATCAAAATCCGTTCAGCCGTTTAGGCGTGAAAGAGTAACAGACAGACAGAGTTACTTTCGCATTTATAAATTAGTATGGATTAATGCAGAAACATCGAAATTCTAGAGTCATAACATATCCACAAATTCTAAGGAAAGTCCTCCGTTTTTCATGGTAAGTTTGGCACCACTGCTCCATCCTTTGGCGAAGGTACATATCAAATGATGGCGGGAATTACGGGAAGGCATCGTATCATATTAGCGCGAATGAATCTGCGGCAGTGCCAAATCTACCATTAAAACGGCGGGCTTTCCTTAGAATTTGTGGATATATGGTGTTTCTAAAATTTCGATGTTTCTGAATTAATTATTGAATATACCTGAATGAAACTAATCGATTAGTTATTTGATTGTTCGAAGGTGATTTATGGACTAAATTAGAGCAGTAAATTTCATTATTGAGTCCAACCAAGTCGTTTGAGACCTCTCCCTGTCCAAAATTCGAAATACAGACATTTGGGCGAAATGATAGCACCGTGTTCCCTTATGAACAACCGCGCAAAAAACAACTGAATGGTCGATATCACCAATAATTGAAATAAACACATAGGTATTCCAATATATTCTGGTGTAATTTTTCAGGTTCTAATACGGATACATCAGCTGATTCAAGTTCAATGAGCTCATCGAAAAAGAGAGGCAGACCGAGGTTGACCAAGAAAGAAAACAATAGTGCTTCGGAACAGAAAAAGGTGGAGAAGAGCAAGTCGACAGATGAAGAAAGCATTCAAAGAAACATTACTATTGTAGAGGTACATAATTCAGTTGAGCCAGATAACGAAACTGATACCCCTTCAACAAGTACAACATCAACTGAGAAAAGAAAGAAGAAACAGCGATTAACCATTAAAACAAAAACAAAGAAGGAAAGTAAGAAGACGGTTAATGACAAGAAAAAGAAGAATAGTGAAGAAATAAGTAATGCATCACAGACAGAGGATATAACAGAGATTAATGAAAGATTAACAGATGATGGTGACAGTACTACTAATCAGACGAATAATTTATCAGAGTCAAATAACAAAAGCAAGCACTAAACATAAAAGGGGCAAAATCAGCATCACAACAAAAGAAAAAACAAAAAATGCGGTAACTGAAGAAAGAAATCACACCGGTGAAATAAATATTGGAACGGATGATAATGTAACTGAGATTCATGAAAGACTGACAGATGTTTATTACACAAGTGAAGAAAGTTCAAGTCAAAGACAAGCCGAAAGCTGGGAAAATGACGGCCGTCTTACAGCAACCAGCTGTACCGAGGATTGGTATCTTATTGGTATGTTTTCGTGGTATTATTAGGTCCTTTCTATTTGACGCTGCATCAGTTCAAAATTGATGCTAAATCAGTTGATGCTCGTTCTATTTGCCAATGTTGACATTTGAAACTGATGCGCATCAATTCCAAGGGATGTTGCTTTTTGACAAAATCACTTTAATTGTTCATCATAACAATAACATAACCTAACATTTGGGAATTATTATCCTCGGTTTTAATTGCTAGTAATGAATAATTCATAATAATTTCAGAATTTCCTTCCGAACTATCGTCGATATTCTGATTTGGTACTCTGATTTCAAACTTAATCGTTTTGTTGATTGTCATCTGAAAAAGACTTGTTCTATTTGTCAAAATCACTCCACTTCCACCTGCAGTGATTTCGGAAATTATTCTGGCATATAGAAAGCTAAGATTGTGTTACTTATCAAAAATAATAATTATAGTCCGTTCACGAAAGTTTGAGCGCATAATAGGCGTTTGATTATTTATCTGAAGTTGTTAGTATCTGCTATCATAACGTAAAATAAAGTCAACGTTGCCGAATGTACCCGGCCTGGTCCGACGAGCTTTCGAGTTATCAGACAACTCTATGCAATATTGACAACAGTGCGTATAAATCTGACAAGAAACTAAACAACATAACCTAAAATTTTAATATACACAGTGGATAATGCCAAATTTCCATGGCCAACCGACGGCTCAAACTCTCGTGAACGGAGTATACAGTGTGTTTGGTCATGACTTAGCGATAATTAAAGGTCATCAAATATACCTAATATTATCGACAAAAACACCCAAACTTGGAAATTTACCCCCTTAGTTTCGGAGTAGCCCCCATTTTGAATTTACTTTTTGATTTTCGTTGACCCTTCCAAATAATATTGATTTCTTTGGACATATAGGTCCTACAGATGCGAAAAAAATATTTTTGAAAGATGATACTACCACCTTTCATTGAAGTATAACAATATAAACATTCAACTTGAAAACGCCATAAAAAAGTCTTCAAAAAAGTTCATAGTGAAAATATGTACTGATTTTCTCAGTAAATCCGCAATAGTACAAGAACTAGCACATTGAAGTATAATTTTTTTGTAAGTTACATAATTTGAGAGTTATTGCTACTCGAACATGATCACTACGCGAGCAAAAGACACAAGACAGGTCGTCATGAAGGCCACTGCCTGTCTACAGTGCAGAGGCGGCGATTTTGAGCAATTCTTATGATTAATTTGTTTGTTTGACCATTGAAAATTATCGAAAGTACAGTACTGAGGTTTTTTTATTTTATCAATTTTCATAAGGGTCATATTCGAACAGCAATAACTCTCAAATTATGTAACTCACAGAAATGATGTGAGTGTTGTTTTGTGGCTTGTGTCCTTCCGTGTTAAATCATTGAAAAAAATTATACTTCAATGTGCTAGTTCTTGTACTATTGCAGATTTACTGAGAAAATCAGTACATATTTTCACTATGAACTTTATTGAAGAATTTTTTCATGACGTTTTCAAATTGAATGTTTTATATTGTTATAGTTAAATGAAAGGTGGTAGTATAATCTTTCAAAAAACATTTTTTTCACATCTGTAGGAACTTTATTTCCAAAGAAATCGATATTATTTGGAAAGGTCAACGAAAACAAAGTGATAAATTTAAAATGGGGACTACTCCAAAACTAAGGGGGTAAACTTCCAAGTTTGGGTGTTTTTGTCGATAATATTAGGTATATTCGATGATCTTAAATTATCATGACCAAACACACTGTAGATGCAGGTTTTACTTCAGAATGTGTTTTGAAAATAAAGTAGAATTAGTGAATCGCGGTTATAATTTGTGGGAACTATGAACAATATTATTGTCTTATGTGTTTCTAATTTAATCATCTATTTTTGATCCAGACAAGATTAAGAGAAGTATGGGTCAAGATACAATGGAAGTATATAAAATTAGAGATACTACTGGATATTTGGCGATACCACCAGGGAAGAAAAGATATTCCGTGATTAATCTCTATGATGTGGTAATTATAATCTTTGTAAAATTTGATCGAAAGTGTAACTTTTTTTTGCCTAGGATTATCAAAAACTGGAGGGCACTATCCAACTGATAATGGAGGATGTATTTTATACAGAATTGCCAGATTTTTTCACTGTTCGAAAAGGTAATATATCTGAAAATATTTTAGTCGCAGAGTAAAAAGTGAACCTAGAGATGTCTTCACGCTTGTTGACGCAGTCAAGTAGAATCTGTTTATGCGCGCGAACAGCATTCCGGCGTTGCGAACTTGTGCCGTATCTTTATTCCGTATTGGGATAATTGGTTTACCGCTCCCCTATTCTGATACTAACGGCCAGAGTCTGTTACAGACAATTTTATCGGCTTGGCAACATTGTCTGTTAGTGTTTAGTTTCTCGATGCGCCGTGTTTACATTTTCATTTCGATTTGACGTTCATAAACTAAATTAATTTACTGATTTGGTGGCAGTTTATTGTTGCTTAAGGCTATTCCAGACAAAATTACGAAAATGTTGTATTATATTCAGAAATTGTAGAAATGAAAATCTAACCTATTGTTTACTTCACCTCAGTGCGGCAGTGAACTACTTTCCATCTCACTCTAGAGCTCGGTTGATTACAATGCGGTACTACTCACGCGTAGAGCATCTCTATGTTTGCTTCTTACTCTGAGATTTCAGTTAACAATATGGTGAAATAGGGATGTTGACTACTTTTTGGAATTATTTTATTTTAAAGATAAACCCTATACAAACACGAAAAAATCACTTTTTCCTTGAAAATATAGTAATTGCCAATAAAAATGAGTAAATGAAAAGACAATTCAAAATTCCCGCGGAAATGCTCAATTTTGTCACGTTCTGATGATTACGTCATTATCCAGAGTGGACATAATTTACTACTTACAAAGACAATTTCACGTTTTTAAGCTCCGCTGCACAAAAATCCTTGTTTTCAGCGAAGAAACTTGCGACCATAAGGGAATCTATCTTCGATAAGTTACTACTATTACCCTTGATGAATCCTATCTCCATTATAAGAAAATTGTAGATTATCGTTCTTGTAACGAACTATACTCCGTTCACGAAAGGTTGAGCCGTCGGTTGGCCATGGAAATTTGGCATATTCCACTCTGTATATAAAAATGTTAGGTTATGGTCTTTATTTGTTTGTCAGATTGATACGCAATGTTGTCAATATTGCATAGAGTTCTCTGATAACTCGCAGGCTCGTCGGACGAGAACTGGTACATTCGGCAACGTTGACTTTATTTTACTTTATGACAGCAAATACTGCCAACTTCAAATAAATAAAGAAACGCCTACTATGTGCTCAACCTTTCGTGAACGGACTATATGTATACTGTCCTCTTTCAGCTTTCAACTTCGTGAGTTCGAATCATAGATATGATATATTATATAATTACTATGGTTCAAGTCACAGAACCGTGGGTTTCACAAAGCTTGATTGGCCATCAAATCGTTTATATTGAAGTGAGTCGATGGTTTATGTCAAAAATGAACTGAAAATTGGAGACAAATGATGGCATTTCAATAATCAAGGTGATTGGACTTTTGTGGAACCCGGCCTATGAATGTATTTTGTTGATCTGAGCACCGAACATTCGAATTTGCAATGACAATCTGGATAGTGACGTCAATTAGCTCTGATTGGCGTTCGCAGTCACGTGATAGTTGATAATAAATAACATATTTAAATCAGCTTTATTTAATTCAACGAGAATAATAAGATCACTCCCTTCTATGAGGAAAACCTCAATTTATATTAATTCGTAACATGAGTCAACATTCCTATTGGAGTTTTTTTGATAAGCGGGTCAAAAATATTTTCACCGAAAATAATAAATTATTCAATATGAATACCTGAGTTATTCATAATTTCTGTTTGCACACGAATAGTTTCACAAGCACTTTTGAAGTTTTCTCCCATTTTTCCTCATTATTGGCCCACCTTAATTAAACTTTTTGAATGTCAACTAGTTCACTATAGGCGAATTTTGGCGATGTAACTACAGCTCACCATATTTACATACTTGACAGTTAATGCACATATTTTCTGTCAACATGTAACTATGGTAAGCTGTGGTTACATCGCCAAAATTCGTCTCATTTGAATGAATATGTTTCAATGGTAAACTTTTTCGCGCAACTAGTGGAACGCATGAAAAAGCAAGCTCGTAACTTTCTTGTTTTTCTGAAAAGGTTGATATTTTTGGTTTTTTGGTATTAGGACTTCTTTGGGTGAGTAATCTCATCTGTCAAAAATAAGTCAACTAAAAAACACTTGTATACTTGTATGTATGTTAATAATACGTAACTTATAATTTTCTAATGAAGTTCTATTTTCCCAGGAGTTCGAGCTCAAATTCTCAATATAGGTGAGGGCGAGCATTATTTTTCTACAGTCTCAGATAGTATAATTATTGTTGTATTTTTATTGTATAATATGATATGTGTAAGATTTA
Source organism: Propylea japonica (assembly GCA_013421045.1). Classification (NCBI taxonomy): domain Eukaryota; kingdom Metazoa; phylum Arthropoda; class Insecta; order Coleoptera; family Coccinellidae; genus Propylea; species Propylea japonica. Next base: position 67,368,393 of record CM024241.1, on the reverse strand, counting down.
TTTTTATTATCGATCTTGTTGAAATAAAATTTTTGATGAATTTTTACTTTTGTTCAACCCAACCTGGTTAGCTCTCAGCTCAGAGAAAGAAGTAAACAGTTTTTAAACAATTTTTTTTTGAAAGAGGCGGAGAGGATAGAAAGATCTTGCCAAAAATGTACCACATGATCCACTTTCCCTATTCAACAAATTTGGAGGCTTAATGGGAGGGAACAGGGTTCAACAAAAATCCTTCAAAATGGCATAAAAATTTGGAGAAGTGAAACAAAATTGACCCGTTTCAGGTTTTTATTGCCAAATAGTTTTATTCTGAGAAAATGAAATTGTCTCAAAATTAACCTGAAGGGGGCGCATGTCTACATCACTATGTACCGGGTGTCCTAAATTCCTTGTCTAGTGAAGGGGTCTCAGAAACTCGATGAGCTAGAACAAAATATAATAAAGAAAAATTGATTACTTCAATGAATTCTACTGAAAAAAGTGCCTGTATATTAGTATATTATTCGATGAGCGGTAATGCAGGTCAAAACACACGCAGATGAATTTTGCACCACGAGCCGTCAGGCGAGTGGTGTAATTCATCAAGTGATTTTTGAGCATTACCGCGAATTGAATACTATACTTTATCCACGACTTCTTCAGTAAAATTCGAATTAATCTGCATTTAAAAATTTTGAACAGTTGTCAAAAGCGTTGACAACATTTCGTCCAACCGTCAAACCTCCGTACTCTCTGGTCGGGAATCAAATCAGAGTTTCTAACTAATCAAATCAAGTACTTTCGCAACTTCAAAAATTTACGTTTTCCAAAAATAAATCTGGAATGAATCGCTAGAACGTTATCTTGATGGCTGAAATAGATTTCCGGATCGATCCTACTTTTTATTAATTTTTTTTGTAAGCAATTTCATTTTTCCTAGGTATTTTTATTAGCGGGTGTTATGGGCGGGTGTTATTATAACACTCGCTTTTCGGTTCATAGACATGTCTACGGTTGTGTTATAGCTACTATTACACATAGTTAGTAGGAGTGGATAAAATGTTTTATCCACTCCTACTAACTAATTTCTATGTGTAATATTAGCTAAAACACAACCGTAGACATGTCTATGAACCGAAAAGCGAGTGTTATAATAACACCCGCCCATAACACCCGCTAATAAAAATCTAGGAAAAATGAAATTGCTTACAAAAAAAAATGAATTAAAAGTAGGATCGATCCGGAAATCTATTTCAGCCATCAAGATAACGTTCTAGCGATTCATTCCAGATTTATTTTACGAAAACGTAAATTTTTGAAGTTGTGAAAGTAATTGATTTGATTAGTTAGATACTCTGATTTGATTTCCGACTACAGAGTACAGAGGTTTGACGGTTGGATGAAATGTTGTCAACACTTTTGACAACTGTTCAAAATTTTTTAAATGCAGATTAATTCGAATTTTACTGAAGAAGTCGCCTGACGGCTCGTGGTGCAAAATTCATCTGCGTGTGTTTTGACCTGCATTACCGCTCATCGAATAATATACTATTATCCACTCCTATAAACATTGTTTAATTAAACAATGCTATTATTTTCATGTTTATAACTTCAATATAAAGAAGTTATGAGAACTTTTCATTTGACGCCCATTTTCCAATTTTCTCTAATAGCTCGAAAACGGTTTGACTAATAAGGTTGCGGTTTTTACCAAATGAATTCTCTCAAAAATCGAGCCCGAAAATGTGCCACTCATTTTGTTCTAGCTCATCAGGATTCTGAGATGCCATCACTAAAAACCCGGTACAGTGACTGCATGTGGTGTCTGCTGACCTGGAGTGTCGTAACACCATAAAGCAACTGGCTAGCGACTTAAACCATCGATAAAAAAATCGAAATAATAGTATATTAAGCAACGAGCGTATAATGATAGTTCTTATTCACGAGGTGCAGTTTAGAAATCAACGAGTAAATAACAGCCATTATACGCGAGTAGCATACTATACTTTATCCACGCTTATTGAATATATTTCTTGAAGATTTTAACATTTTGCGACCGCGACAAGACCCTTCTATGACAAGCGTGGAAAAGGTCAAGTTGACACATATGAGAAATTTTTTGAGAACTGATCATTGTATATTTTGTAATAAAAAAAGCTTTAATTGCTAAATCTATGAAGCATCTGACAGCAGTGATTTATAATCTCATTGTTCCCTTGTGATTAATGGGTATTATTAAGGCCGAGCACAGAGACGTACAAAGGACGGATTTTACAATAGTCGTGGATAATAATAACTACATTTTTGACATGAACCATAGACCTGAATTAAACAGTCAACAATTCTATCGGTTTTGTGGAATCTAGCACAGGTATTCCATGATGCACATTTTCGCCTTCTTGTCCATGACATCGCTACGCCTTTGAGTTGGCGTCTGCGTTTCGACGCCCAGCATCGGATATTCGCGCCTTCTGCTCAGTTCGCGGGGTTCTTCCACCGAAAGCTGTCAATCGTCCGTTGACTGGTAGTTTTCGGTCAGATCTACTAGAAAATCCTATCCGTTCCGTCGCGGTTTGAATGAAATATGGGAATTTAATGTATTCTGTCTGATACAGGTGAGTATTTTGCAATACTGCTGCAAGGAAAAGCCGAAAAGACGTTATATCAGATACTTATTGATTGCATGCCAGGATTATAATAAAAGGCGGTTGTTGTTATTTGTTATTATAATACAACGTCCATGGGATATGATGGATAAGTGTGTCACGTGTATTTTGATGTATTTTTTAAGGTTGGCTTTTTTATCGGTGTAGCAGGGGTGATGTCATTATAGTGCCAAAAGACGTCTCAAATATACATGGTGTCCCGGAAAATGTGGGAAATCTCTCGGATTCAGATAGAACATGAAAAATGAAGATGACAAGTTCCCATAATTTTTTTTCTAGCGGCCCTCCCTACAAAGATACGACCACCTAAATGACGCCACTGCGAATCCATTTTAGTGGAAATTAGATGAAATTTTGATAATATCAAAATTCATCAAATTATATCGAGTAATTTGAAACTTATTCCACTAAAATGGATTCGCAGTGGCGTCATTTAGGTGGTCGTATCTTTGTAGGGAGGGCCGCTAGAAAAAAATTATTATTATTATTATTATTATTAATCATATTATGATTAATAGTATTAAGGACCTCTTAAATCACCGCATTCAAATTTCAATAACCTTGTTCAGTTTACCAGTGGCGGACGGGGTTGTACATTTTAATGCTTACATTTTTAACACCTTGTATGATAAGGTGCTAAAAAAACAAATTTGAATACCTTGAACATTAAGCTAAAGAAAAGGTACTTTTATTCAGTGTCGATAAAATGAACCGTTTTCGAAAAAAATAATGAAAGAAGTAAGTAATTGAAATTTATTCCACTAAAATGAATTTCCAGTGGCGTCATTTAGGAGGTCGTATCTTCGTAGGGAGGGTCGCTAGTAAAAAAAATATGGGAACTTGTCATCCTATTTTTTATGTTCTATCTGAACCCGAGAAATTTACCACATTTTCTGGGACATCCTGTAAAATATCTTCTTTTGATTCGAGAAGAGTATAATACAACACCTACATAAAACAAAAATGCCTAGCTAAGGATAGTGCAAAGCGGGGTACCATAATATTTTACGTATGATACCAGAGCTCAGGAAAACCCTGAGTAGAAAAAAACCCTGTCTCGATGTTTTTACAAAATTAAAACAAAAATTTAATACCCTCAATATTTGCTTTTGGCCAGTAAGGTGTTCCAAACCAAGTTTGATCTCCCAGTGATGATTTTTATCTTCGAACACCGCTACAGGAACCCACTGAAGGATAATCTTTTTCCATCGATGGACTGTGCTGATAAATTATTGGAAAATTAATCTCAATTCTCTGTCGAATAGTAACAGTGTAGAAAGAAACGACCTACGAGCTCAGAAGCTCATCAGAATACTTCTAGTATCTGATTAAATGTGTTAACTTCGCAAAATGGGCATAAGGGTTTCTATACTTCGATAAAAAACTGTAAGGAATTGAAGTGTTTCATTTTTGAAACCAGCTTTGTTTCGAATACCAACAGAACTTTGGCACTGGATGGCGAGCTACTGGGTAGAAGTACCTCGGTCAGCTCGGGAAGAAATGCAGCAATATAAATATCTGGATCTCTTTCGATAACTACCTCTTAGGCCGATAAACAGATTGTTTCAGAATGAGGTTCTGTAAATTCGTCAATTCTCATATGATTTTATGAAAAGTATAGAGTTCCCATGAATAATGGGTCTTTGAGGCATTCTATCTTGATATACAGGTGTGAAATTCGAAAAAAAATGGTTTTCCAATAATATTTTTGATACCGAACACAGTTTTTCTTCAAAATCATTTTTATTTTAATCAATGGAGTACATACAGACTTGTCTAAAGAAATTCGGTGAAAAGAGTGGTACGCCTACGATTTTTCAAAATTTGAAATTATTTTCGTAATCTATCATTGTCAACTAGAATAGCAAACTGCTTCAAAAAAAGCCTCTCGTATCTAGTTACGTAGTAGTCACACGAAATATTTTTGAATAACTAATTTTGATTAATACATCTCTTATTCATTCAATCTTCTTTAAAAACCTGAGGAACACCCTGTATCATTTTATTTAGAACTAGGCTCAGCTGTTTCACGTCAAGTCACGTTTATAATTAATAAGGATCTTAATTCTCTTTGAAACCGCATTGAAGTCTCATCTCTTAAAGGGCATCAAAAGCACTTCAAGGAAAACGCTTAGCTGTCACTCTCAACTTCGACTGAAATACTTCGATGGAAATTTGACTGCAGAAGCGAAGTTTCCTGCCGAATAAATTATGTTTTTTTCATTCTGAGAAGACAAAGGGAAGGTGAATTCGTTTATTGATCCGAAATTGATGGAATGGTTGGTGGCTTTTCAACTTGGGCGAATCCTCCGATAACATATCTGAAGACCCTTGTAGATATAACGTGTCATTGTTTCTGGATTGTGTTTTTTCGATACAGCGGTGAAATTGACCTTGATATGGATTCCAGGAGACTCAGGAATCAAGGGAAACGAGGAGGTTGACGATCTTATCCAGAAGGGAACATCAACTCCTTTTATTGGACCAGAACACTTCTATGGCATATAGAAAATCACCCAAAAAAAGAATTCACTAGGAGGGGGCAGACAGAATTTTTTCTTTCATTCTGGGAGAAATTTTCGGTCTGAAGACCAGGACAGGGTAGACCACCGGTAACAACTGCCATTCAAGAACGTTACTTGAGAGTTTCTTCGTTGATACAACGGTTTACAACCGCTCGACTCCTTCAAAATCAGCTTGAACAAACTCATGGGATGCAAATTAGCCCTCAGACAATAAGAAATCGCCTCAGAGAATATGGTTTAGACCTAGTGTTGCGGCAAGAGGCCCAGCTCTAACCCCAGCCCATCGAAGGGCGCGTTTGGATTTTGCGATAGAGCATATCCATTGGGAAGAGGCTGATTGGGAAAGAGTTCTCTTCACAGATGAGTCTAGATTCTGCCTCTACCATTGTGATCGACGTTCCCTTATATACAGACGTCCACATGAAAGATATGCTCAGTGCAATTTCCTGAATACTACTGGTTTCGGAGGAGGATCGATTATGGTATGGGGTGGAATATCTTTGACTGTTCGCACAGACCTAGTGGTCGTTGATAATGGAGCTATGAATGCTGATAGGTATATAAGGAACATTCTTGAAGAGCATGTAGTGCCATTTGCCCCATATATTGGTGAAAATTTCATTTTTATGGACGATAATACCAGACCCCATCGTGCGCGCATCGTTCAGGAGTACCTTGAAGAGGTTGAAGTCTCTCGAATGGAATGGCCAGCAAGAAGTCCAGATCTCAATCCGATTGAGCAGGTTTGGGACAACCTCAATAGAAGGCTGAGAAGTTCAGAAAATCATCCAGCTACTCTCAATGACTTAGGACAACTGTACAACTTAATGTCTCACTCAGCTTCTGTCATTTTGAAAGAACACCGTAGCTAACTGGATGAACAGATTAAATCGATTCTTTCTGTTGTTTTCCTTTCGAAAACTGCTCGTTTACGTTCGCCGTTGAATTCGATAATTAGAATTCCGATTGCCTTCCTTTAGTTTCGAAATGAACAGTCGCGCGGATGGAATGAACCCGGGAATGCTTGAATCGATTCTGAATTCATTTACACCCGCGAATAGGTGTAACAATTAATCTATTGTTGTCTAGAGTAGTGCAGGTAGGATAGGGTTCGGATTTGAATAGACTACGTTGAAATTAATTTAGGAAGCGTAATTCGAATTTGGAGATTGTTAGATATCACTAGACTCTACTGAATATTGCTCCATTCGAGATGTAAATGAAGAGGAAAAACTAATTGATCTTTAAAAATAAATAATGTTCAAATGTGCTTCACAAACCTTCGATTATTGAACTGGCGTTAAGTCTATGTTCAATTTCAGTTGATTCTTAGCATAAATAATCGATAAAAATGCAGGTAAAGTATGTTGTTTTGATCTAATACGGGCGCCAGTGCATTGTGCTGTTGAAGGGAATGAAAAAGTCGATGAACTTGCGAAAAGTGCATCAAGGTTTACACCTCAGAGTAAAATGTAACCTAGAGAATATTGTTCCGATTTGAGGTTCATAAATTGAATTATTTTACTGAGTTGGTGGCCGTTTATTGTTGCTTAATGATATTCCGGTAGCTATGGCAAAATTACGAAAATGTTTTATAATATTCAGAAATTGTAGAAATGAAAATCTAACCTATTGTCTACTTCACCCTATAATGTTATTTAAAAGATCTCCCAGGAATGAACATTCTAGGAGAACTGTCAACCTCAACGAGTAGACAGTTTTGTGTGTAATCATCACAAGGGGCGTTCGGCATCGACATCGGACTGGTCGGATCGATCTAAACCGTTCGTTTATTACATCCGGATTGAGGGGAGTACACATCTGGAGCGTTCGTCATAAAAATCTGAGCAATCGGACGTCGATCTTTTCGCTCGGTCTATTTCGACAGAGCAAAGCGATTTTATCCATAGAGTTTTATGATTTTTATAATTTTTTTTATGTTGAGTTTCCTGATCCGACAACCTATAGATTGAAAAATTCTAATAGTTTTATTCTTCTGTTTTCATTTATTCATTAAAAACTTAATTAATTCATTAAAATTTTTCGATATAGCTATCGTAGTTATGAATGGGCAGGAGGAGATATTGCTTTCTCGTTTCTTTTTTCGTGTAATAATAATAATAATAATAACAGTACTTTATTGCTTACGCAAAAGGCCATCGACCTAAGGTCCTTCAGCCAACTTGTTTCTACAGTAATCCCCTTACAAAAAAAAAAAAAGAATATACATATATATTTTCATTATTCAACTTCTTGATGGCGGAATGTCCCTCAACTTCCTCCTGTTCCTCCAGTGTCATTATCAGTGATTTGGGTGGATACTTTCTGGCTGCATGGGGGATCCGTTCGCGGTGGAAGTGTTCCAAGATGTCCTGCGAGTTCTTCAGACGGGAATAAAAATTTTTATTAAGTTTTTTGAGTCTTTCCTCTATCGATGGTATTTGAGCTTTTTCGTACAATAATTCATTGGAAGGATTGTGTAGTATATTTCCAGGATGTCTAATTTCTGTTATTATACGAAGTGACGTGGTTTCTGCAGTTTTTAAATTGTATAGAGCTGGTTGTCTACAATTAACGAAGATTGGATGGGCATATTCCAGGATTGGTCTGCATATTGTTTTGTATATTTTCACTGCGTTTTGTGTACTTATTCCTTTATTCTTGACCGTTAATTTTGTAAATGTTTTAGCTCTAGATATTGTCCTCTTCTTAATTAATTTTGTATACCTGTTGAAATTCATTTTGTTGTCTACCTCCACTCCCAGATATTTTATTTCAGCTGCTGGTTTTTTGATCATTCCTTTTATTGTTATGGTGGGCGATGTTGTGTAACCTTATGATGGAAAATGATATATTGCGATTTCCTGGGGTTAAGTTTTAATCGCCATTTACTAAGCCACATTTCTAACCTGTTCATCATGTTTTGCAATCTTTCTATGCAGGCTATAATTCCCTTCTTTTGGTATGTCAAAGCAGTACAAGATATAGAGAAGTGGAGATAGACTTGATCCTTGAGGTGTTCCCTGTTCAGGTAGAAATGGTTCTGATAGTGTGTTATTAATTTTTACAGTCAGCTTCCTGTCATTCAAAAAATTTATTATTATATGTATAAGGTACCTTGGCAAGTTAATTTTAGCAAGTTTGTAGATTAGACCCCTATGCCATATGCTATCAAAAGCCTTTTCGATATCTAGACTTATGGCTGCTGTTTTATTATTTTTAATTTCGCATTTTGTGTGTTTGACACCAAAATGGCCAATGGATGTGTAGTTGATTTTTTGTTTCTGAAACCAAACTGAAAAGTGGGAATAATGTCCAATATATGCTTTTCCATCTTGAACTTTATTAATTTCTCTAAAAGCTTGCCTAATACTGGTAAAAGTGTAATAGGTCTATAGTTTTTCAGTGATTTGTGATTAGAGTTAGTTTTAGGAATCGTTATTATACATCCTGATTTCCATATGGACGGAAATATCTGTTTTCTCAGACAAGCCTCAAATATATTTATCAAATGCGTATGTACCACCGAATCTAGCTGTTTAGTTATTTTCCATGAAATGCCATCTAAGCCTGGTGCGCTGTTTTTGGTTGAATGCAGTATTTGGTAATAATCTCCTTGTTCTATTTTAATATCGTCTTCGGTATATGTTAGTTCTTCCTTTATAAATTCATTGTACCATCTGTTGACTTTTCTTGGGTTGTTACGCAGAAATCTTGATCATTGTTGTATGTGAATACTGCTTTGTAGTATTTTTGAATGCCTCCACCTTATCTTTTTCAGTTACATACCATTTCCCATTTTCCTCAAGGTCCGGTATCAAGAATGACTGTTTGTATCTGGATAGTTTTTTAACTTCTTGATAGAAGTTCTTACCCTTGGCTTGGTTTATATTGTTGCAAGCTTCTACCCATGTGTGTTCCCTGTACTGTTTCACCATTTTTTGTATATTTTTGTTATATATATTGATTTGTTTTTTGATTAAGGGGTCTCGACTCTGGCAGTATTCCCTAAACATTTTTCTCTTTGTTTTAATCAGATTTATCACGAATGGTGGAAGTTCGTGGTTATAGTAACTATGTTTTTTAATTGGAGAGTTGGCTTTAATACTTTTTGACAATGCTTTATTGAATGACTCTATATAATCTTCATTTATATCCACTGACATATTCTGTAATATGAAGCCGTTTATATCTGAATTCACCTTTTCTATGTCACATTTGTTATAATTATTTTTTCGTGTAATTAATTAATTAATTAATTAATTAGGATCTTTCGGTACAACTATCGCCGTATTGAACGACCAGAAAGGGATATTGCATTCCTAGTTTGCATTCAGTGCCTTTGCACCTGATTATTTAATTGAGATTTTACGAAAGAGCTACGAAAAGGGTGCAAGTAGCTTTAAAAGATGAGCATATTTCCTAAAATAGTGATCTATGAAATCTCATAATCTATAAAAGTAGAACAGAGCAGTATGTTCTGTGACAAATGCTCTGTACCGTTCGTTTATTCCCAGATATTACACATGAATCTGTACGATCTGTGGTCACATGACTAAAAAATCCGTCTGCTCGCGGAGGTCAATGCCGCTCGGGCTTACAATCTCACAATCTAATTCACTCGCTTCTAAATTTGCTCAGTAGCAGCTTGTAAAGTATCTCAATGTAATCGACCCATTACTCTGAGATTTAAACTCAATGCCTCTGTAAAGTTATCGTCATCCCACCTTGTATTTATAAGGTATCATCTCCCGTTCAGCACCATCTGGCAGCTAAACTCAAACTAACCGTCGATTTTCTTTTACAGCTATCTCCGATCCGGGCATTAAACAAACTCAATTTCTCATTCCGGACAGATTTCAGCCAATGAAAATGAAAAATTGATAAGATCGGGACATTTCCTCGAGGCTGAAAAATTCATAAGATTAAACTGGGTATTCGTAGTAAACTTTTCAGGCTTACATTCGAGTCTTCTTCCAATTATATCTGGATATCTGAAAATGAGAAATTGGGTTTCGCGTCACCTGAAATCCGGATATTTCGAGAAGGAAATGAAACTTCCATAGAGGACGGCAGTTCTGAGATGGTGGACTAAAGGAGATTCACCGACATGGTGGTAAGTTGCTGGTTTCTGTTATATTATATACAGGATGTCCCGGAAACTTTAGGAAATCTCAGGGGATTTAGATAGATCATAAAAAATACGATGACAAGTTCCCATAATTTTTTTTCCTAGCGTCCTTCCCTACGAAAGTGCGACCTCCTAAATGACGCCACTGGAAATCCATTTTAGTGGAATAAATTTCAATTACTTACTTCTTTCATTATTTTTTTCGAGAATGGTTCATTTTATCGACACTGAACAAGAGTACCTATTTTTTACCTTAATGTTCAAGGAATCCAAATTTTTTTTTGTACCTTATCATACAGGGTGTTAAAAATGTAAGCATTAAATGTTCAACCCAGTTCGCCCCTGGTAAACTAAACAAGCTAATTAAAATTTGAGTGTGGTGATTTAAGAGGTCCTTAATACTATTGATCATATCAAATTTTCATCAAATTATATCGGGTAGTTTGAAACTTATTCCACTAAAATGGATTTCCAGTGGCGTCATTTAGGAGGTCATATCTTTGTAGAGAGGGCCACTAGGGAAAAAATTATGGGAACTTGTCATCTTCATTTTTTATGTTCTATCTGAATCCGAGAGATTTCCCACATTTTCCGGGACTCCCTGTATATCTTTTTTATTTATATATTTTTGTGGAAAATGATTGGTGGTTTGGATTCACTTACCTATTGATATTACTGTTCCTTTCTATATTGAAAATGTAATTTGCGGCAGGTATATAAGCAATGAATTGAACATTTTGAAAGCACTCGAAATGAATAGACGCAATAACAGTTTATTATGCCACGAGCGTATAATAACAGCCATTATATTATACGTTAGTAGCATACTATACTTTATCCACAACTTCTGAATATATTTCTTGAAGATTTGAACATTTCGCGACGAAAAAAAGTTGCGTTGACACATGAGAAATTTTGAAGAACTCATTGTTTATTTTGTAATAAAATTGCTTTTATGATGCAGAAAAATTAAAAAAAAACCCTCTGAGCAGGAGCTTTTAAGCGCTCCTTCATTGGCAATAAGACTATTACTTCAAATTTTTTTTATGGGACTTGAGATTGATACCGAATATATAAATGCAGAATTTCAGCACAATCGGATTTATATTTTGGAAATCATTCAGAAAATGAAATATGTAAAAAATATAAATTGAAAAAATTAAATTCTATAGTTCTGATGATGCGATCCTCTTGAAATTTTGCATGCACATTCAGTATATCACTTTTTAATCACAAAAGAAATTTCATTCGAATCGGATATCCTGTTATGCAATTATAAAGATTCTTTTTTTCAATATTCCAATTGAATGGTTCTGTTAACACCATGGCCACGATATTTTAAATGAATTCAATAGTCGTCGATAAAATTTTTCAGAGGAATAAAACAGATCTGAACACCAATCCTCGTAACTCAAAATTTTCGAACAGAATCTCGAATTCAATAGCCGAAACCGTTGTTGTAGAATTATTCACTTAGAGAAAGAACTTTTCAGTCCAGTTGAGCAGTTTTGTATTCGAAAGATTGTCGTGCTATGTTTATGATGAAATTGAATATTACCTGCGAGAAATTTCGTTATTGCACTCCACTGTTAGTTATTGTAACCCAACAGAAAATAATTGGAACACAAAAACAATTCTCGAAGATTTCCCTAGGCTTCATCCACCTTCTACAACTTTCTCCAGCATAAATTTCGCCCGAATATCTTCTGCATTCCGGGAAAACTCATTTGTACGTCCGTTATATTCATACAAAGGCGAAACGCGAGTAAGAATATTGTCAGAGAGGCAGATTCACGGTCGACAGACTTATATCATGTGTAATTTTCCTGCAAACTCTCCGGGGTTGACTCAAGAAAATAAATGCTTGGATGTGCTTGAAATACGTGGTCTGGTTGCGACATGTTGAGTCGACAAATGTCCTCATATATTGCGGCTTAGGCGTCTTTTCATAGTCTGAAGATTCACTCGAGCCCAGAGCGATTACTTTGCAGCTTGTATGACAAGGATTATCAAGGAAAATCCGTTGAAATATACTATAAGTGTGCCAAAAAAGTGAGGTATTTGTGAATAATTATTATACGAAAAGTTAATTAAGGAAAATGCTCGCACCCAACGATTTTTAATTTCAAAAGAAAGTAATCTTATGCTTTCTTTGATTTGAAATTAATTCTATGGTTCAGATGATGCAATCTTCTCAAAATTTTGCATAAAAATTCACTTCACTTTTTTGGCACGCTAAACAGGGTGTTACATAATAGTATGTCGAAACTTAAGGGGATGAATCTACGTATAATTTCAAGAAAAAAAGTCCATATAAATATGGGTCCGCAAAAGCTTCGTTACGGAGCTACAGGGTGTCGAAATTTCTTGTAAAAATTGGTTTTTTCTTCATAACACCTGCAGTTTTTGAGATATTCACTCCAAATTTGGAATGCGATCTATATTCAATAGTCTACATCATTTCACGCCCAGAATCTTAACTAGAATCTACAGGGTGTTTTCTTTTCAGGAGCCATGTCTCTTTTTTCCCTCCCAAACTTTTTTGCGGTACGCTACTGATTTGTGTAAAATCAATTTTTTTTGTACCTCTAGCTGTTTTCGTGTAAAAAATTGCATGCATGCGCATAATTAGTTTAAGTTGAGGCTCACATGAGCAGCTATCAAAGTCAAAGCAAATTTAATACCTATCGAGTGTTTCTATTATTTTTCTATTTTGCGAATAACATACAATCGTTCAATAATAATTTTTTACTCGAAAACGGTTAGAGATATGAAAAAATCACAAGAGTCAAAAAAGTTTTTAAGTTGAACAAAGATATCCAAAATTGACTAAACGTTGATCAGTGGCGTACCGCAAAAAAGTTTGAGAGGAAAAAAGGAAACATGGCTTCGGAAAGAAAACACCCTGTAGATTCTATATAAGATTCAATTGTGCAATGATGGAAACTGTTAAAAGTAGCTCGCATTCCAAATTTGGACTGAATATCTCAAAAACTGCAGAAGTTATGAAGAAAAAACCATTTTTTTTGTAAGTTTCAACACCCTGTAGCTCCGTAACGAAGTTTTTACGGACTCATCTACTATATAAAAATAAGTCCGGTTTTCCTCCCTGACTCTATAACTCCAGAACGCACGAACCGATTTCAACGGTTTTGCATTCGTTGGAAAGGTCTCGGGCTCCGCTAGGTTTGAAGCAAAGAAAATTCAGGAAAAATTTCAAGATATCGAGAAGAACGTAGGAAATTGGTACATTTCTGAAAATGTCATTATTTATGACATCGAATTCAATGACAACTGTCAAGTCTCCTTTCGAGAGGGAAGTGCTTCCAACAATTTCCTCATTTCAGAAGAAAAAGACCAGATCCAAATCAAAAAAGGTACGAATATCGTTTTCGAGTAGTTCTATAACGTTAATTAACGAAGATATTCGTTGCAAGAATTCTGAAATAACCAGGAAGAAGAAAGTATTTTTGACATAGGTACGTCTCATGTGAACATTTGTTCGTTTCGAGTGGAAAACGTTATTTGAATAGGTAAGTCCATATGAAATCATCAACTTCAACGTTCATTCAACGAATTCCTAACATTTCAGCGATCAAAAGCATCATTTCAGGTCGCAGTGATATTTGAGGTTTCTACTAAACCGAATTTCCCTGACAAATAACGTAATGAGAACAAAATTCGGGGATTATTCGTATTTTAGGAAAAAATACGCCAGGAAATGATATCAAACTGTATGTATTATGATAATTATCGATATTTCAATATATTTTTTCGATTTCCTGATATTTTTACATGTTAAAACCCGTTGAAGTCTGAGCTAAACAGTCGTCACGTGTAACAAGGCAAGTGGTGTAACGACTAACGTCTAGGTGTGTGGACCTGGTAGTGTACCGGTTTCGAAACCCCATGGTGGCATGTTCTGTTTATTCTGGATAAAAAGTATTTTTTCCAGGTTCAAAGAAAGCTGATAAAAATAATTCAAAATTTTCATGTGCATGTTTTATACAGGTACGTTTTAGATATATACAGGGTGTTTCTATAAATCTATCAATCACTTCACATTTCTACGTTATAACAGAAAGCTTTCAATGAAATTGAAGGGGCTTTTGAATTTCGAGTGATTCGTTATAGGAGGTGGAATTTTAAATATAGATATGTACTATGCTTCGGATTCATACGGGGTGCTCCTATAAACATCTCGAATATTTTGAATTTCTGCATTATCACAGGGACATTTCCACAGAAACGAAGAAGTTTTTGAATTTCAAATGATTTACTATCGATGGTGGTTTGATTTATACAGGGTCTCTTCATAAAAATGCCAAATATTGTAATTTTCTACTTCCTAACACGAACATTTGTATTACTTTTCCCATAAATGTTCAATAGACGCTCTGAGTATATACAGGGTGTGTAGTGTAGTCAGACAGATACCAAGGAATATATCAAATATCTATGAACATCAATAACCAATGATGATCTATCGAGGTATACAAAACGGTTCGAAATACCTACTGTTCATCTGATCTATCGGTTCAATTCATCTACCGGTTAAATTATCCTACTTAGAAAGGTAGATCTACCGGTTTCACAAATCTACTTAAAAAGGTAGATCTACTGGCCAGACTAGAAAATCATTGTTTTTTACATGGCAGTTTTACTTTATACGTGTTCACGAGTTGGAAAACCATCCGCTTTGTTTGTGTTTACGTCAGGCCAAAAAACAAAAATATGGTTTACCAAAGAGCATTTCAAAAAACGGATAGTTTGCGGAAACGTATAACGCTTCGATTCAGTATTTACTTTGGATTCTCTTTCATTTACTTAGAGAAGTTTAACTAAGTAACACTTCATTTTTGTAATCAAAATGAATTTATTACTGTTGTTTCTTTTCAAATATAAAAAAAATGTTTTTCATTTTTTTATCACCAAACGAAGCCATCTGGTGGCGAAACGGAGTTCGCCGGGTTTGCTAGTGTTTATATAAACTTTTTTTCTTTATATTACATGTAGATTCACCCTCTCAAGTTGTGACATAGTATTATGCAACACTCTGTATAGTAATATAAAGAATTGAATGCGACTCACAGATACTTGTATGCATCCTCTGGTACATAATTGCTGTACGTACATCAAAATATTCATGAGTAATGAATGAGAAATCGGATTAAAATAATACTAATCCTTCTGATGGAAAAAAAATGGCCCAGTCCAACATAATACCTTCTGAAATGCTTCTTTGAAGCTTAAAAAAGGAAAGAAATTGGAAATACTCGAAGAATAATTAAGAAATGATAAAACATTTTTCCGCCGACCTCGAAATAAAAGGTAATTTTAATGTATACGAAATTGATCATTAATGACCCATTTTAATGCTCAATTTAGGCTATTTCAATGTGCAATCCTCATGGCAACCGTTCACAAAGTATTCAGAAGCACTACGAGAAATGTCAAAATTTGACTGTAACATAGATACATAGAAATTTTATTATGTCAAATGTAAGTTTGTGCAAAATGAGAATGTATTTCAATCAAGAATTTATACACAATTCATATTGAGATCGTCGGAAAAATCTTGTAATCAACTCGGTTATCAATCGAGCTACTAATAGTATCGAACTATTAAAGCATTCGCTCCGCTCACGCGTTAAAATATCTTGACCATTAGTCGCTGTCTTTAATAACCTAGTTGATTAAATAACTATTTATTTCCAGTTAAACACCGAATGGGCGCAAGTAGAAGTAATAGATCTCATAAACGACGGATCGGGACTGGCATTCGGTATCATCGGTGGCAGAAGCACTGGAGTTGTCGTCAAAACCATTTTGCCAGGGGGTGTAGCAGATAGGGTGAGTGAAAATAAGCCTTACATTGTTTTCCTACATTTTCCTGATGGCGTGTTTTCTCAACTGATGGATATTTATGAACTGCGTATGTTTCACGCCTACATTGATATGGGTTAGTTTCAGTGAGACTCATTCCATACTGTGCGGTTTGTTGAATTCGAATTTAATTGAATAGATGGAAAGAAGAATGCTTATTCGTGTTTATGAATATTTCTGAATTCCTTGTTTGTTCATACTGCTTCGTAATGTGGTCTGACGCACGGACAGATGGTGCCACAGAGAACAAACTCTTATGGGAGATGCTAGATCCTTCGCCATTTTGCAACGAATGAAAAATATTAGGTATACAGGGTGTAACTAAATAAGTGTAAAATATTTAAGGAGGTGATTCCACATCGAAAAAAAGATAGGATCTTTCATATAAAGAAACTTCATTGGAGCATCCCTTGTTAAGATACAGCCCCTCAAACGGAGTACATAAAATTTGTATAACAATTTTTTTCACAAGCACCAAAAAGTTACAATATTGAAATTAACCTGACGTTTCCTACTAGCAAAAAAACACTTATCCAGTTATTCATTTGGTTTAGCCCATGGTTTTAAGGGTAGGAAACGCAACCCCTAAAGTTTATTTCCAATGTAACTTTTTGTCTTATTATTTGTTTACCATTTAAAAATTTATTTCCGATAGCCTGTTCCATTCTTAACAAAAAAACCAAATGTCTCTTGAGTTTTTTGCCCAAAATAAACCAGTTCGCAGTAAAAAATTATTTTAAGAACAACTATAGAGATATATCGTCATAAACTGACAGCGTTATACCAATTTAATTGTCACTTTCGCTAAAAGTGTCCTACTAGATATATTAGTTTCGAATTTATGACGATCTATCTCTGTAGTAAAATAATTTTTTACTTCGAACTGGTTTATTTTGGGAAAAAACTCAAGAGACATTTTTTGTTTAGAATTAAACAGGCTATCGGAAATAAATTTTTAAATGGCAAACAAATAATAAGACAAAAAGTTACATTGGAAATAAACTTTAGGGGTTGCGTTTCCCACCCTTACAACCATGGGGTAAACCAAATAAATAACTGGATAAGTGTCTTTTTGCTAGTAGGAAACGTCAGGTTAATTTCAATATTGTAACTTTTTTGGTGCTTGTGAAAAATATGTTATACAAATTTTATGTACTCCGTTTGAGGGGCTGTATCTTGACAAGGGATGCTCCAATGAAGTTTCTTTATATGAAAGATCCTATCTTTTTTCGATGAGGAATCACCTCCTTAAATATTTTACACTTATTTAGTTACACTCTGTATTGTTATATTTGTCACCGATTACTAGAGACCGGATCAAATGCATTTGCATATTGAAGACATCTTCAGCGATATTTCCTTTTTTTAGCTAAAAACCAGTTATGATTCATATTTTCAGTACATATTTTCTTCCCTGCGTTCAGAAATACCATAAAAGTGCTGAATCCGACCAGATGCTATAAAATATGAGGTAAGGTAATTCCCGGTTAGATGCCCCACCGGTACAGATGCCCCGATCAGCATAACTTCGGACCTAATCGTTAGTTGACGCCACGTGCATGGTCGTTGTTTACTTGTTCTTCGTTTTGCGAAAGTCATAGGAAATAATACCACAAAATCTTTTTAATCCCGAAATATTCAAGAAAAACAGGAAACTGTTGGTGACTTGGTCATATGATCTAATTTAGGTGTGAACATATCACAGTGGAAAATATATATCTTCCAACGTTTAATGCAATACTATTGCATTTTCGTATGAAAGGGTCCATTGGTTCATTGTAGGTTATAAAATAGTAGAGGAATTCTTCATGGGTCAATTTTGATATACTGGGGTATCTCTCCCGTAAAAAAAGGATAGATGGCCTGAAATAATACGGGATAGACGCCCTAGATTCATTTGTATATTTTGCAAATGTTGATGATATATCTGATGAGTCTCGCCCTTGCTGTTTAATTGAGGGAATATTTCTTAATGAATGAATAATAAAATTTCGGATAATATGTCCCAACTTAAAAACTCAGATGAAGTCAGCGCCGACCTGGTTCCTTGTACGAAAAGGTACAATGGTACTCCACCCAAAAAAAAACTCCTTCAAAATAGCTGAAAGTTATAAGCCTGGTACAAGTTCTCCTAAAATCGATCAGGAAATGAAACTTTGACAAAGCGAACCCAAAATAAAAAAAATATAGAAGAACATTTTTCGTTCTCGGAAGATGGAATCCCATTCATATAAAAGGTACCTAAAAATTTACCATCTACAAGTTGTGCTAAAGGATCAGAATCAGCTGGGAAAATTGATATCACAACGAACAAGGCAGATTGGTCAAAATGTTTGGGTTGTGACTAGTGGTTCCACGAAACGTTTACAATGGTTATATCTGCGTCACTTGTGGACGTGAAAAATTAAGGGCTGTATATCTTGACCGCCGTAAAAAAATTCTCATGATCTGAGGTTTGGCTAATCCTTCCTCTTAAGATTAAGATAAAAAAACTAATGAAAGTTTCTGCTCTTCTTTTATAAAGCGCTTTCCTTGAGTGGGGCGGCTCACCCAAACTACAGGGGCAACTCTCCCTTACTCTCGGGAGAGATGGCCAAAAAAGTTGTTTTTATTTTTACCTTTTTTTTAGAAGGAACATAAGAATTTTAAGTTTTTGAACAAACAATATTGTGTCTAAATAAATACCTCATGTTTTCAGCATCTGTTTTATCATTTAAATTATAATTGCATTTTAATCACAGTTTTTCGTTAGGTTGGGCATCTAACCCGGATTTACCTTATATTGAGTAATAATACTAATGATTGTGACTTTTGTCAGATTAAAAATATTTGATTGTTATATTTGTCGCTGATTATAAAACGGTTCGTTTTTATGAACCTACCTTAATTTTAGTTTACAAGACACTAGATCCTTCGCTACTTTGCAACTAAAGAAAAATAAATAGTTTTTTATATTTGTAGATGATTGCAAAACGCTTCATTTTCTTTCGAATTCTTCTTTTTTGAAGGTGAAAGATACTAGATTCTTGCCATTTTGCAAAAAATAGGAAATACCTTAATTTAAGTTTACAAGATACTAGATCCTCCGCTACTTTGCAGCGAAAGAAAAATAAATTGTTATTTTATTTGTAGATGACTGCAAAACTCTTTCATTTTCTTTCGAATTTTTCTGTTTTGAAGGCGAAAGATACTAGATTCTTCGAAATTTTGGAAAAAATAAGAAATATACTGTTTGTTATATTCTGAGATGATTGCAAAACGGGTTATTTTCTTTCGAATTCTCTTATTTTGATTGAAAAAATACTGGATCCTTCACCATTTTGCAACGAACAAAAATATCAGATTGTTATATTTGTCGCTGATTACAAAACGGTTCGTTTTGACGAACCTACCTTTATTTTAGTTTTAAAGATACTAGATCCTTCGCTACTTAGCAGCGAAAAAAAATAAATTGTTTTTTATATTTGTAGATGATAGCAAAACGCGTTATTTTCTTTAGAATTTTTTTTACAGGCGGAATATTTGAGATTCTGCGCCATTTTGCAAAAAATAGGAAATATATTATTCGCTTCATTCTGAGATGATTGCAAAACAGGCCATTTTCTTTTGAACCTATCTCATTTTGATTGAGAAAGATACGGGATCCTTCGCCATTTTGCAACGAATGAAAAATATTAGATTGTTATATTTGTCGCTGATTACAAAACGGTTCGTTTTTACGAACCTACTTTAATTTGAGTTTACAAGATACGCTACTTTGCGACGGAAAAACAAATTGTTTTTTATATTTGTAGATTATTGCAAAACGGGTCATTTTCTATCGAATTCTCTTATTTTGATTGAGAAATATATTGATTCCTTCGCTATTTTGCAACGAACGTAAAATCTATTGTTTGTTCTATTCAGTCATCTCTGAATGAGGAAATGAAATTATTTGTTGCTCTGATTTGAGTTGGTGAATAAAATCCTTGATACGTTTGTTGCAAAATGGTGAACGAACCTTTAAGTACAGGGTGTCCCAAATTCGATGATCACTGAGAGCATCACAAGAACCATAAGGGTCATAGAAAAAATGTGCAAAGACTCCCGATCTCTTTCTCAAAATAATCAATTGCCAGCCAACAGATCTGGGATATCTGAATTGGTTCTCGAGGTACAGGGCGTTTCTGAAAAAATGCTGTTTCAAATATTTCGCTAAATCTCGTTTTCTGTCCAAGATATCACGAAAATTCCAAAACCTTTTCTTTTGTGATTTCTATTGTCGACACGTTGCTTCCATCAGATCCGAAAAAAAAAAAAATTGTGTTTTTTAAATGGGACACCCTATATCTTTCAACTCAGATATCTGGGATCTGTTTGCTGGCAATTGAAAAATTGAAAAAAGAGATCGAGAGTCCTTAAATATTTTTTTGTACCCTTATGGTTCTCGAGATCTCTCAGTGATCATCGAATTTGTGTAGGGAAATTTCTTTATACAGTCAATTCTGAATTATGCTATGTATTTGATGGTACGAAAAGCTCACATCCAAGAGGTAAAGACCAAGGCTCTTAAAGGTTGTCGGTTTTTGTAACGCCTTTGTCGACCATCTTAATGGCTTCCATGAATCAGTAGGGTAGAGAGCGAAAGATTACTGGGTTGCTTACTCTTGAATGCTGATCTAGCCATAACTACCTAAGATCAAATAATAATTTTAATGATATCGTAATAACTGAATATTGATAATCCAATAAATCATCACATTCATCAAAGTTGATTCTGGAGAACTATCAAATACTTCCAAAATCAGCGAAAGTTATTCTTGTTTATTGAAATCCATCCCCACAATAGTTAATATTCTCTCCTCGACCAAATTCATCACCAAACTGTGCAAAAGATGTTCTAATTTACTGACTACCAAGTCCTGCAGGCATGAGCCGAATAAACACCGGAAAGGCGAATGGAAACTTTTGATAAATTGCCCGGAGACATCTCCCGAACTCACCGACGAAGTTTCTTTGATTAAGAAGCTACCGCAACTGAAATTTCCTCATTTTCCTCACTCTGGACTCGTCACAATTCTCAATTGGAGCGTCTTGAAGTCCTATCCATCCACTTGACGTTGATTTATATTCTTTGCGAAGGACTCAATGCATTTGTGGTGTATTTAGATGAATACAGGGTGTCTGTAAACAAATGCGAGGGACTTAGGTAGTTGATTCCTCGATGAAAATAAGCACGAATATAAGTCGGCCAGTTACAGATTAATCGTACAGCATCGTAACTTGCAGATGAAAAGCGAAATACCACCATAAAATCAGTCGAAGTTCAGAGATATTGTCGAGAGTTGAATTTTCAGCCCAGGATAAAAATTCTCTAGACGGTAGCGGCCACTATTCACTGATGGGTCAACAATCAACAGTGCTGCACTTGGGATGGCGTAAGGATATAGCAACAAACCAACCCAGATAACAATAACATTATCAATCTATCCCATCACCAAATACCCCCGAAGAGCTCTCACCAAGCATCAGATTTAAGCTTTGCAGATGACAGCACACTTATAGTGTCGACGAAAAACAAGAAGCCTGTATCAGCGTCAACATCCAGTTCCCAAAGAATCACTCAAGCTGTGACAATCAACAAAGATCTAGAAGTTATTCTACAATGGGGTTCTGACGATCTGGTTGAATTCAATACCACTAAGACCCAGGCTGCTGTGCTCACAAGAAAAGCATCCCAACTAATAATGGACAATGAAATAATAAAACCAACTAATGGACTTCTAGGTCCAGCTTATAGGACTCAATATCAGTCCAAATGCAACCTGGCATGAGCACGTCTGCTCAGTTGCCAAGTCAGCTGCACAGAAGCTTAGCTATCTATTTCGTGCGAGGAAATTGTTAACTTCAAAGCAGCTTTTATTACTTTACAAGGCTCAATTGCGTCCAGCTATGAAATATTGCTCTCATGCTTGGGGTTCAGCTCCTAAGCACTCGTTACTCTCCTACTTGATTCCATTCAAGAAAGAGCAGTGCGCCTAATAGATGATCCGACGTTAACTGCCAACCTTCATAGTCGCGATCATCGTAGGAAGGTTCCGAGGCTTATGCCTTTTTTACAGATACTACCACGGAAGGTGTTCTGCTTCCATTGCCTCTATGATTCCACCAGAGGCTCAATTTGATCGACAAACATGGCTAGCCGTGCATCTTTCTACAGCTAGGACATCGGTGTATCAAAAGGCTTTTCTTTATCGAACTGCAAGGCTATGGAATACCCTACCTCAAGATGTATTCCCTCTTGGTTACAACTTACAGCAGTTTAAGACACGCATAAACCGATTTCTTCTAAATTCATCTCGGGGCGCTTGAAAGGGCGCTATAAGCTCAGTCTTTTCTCGAGAGATGCGTATAAAAAAAAGAATTGAGAATTGATGAAGGCGCCACAGGAGACAGATAGAAAAAAAAACAATTTCTCAAATTATCGAAATAAATATCCCTTAAGCATTAACCATTAACACAATTTCATCGGCGAGAACGAGAAAAACAAACACATTAAAGCATCTCGACCGTTGCGACCAAGGTGCGAAGCGCCCTCTGACGGCGTCGAAACGACTCGTTCTTCCGTCATCGAAATAATAAAACTAATCAAGACAGTCGAACCATAAACCTTTAACCGCCACTTTACTGCGTCTATTTCTGGAATGAAACACTGCAATAATCGTAAATACCACGACTTGTGTTTCGAGAGCTTCGAGGACATGGGTACTTTAGATTTCGTTTTTTTTACTGTTTCTATTTATGTGAGGTTAGGTTTGTGGTTGGGAGAATTGGTTTCGTGAACGTCTGACAGTTGACAGTTATATCCGAGGACAAACTGAAATACAATGGAACTTCCCTTTAACGAAAGCGCTAAATCCGCAAAAAAATTTGTTATAAAGAAATTTCGTTATACAGAAAATTTGTTTCTATTATCGGAAATGTCGCGGTCGACTTCACTGATAAATTTAAGTTTATCATTCAAACTTAAGCACTTGATTTTAGACATTTTCGTACAACTTTTCACACTAGGGAAATGGTTAGATTGAAACCAAACAGCCAGGGGTGCATTTAAAAGTGTTTCAGAAGGATTTCTCTGGCCGCGTAATGATTTAGTTCAAGATCGGGATTTATTAAGTACGTCTGGAAAAAATTTGAAAAAAACCCTAATACCTCATTACCAATTCCCATTCAAAGAATGATGTTTTTTGAATATTTCGTTATGGAGAGAATTTACTTCGTTTTAGAGGGTGTTTTAACATGGAATTTGGATTCAGGGTATAATATCTTGTACGAAATTTGTTGTACAGACGTTCGTTATAGGGAAATTCCCTGTATTCAAAAGTATTGGTGGGTTGATTTTTTTTATTTTGTTTCAGATATTACCTACAACGATGTAATTTGACATTAGCTAACCTTCATGTTCTGCCGTTAGGGTGCGCTGTGAAAAAACATTTTAAGCATTTGAATTCTATCCTTTAATGTCAAAGCATTGTCTCTGATTCAACCTAAAAACTATAATTTGACATAAAAAGGATGTGCGCCATTATATTTCAAATAGCGATAAACTGAAGTTCAGTCCATCGCATTTGAATCAAGCTAAATATCAGATGGCTTATTGCTGAATTGATTGCCAGTCAGATCTTACAGTTTTTCACTTATTTCAGCATTAATTTTGAACATTTCAGGAAGTAGAGAATACGGGCTCATTCGCCATTTTGCAACTAAGGAGAAAAATATTGTTTTTTCTCTTCTGAGGGAGGTTGATGTTTTCAAATACTTCATTCATTCAGCTGTAAAAGTACAATTTTTTTCGATAACGGCTAACCTACTGACTTCAAAATATGAAATGTTTGGTACACTAATTTTTGTTAACCGAATATTTCATGTTCTTAAACTCAGTAGTTTAGCCATTATCGAAAAATGCTACTGTTACAACTGAATAATAAAAGACTTGAAAAAATCATTCGGTAGTCATCCCCCAAAATAAAACAACCAATATATTTCCCCCGTTGCAAAATGGCGGAGGATCCTCTATCCTCTACCATCAAAATAAAAGAGATTTCAAATAAAATAACCCGTTTTGCAACGATCTAAGAATAAAACAAACAATACATCTCATTCAATATCTCGAAAAGAATCAATCATTCTATTCCTCCATTTTAATTATCCAATTTCCCAA
Source organism: Propylea japonica (assembly GCA_013421045.1). Lineage (NCBI taxonomy): Eukaryota > Metazoa > Arthropoda > Insecta > Coleoptera > Coccinellidae > Propylea > Propylea japonica. The sequence continues at coordinate 67,344,006 of CM024241.1, read as the reverse complement.
CAATAGACTTCTGACGTCACGATTTTCCCAGCAATAATTCCAATACAACTCTCCTTAAAAATAAGACCTTTTTTCTAGCAATGTTCAATTAGAGGACCAAATCGTAAAATTGTCTCCTAAAAGCGAGACCAAAAAGATCTGCAGGCTTCCATTCATCAGGGTAATTATGGGACTTCGTATTTTTTCTATTACGGCAATTTAGCTGTTAAGGTAGTATTTTCCTCGAAAACTACTGAGTTAATAGACATGAAATGTTTGATACATTCTAACTGATTTTTGTGTACCAAACATTTCATGTCTTTAAACTCAGTAGTTTAGCCGTTATCGAAAAAAATGCTACTTTACAGCTGAATGATGAAACACTTAAAAAAATAACCCAGCAGTTATTCCTCAGAATAGAACAAACAATATATTCTTTCTCGTTCGTTGCAGAATGGCGAAGGATCCTGTATACTCTACCATCAAAATAAAAGAGATTTGAAAGAAAATAACCCTTTTTACAACCATATAAGAATAAACAAACAATATATTTTTCAACCGATGCAAAATTGCGAAGAATTCAGTATCTTTCGCCATCAAAATGTGAAAATTCAAAAAAAAATTTTTTTCTAACTTACTTCAACATCTCGAAAAAGAATGACCCATAAATCATTCCATTCAGCCATTTTAATTATCCAATTCCCAACAATAGACTTCTGACGTCACGATTTTCCCAGCAATAATTCCACTACAACGCTCCTTTAAAA